>OZ010574.1:40894227-40974227 GCA_963932145.1 Acanthosepion lycidas
TATAACGAACCCATGTGGAATTGGAACTCGGCTTTCTAATAAACAACTCCGAGCCATTATCCATTACATCACTCGCACATTCAAGCTTGCAGTGCCTAATGTTTGCAAGCGGTCAACAACCTAGGTAATGACCAGGCTTAACATCGGTGATCGTACGGGAACAGGTGTTTCAACATGATGTGGCCGTAAGCTACAAATAATGCTAAATTTGAAACAAAAGGAAAATTATCAATATCAATAAGTAAAGAATGTCACGGATCTCCTATTAAGATATAAAATAAAAATAATCATTTATTTAGGCATCTAGGATATTGTGTTGATAAAATATATCTTTATGAGGATTATATATTTTGAATTTATAAATAAACATTTATACTGCACTTTGCCAGTCAAATACATTACATTCACTTACGTGCTAATACCCTTAGGAAAGGTATGAATACTCTTCTCCCCACTAGCTATGGGTAAATAGTAGGACAGACCGGGTTTCTATAGCCTTGGATGGCAACTGGTCTACCGCAGAAAGAAAAGGCAACCTACTGCGGGGAAAAAATCTGCCTTGTTAGTCATGTATCGAAAGATATATGATCGTCTAAGCGTGTATCACGCATGGCACATAAATGACTGTACTTTGTTTTGTGTTGTTTTTGCATAATAAATTCTGACAACAAAATAATTTAATATCAATATATTTTATAAGGCTATATGTTATAAGCTGAAACTTATATGATATATTGTTCAAATAAATATAAACGTATTGGGAAAATTTTAAAAATATAGGTTGCTTAATACTAATTTTATTGTGGAAACATTGACTTGCATAAAAGAATCTGATATCGTGAATAGAGCACAAGTCACAATAAAATAATAAAGATTATTAAAGATTTAAAGATCAAGATTAATCTGGAAAGAAGCAACGAAATTAAAAATAATAAAAAAAAAAAAAAAACAACAAAAAACATTTATCTTGAAATTTTTCACCAAAACAACCAAATCCCCGAATTTAAGAGAAAAGATCTGATCTGGTCTTCGTAAACAAGGAAAAGGGTCTACTGAATTATGGATGTAGCTGTATCAGTCAATCTCAAGTTGAAGAGGGTAAAAAAGCGAAAACTTCAAACAACACCGGGGCCTTTTTCAAGAAAAGAGAAAATTGCAAAATGTTACGAGTTGCCACATTTTATTGTGCATCAGACGACTCGAGTCCCGTAGTACTGCCATCCCTATATAAATGTTTTTGAATTGATTAATTGGTTTGTTTTCTACGACTTATCAACCCTTTGCAGTCAATTGAAAGTCAGAAATCTTTTTTTAGATTGTCTAATAAATTAACAACTGTAAACAGAATCTTATGAAGCTTTATTTTACTAATTCAGCTTTAGCTTTGAAAAGCGATTAATCTATTGCGATGAATGGTTACGAGAGAGTTGGAGGGAGAAAATGTGCTTATTTTATTAACACAGATTGTAAGAACTTCGTTGAGATAATAATGATTTAGTGATACAAGTGTTACTAATTAAACCAAAACTGGGGGAGATGAGCTGGATTCATCCCTTTCCCAAGGATATTTTTACTTAAGTGGATATAACGAACCCATGTGGAATTGGAACTCGGCTCGCCGATTAACAATTCCTAGCCATTATCCATTACACCACCCGCACATCCAAACTCACAGCATCTGATATTCGCAAGAGGTCACCTATCTAGGTACTGACCAAAATCGACGTTGCTTAACTTTGATGATCGTACGTTTTTATGAGATGCGCCTGTAAGCAGATTTATTTATTTATTTTATAAATATTGTACAATATGATCCATTAAAACTCAATGTCGTACATATATTTCTCTAAAATATTTAATTTTAATATTAAACAATAGAAATATACCGGATGTTTAGCTGTTGCGTGTTTCTTTAAACTATAGGGGAAAGTTGCGAACTAGACAAACCCGGTAATCTAGGTACCCCCACTAATTCGGTATACGTAAGTTTTAAAATGAATTTTTAAAAATGAAAAGCTTTCCTGGAACCTTCATTTTAGCTTTAATTGAAAGCTAATTGATTTAAAATTTACTATTTCGAGTCATCAAAATACTCTGTGGCGTATTTCAAACAGAAATTATATTGATCGGAATCGATTTTTCTAGTAAAATCGATAAAAGTCGGCCATTTTTGACACATTTATAAACAAAAGTTAATTCTCAGTTTAAAAAATCTTGCAAAAATAAAATATATATTTCTGAAACATTATTTGAGGAGAATTAGCAAATTTAAAGTTAAATTAATCTGATTTATAACAAATATTACTTACTTATAGCATAAAATGTATACAAACATTTCTTAACTACCGGGTTTTGTTTTCCTGACGTGTTAATCGATTTATTGACAGCCGAACGTGTTCATAATCAAGCATGGTGGAGCAGACGATATACTTTATAAGAGGGGGGGACAAACCATGAAACACGTGACCTTTTAATGATAGATTTATCGGTTTGTACAGCCATACTTCAGAAATTCTGCACGTAATCACACATACAAAAACAAATTGAAATTCTTTTTAAAATATTCGCGGTCGTCAGATTGTAGTAAGCTTTACAATATATGATTAATAAAAATAGTCTTACTTAATAACAATATTTTCTAACAATTATCAGATTAAAAATTAATTTTAAAAGATTTAAAATCTTTATAAATTATTCAATTTAAAATTGAAAAATATGAAAACAAATCTTGTAAAAATTCATTTTTTGTCGAAATTATTTCTTCAGACAATATTGTCTTTAATATATATCATTCATAAAAGCAATTAAAATATTCTTTAATTAAATAACGTCTTATTTATATTGCGTTTTTAGTTTTCCATTCAGAACAGATTTTTGCAAAAACAAGAATCGGTGGTTCTTCAAGGAATTCTGGTTTAATTAATATAAACACTAAAAATGATCACGTTGAATTTTTCAAGTTTTCATAAATTAATTAAGGGGCTTGAAATATGTAAAAAAATATTTTACCCAAGTTTTTCTAATAAATTTTTAACTTATTTATTTGTGAATAAGTCCTAAAAATTTAATTAAATTTCGACAGTTATTTGATTTTTGCAAGAATTTCCAAATTAATGTGTATGTCACCGCAAAAATGTGCACACCATTTACATTATTCGGACTATTGTCCTCATTTTTGTCGCCATATTTATTACAACGTTTCGGGCATTGTACGCTCCGGCCTTCTTCAGGTGGTTGGAATTCATACACAGATGGACACATGGCACAGTGGATAAAGGCGTTAGTTAGATCCAGTGACAGGACGCAAAGAGTGTGAGTTCAATACCTGGTTAAGACGGTGGAGAACTTGGAAAAGTGAATTAACAGGAGATAACTGATAACTGACTTCCATTAGATATGGCACGTGGGACTAGAACAGTTTACCCCAGTGAGCGAAATAAAGGGTTCAGTTCGACATTCCAAACACCTGAAGAGGGCCGGAGCGTACAACGCTCATAAAATTGTCTTTAAATTAAAATGGCGGCAAAAGAATTATCTTTGAACTTTTAAAAGGTAACCTTAAATATTAATGCACTACTTAAATTCAGTGATCAATTTTGAGTTCTCCTGTAGTTTGCCTATCCCTTATAGCAGTAGCATGCCTCGCAAAAAGAAATCTCCACCAACAGAGGACCAGATTGCGATCAAAACTAAACTGTAGTGAGGAAAAAAAAAGTCCCGTACAAATGAAAACCTAGATTAAACGGCAGCCAGGAGAGCTTCCAGTGCTGAGAATATGCAAAGACTTAGGGACTCTCAAGCTCCTGAACAAGTTGGAGGCCCAGTCAACAGCCCTTCGCAGGAGGTAGCTTAAGTGCTACTCGATAGGGCGGCTTTTAATCTAGTCAATTAAATATTTGAATAACTGAGACTTTCCTTGAGTATGACATTACTGGAAGTTGCGAGGATAAGTTGCTAAAGCTGCCGGAGATTTGAGAAAACTTTCTATCATCTAATCACCAGCAATGACAACGAGGCATCTAGTGTAAACATAGAAATGCGTGCAGTAATGATAGAGAATGTAATTAATTATGAACAGAACTAGAAAACTATGATATATCAGAGCAATAATAATGTCTATAAAAAGCGGAACAGTGAGATTGATTGCAATGTCCGTTGCAAAGAAACAACAAATTTGAGATTCTAAAGAAGAAGGCCCAATCTAATCTTTCCTAACAAATTGTGTAATGAAGTTTGTGTTGAATGAACACGCTTCTAGTTCATTTCATATTAATGCAGAGGTCTCCCAGGAACTCTCTCCTCAGCCCTAAGCTGTTTCTGATCTCCATCAACGACATTCCCGATGTCATCATTTCTTAACTACGTGCCTATGCAGGTGACACAACTATTTACTGCTGTCTTAGGAGCTAGTCCGACAGCTCCGACAAAGTAAAACTGGCAAATGAGCTTCAATCAGTGGTTAATCGTGGCAAGGAACAGCTTCTAAATTTTAACGACTTCAAAACAAAACTCTTTTATTTAATCACCATATCGATTTTTTCCTGCTTGCCATCAGCATGTCTAATGGCAAGTCACTGACATAAAGTAGCGTGATTATATTGAATTAATTACTTAGGTCTACTGCCAGGAAAGTTGGTTCACTGTTTCGTTCCAGAGACTCATTCCTGTCAAAATCATTCTTGCACATTTATAAATATACCATCCGTCAGAGCATTGAATACTGCTGCCATATCTGGTCTTGTGTTCCTACTACATATTTCGAGATTCTTTTCGAAGTTCTCAAGAAAGGCCTGTAATGTAATTGATCTTGACATGGCATCATGACTTGAGTCACGTTCTCACTGTCAGGACATGGCTTACCCTTGTCTTTTCTACAAATACTTTCATGACAACTGTTCTGATGATGTTTTTCTCTAGTGCCTTGACTGCATGAATTTAATCTTGATACGAGATTAGCAACTAGGTATCACCGTTTTGCAGTTGAACTATCTAGATGCAACTGCATGTTCCTCTCTAATAGTGTCTTTTCGCTCATTTCTCGCCAGTGGAACTCTCTACCAATTTATTGTTTCCCTGCCATCTACAATCTTTAAACTGTAAATCTGAAATTTAAATGCAACGTCAATAGCCATCCGCTGTCTTCCTTAATGCTCTTCCTCTGTTACTCTTTGTCTTATCATCAGTAAAATATTCTCATTTCTTTCATGCACTGTAAGCCCTTGCGTCTTAGTGGCCTTATCCCCTTCCTTGACGTGAAATGACTAAAATAATTAACAAGACCCAAACTTAAGTATTATTGAGTTCAGCGAGAATACATGGAATAGATTTAATGATTTGCATAGATATATTTCCACTTGATAATCCACGATGACTACTAGAGATTTCAGGTTGAAAAATGGAAACAAAGAAAAAATAATTTATTTAGACTTCACAATGTTTAGCACAAGACTAAATTCACTAAGGGATAAATAACAACGGCCAATGACCCAAGAAAGTATTGAGAATTATGATGATACTGAGGAAAGTGCTGGAGATTTGAGGAAGCTTGTTGTCAACCAATCTCTACCATTCTTATTACTCTTATATTTCAAGCAAGGTGCTTAAAATCATTGACTAAAGAATTTTAAAGTATAAAGGGAATAATCGTAGCATACATTGTTTGAGCGCTGGAAACGATTCCGAAAAGTGGAGCAAGAATTGAAACCTTACAACGGTAATACTGAAACCAGTTGAAATACTCAGAAGAGTACTGAAGGAGACTTGATGTCACTTAGTCAGGCACAATGGATTTAAAATTTCAATAAGTAGAAATTATTTCAAAATAATGCGGCCTTGTTTTTGTTGATACCATAAGGAGATATACTAAAATATACTAAAACTGACCCCATGGTTCTTTATTCAGATTAAAATAATAGAAAGGTTAAATTTTCTAGGAAAGAAGAATAATGGGAAATATGGTAATATAGTAATTAGTAATAATTTCTTCGGTGCATCGTTATTATTTTGTACTTCCGAGTTACTAGTGTTCGCACATCAGTAATAACTTATAATTTAATATTAGCTTTAGTTGACCAAATAACAGCAAATCACCTCAATGCTCAAAGCCTCTTTTTAAGTAATTTTTCTTTTATTATATTATTATTTGTAGTCATTGAGTTTTATACTAACTGCTAGTTTTCCCTGGAAACTAAGTGACAAGTCTCCTCAATAGTTTAGCCCCGTCAGCGTCATCATCATCATCATCATCATCATCATCATCATCATCGTCGTCGTCAAATTCAAAATCATCATCGCTTTATACTTATTATTCTAGACTTCACGCCAGCAGTAACTGGTGACGAAAACTTACTCTCTAGAGATTGACACCAATAAGTATCCTTAATATTCCAGCTCTTCTAGATTTTTATATTTCTTTCTTTCTTTCTATCTTTCTTTCTTTCTTTCTTTCTTTCTTTCTTTCTTATTCATATTATTATTACTGTTGCTGTTATCATTATTCTAGTCGTAAATACAAAAACGAATTTAGATATATAATATGAGTATGTGGCGTCTCTCTCTTCCATCGATCCTTCATTCTACGCAAGTAAACCTTTATGTGCCTATATGTTAATAAAATAAGTGAGTATGTATACGTTTATCAAATTACATACACAGTGGCGACATAAAAAAAGACAGTTCTCGTGTAGATTTCGTATCTTTATTTCAGTTATACACTTATAAATTTACACACCAAACTACTGATACACCTATGTATAGTATAGAGTATACACACGCACACACACACACACACACACACACACGCAACAACAACAACAACAACATAGGTTGTTTTACAAGTTTTGTTCTGTTAGTTACTTTAAAAATATAAAAAAAGGAATTCAATCTGTTCATTGTCATGTATAGAAAGTAGTGAATGAATATTACAGTGATACTTGATTCTGTTCACATAGTGTTGAAGACTGTTTATTTTCTTTCATCACTGTCAATGTTTTTTAATTAAGAATTTGTAGCGAACCTAACTGGTTCTGCATGAATTGATTTTCAGAGGAAGAATTCGTACTAAAAATAATTTTTCTATTTTGTTGCATTATTTTTATTTTTATTACTTTATTTTTCTACTGATAGCCATCAATCAAACAAAAAAGATCGAAGATTTCATAAGGAAAAAGAGTTTTGAAAATATTCGTATCGATAATCCTCGAATTTACAAGAAAAAACAATTTTTATAAACGACTAATCAGCAGAAAGGAATGATAATTTTTTTTTAATTACAATTACATATTAAAATCATAAAAATGCAATGTAATGAAAATAATCGTTTCTGTTTTGTTTTGCTGTTTTTTGTGGGTTTTTTTTAACTAATAAGTATTATTGCTTTAAATTTTTTTAGTAAAAAAATCGAGATTAGGAACTGCCGGTTATTTTTTTATTTTTGTGTTTGTGAATAAAATATAGTAAAAAAAAAGAAAAAAAAGACAGCGAGAGAAGGAGAGAGAAATAAAGATTTCACTCTTACCTTTTTTTTTTCTTCCTTTTCTTCAGTATTTGATTAGTCTATCTTTTCAGGAACACAGGTTTTCATTCCGATATGTGCTGTATTTCGAATAAATCCAACAGTGATCCGAACAAGTACAAACAATGAAAGAAAGAAAAAAGTTTACACAGATGTTTTGCTTGACACAGATTAAATTTACGTCTGAGCGAAAGTCCGTTTTTATTTAAAACTTCAACAGAAATGTTTTCATTTGTTGTCATTTCTTTGCCAATATATATATATATTTTTTTTTTTTTTTTAAATTTCAGATTTTCCTCTGCGTTTTAGCGTATATAGTGCAGCGTAAAAAAGCTTGTCACTGTTTATATGAATATTAAATATTAAACAGATCGGGAAAAAATGCTCTTTGGTAGTACCAACCAACTCGACACACAGACACAACCCATACATGAGCCGGTGTAGAATGTAAACACGCAACGGAATCTCACTTCAGTCCTCTGTCTGCCTGTCTACTGGTCTGCTTGTTTGGGTAGCTGTCAGCATTCTCTTTCTCCCTCTCTTTTTCTCTCTCTCACTCTTTTTTTTTCTCTCTCTCTCCTTTACTTATTCTTACTTTTTTTTTCTTCTGGTGCAGTAGATACGTTTTATGCAGATAAGGATAACTTTTTTTTTGTTCCACGTTTCTGTGATAATGATAGCCGGCTTAAAGAAGTTGTCTTGAAGTTTTACTCTCCTAAGAAGAGGACACTGTTCAGTTTTACGAACGTTTCGAATGTTGATTGGATGAGGTTAGATATACTGCGACCAGATTTTCAAACGAATCGGAGCCCCCCCCCATTGAGTGTGCGTGTGCGCGCATGAATGTGTCAGTGTGATTGTGTAGTATCAACAGATGCGTGATCATGCTATTTCACTATCCTTATCTATCTATCTATCTATCTATCTATCTATCTATCTCACTCTGATCCTATCTATCTATCTATCTATCTATCTATCTATGACAGTATGTTCACATCTATCTATCTATCTATCTACCACGGTATGTTCATATCTACCTATCGCAGTCTCTTCATTTCTATATATCATTTTTTTTCTTTTTTGCAATCATTTTACCCCAAGCAATGCAGGAATGACACTAGTATGTAGGATGTTACAGAGAATGAAAATGAGAGAAAAGTTTGCGTATAGGAGGTTTGAGGAAAGGATAAATGTTGCGATCTAGATGCCAATCTAGTAGGACGCTTAAATTCATATATTTGCGGCACCTGGGCAAAAAGCTTGTCAGAGCAGTTGCCATGAAAATATTTGTAGAAAAGATTGAGGAAAGCCACAGTACGTCCGTAAAAAAGTGACTAAAATCGAGATGCCAAATCAGGATCAATTACATTAGAGATCCTTCTTTGGATTTTGTCATGAACCTCGAGATGAATAGCAGGAACACCGGACCCGATATGGCAACAGTATTCGATGCACGGATGAATGGTAGATTTGTATATGTGCAAGATGGACTCTGACGTGAAAACTTTCTGATACGACACAGTGACCCTACTTTCCTTGCATTAGATGCAGCTATCGCTTCAGTGTAGCCGTTTCACTCCAAGTCAGTGGAAAACGTGCGGCTAAGAAGGCGCAGTGTGTTGCTCTCCATGTGTCTAGCATCAGCCATGCTGGTGGCGGGCAAGAAAGTTTCTCTACGGTGGTTAAAAGAGAGCAGTTTTGTTTTGGAGGCATTAAAATTTTAAAGCCATTTTCTTCCCCAGTTCACCACTGATTGCTGGTCCTTTTCAAGAGTAGTGGCCAGGTTATCTTTGTCAGCTCTGACGTATTTGCAATTGAGACAGGTAGTGTTATCTGCATGAATACCTACTTGGGAACTGATGACACCAGGAAGATCATTGCTGAAAACGAGAAACAGCGTAGGATCCAGGGTAGATCCTTGGGGGACACCCGCTTTCGCGTGAAAGGATCTGGATGCGAGCCCGTTCAAAACAACCTTCATTTCACGATTTGATAGGAACAATTGGATTAAATCAAACAATTATCTTGTGATGCCGTAGCCCTGGAGCTCACGTAGAAGATCAGCGTGCCAAACGCCTTCGAGATATCTAGAGCCACAGTTAGAGCTTCGCCGTTATTATTAAGAGCTTGATTATTCAGAGATGGCCGTTAGCACGTCAGTGGTAGAACTGGCAAAACGGAAGCCATATTGCTTGTCAGAATCGTGAGTAATATATATATATATATATATATATATATATATATATATATATACTAGCAGTAGAGCCCGGCGTTGCCCGGGGATGTAACAGTAAGAGATAGATCAAGTATCGACCATCATAAGGACTGAAAAATAAAATTGACAAAGATTATTGTTTAAGGTTGACGGACACGCATGTCTTAATTAGATTTTTTTTTTAACGAATTGGTCAAACTCAAACAAAAACATTATTTTCAATCGTTATGAGTCTACCGATTGAATAGAATTTTATTATAAACAATTGTCTTGTAAATGGAATTTTTAAAGCATTCTGAATGTAAAAATAAAGAAAAAGTGTGCAAGACAATAAGAAACACTACCTGCCAAAAAAAAAAAGTGAAGTTTTGTTGAAATCGGTTGAAAAATGTAGGAAATACGATCCCATATACAAACGAACACACACACACACACACAAACTTGGGTTTTATAATCAGTATAACTCGATATGAGTTATCCCCCTTTCATTCTTGTGATGCCTCTTAATCGTGTTTTCAAATTGATTTCGTGCAAAAACAATTGTGTTTTTCCAATTTTTGGCGCTGTTAGAACCACCGCAAGGTAATTTTACGCAATCCTATGAAGTTTTGTTGAAATCGGTTGAAAATGTAGGAAAACGTCAAACGTATTCAAGATATCTAGAGCCACATCTTGTGCTTCGCCATTATTATCAAGAGTTTGATATACATATTCAGTGATGGCCGTTAGCATGTCAGCGGTAGACCTGGCAAAACGAAAGCCATATTGTTTGTCAGAGAGTAGGTTGCGAGAAGTAAGATGCTTAACCATTTCAGCATTGATTAAAGACTTGAATACTTTACCGAAAAACGGTAGGAGATTAACAGGGTGATAGAGGAGTCAGATGGTTCTTCAGAGTTCTTAAAAATAGGAACTACAGAGGAGGACTTTCAACAAGCTGGAAAGCAGGAATCAGCGAAGCAACAGTTGTAGAGTTTAGAGAGAACTAGTGTTAGCTCGGGAGAACATTTCTTTAGGACGACGGCTGGGATCCCGTCACCTCCGCTTGCCTTTTGGGAGTCTAATTTAGAAATGATGTTCGATACCAGTGACGGGTTTACGTGCATATCACTCAGTAGAGCCTCTATTCTATGAGTGAAATTAGGTGTGGGAACTCCAAATGAGTCGAGTGTTCAATTGGAAGAGAATTTCCGAGCAAAACATTCAGCCTTATCTTCTGTAGATGACAGGACTTTGAATTGATAGATCTATCTATCTATCTATCTATCTATCTATCTATCTATCTCACAAATTCTTTCACTTCTCCTCTCTCTCTTTCTTACTTGTTTTAAAATGTTTAACTTTACTCACTTAATATTCTCCTGTTTTTCTATGAAAATGTCTCATAACCTGTCAATGAACGGAACTGCATCTTTGAGCATGCGCGAGTTGGGGATAAGGTGGGCAACGATGCGGATAACACATACGAAATGTGAGAGAATATATAGATCTCGCGGAGTTAATTTAGTTGTGAAAATATAAAAGGATGGTGAAATGTTCTCGGCCCGTCTCGTTTTCCAAAATCTGACAAAATGACAGAATTTATGTTTTAAATCTCTTCTTGGTCTGACGTGCAGAGGTAAGAAAGGAAGATATTTTAAATATGTAAAAACAGATGATACACAAAATAAACACTTTATTCAAATTAAATATAAACTAAATTTTTATTTCACTCTTTGATTGGCTGCCCTCCAGATATGGATACGGGGTGGAGGGCGTTGCACCCTCTCGTGACTATCTGGCAAGTCGTTGACAGTTATGGTTTTGTCTTGGTTCACTATAAACATGTCCTTGTGCTAAATTTTACAAAGTCTTTTCTTATTATTTACACTTGACAGCCTATTGGAAATATTCTATAATATTATTCTGTAATATTATTCTATAAATAGTTTCGTGGTAATTGTTCTGATGAGCTTTGCTACTTCGACTTTACGAAATACATCACTAGATTGGCAGTTATGTCTCATCATTGAGTTGAAATGACTATAACTTTTCACTTTCAATTTGAGAATAGAAATTTTCAAAATGGAATAGTCACTTTCAAAACGGAATAGTCACTTTCAGTTTGAGAATAGCAACTTTCAAAATGAAATAAATGCAATTTTAAATCGTTACCTTCTGTCTAATACTGTTCTTTTATTGTCCTCTCTCCTTAATAATGTTTTTTCGGATTATTTTGCAGTCAGTAACTGCTTTTGTCTTAGTGATTTTATCGCCTTGCTTGGGGTTAAATTAAAAAAAAAATCACCAGCAATGGTCTGGAGAGTCTAAAATCTTCCTCGGATTTCCATAAAATCTCGATTCCATCGCTTAAGGATTAGTTCCAAGTGCATCTACTATTGGATACTTTTTAAACTTTCATATTCCATATCTAGATATTGTTAGATTCTGGTATTTGTCCAATCACTGCCTTGTACAATTTGTGATTGGGCGGACGAATTAGGTATACGATATGGCAGCTTCTACTACTACTACTACTACTACTACTACTACTATTATTATTACTACTACTACTACTCCTTGATTATTACACCCCGTTTTGTTGCGTAGATAGGATGGTTTGTCTTGGTGTCAAAATCCAAAAATATTGTTTTTTTTTTCCCGGACAGTCTCTGATCTTGCTAATGGCATTTGTCTACATAACCAAATCCAAGTCGTTTGCGCCGTTCCTAATATATGATGCGCATACCTTATGTTTTGTGTTCTATTTAGGCCACCACGCTACATTCACTGATTATTATGGTTTACCGTTTCATCTCCGAAGAGACAGCATCTACGTTTTTTTTTTTCGGTTTTATTAATCTTCGCTCTTACATAGTGTGTCCTGATGCACTGTCTCCAGACTGGAACGATGAGCAAATACCGTTTCCCTATTCAAACTTCCTTTGCGTAGCCATAACCATAATTTTCGTTTATAATTTGCGACTTGGAATTCTTAGTCTAACTTTTCTTTACCCAATTCTCGTTACTTGTTTCGTTCTTTATACTTCCCCTCTTTTGTCATTTCTTTATTTTGGTGCACTATTTAGGTTTTTTTCTTTTTATAATACACTCAATGCGTTGTTGTCTATCCCGTTCAGATATAGTCTTTGATGCTGATGATTGCCATGTTGCCTTTCTTCGTAATTACATACAATCTATTTGTGTAATCTTTGGGTTGTAAAGTTTGTTGCATAGCCATGAGTTTCCTTGACCGCCGATTCATTGATTAAAGTTTCTCGTTAGACCAATCGAAGAACGGTCGTGTTTATCTCACTAACTCACATTCTTCAAGTGTTCTTTTTCTTTAATCATGTTTCTATTATTTAGTTTGATTTCAAGAATTCTCATTATCCATCAAAGATATGTTTCATTATATATTACAACTACACATGGAAGTAAAGGAAAGCAAGAAGAAAAGACTCAATATCAATTGCATGAAGACTGAATGCACGGCTGTTAGGAAAAGGAACCCAACATGCAAATTACATATTGGAGGTACCGAAATCAAACATGTGCAACAATTAAATATCTGGGAAGCGTATTAAGGGAGGACGGGAAGTACGACACGGAAATGCGAAGGCGTATTGGGATAGCGAAAGATGCCTTCCAAAATCTAAGCAAAGTATTAAGAAACTGAAACAGAAAAAATATCGTAGGAAACAAAAACCAGAGTACTGAACGGTTATGTAGTAACAGTCCCCCAAGATGGTAACAAATGCTGGACAATCTCGCCACAGATTAAGAACATAGTGGAAACAACTGATATTTGGTTCTACAGAAGGATGCTGAGAATACTACAGACCAAAGATGTGAGCATGTATCCAAAGGATCAGCAAATAAGTGCACTTGGAAAAGTTGATGCTCACAGGACGGAGTGAATGCAAGAAGGCCAGAGGAAAACGACGCACACCCTACCTGACGAACTTGAGTAAATGTAGGGTTTGCTAGAGATCGCAAAAATACAAAAGTTATTAAGAACTACAAAGGACAAGAAATGGTGGAGATCCATGATTCCTAACGTCCAGAAGGGACACATCACAGAGAAGAACATATTGTACAGGTCTTCCTTTCTGCATTACTAACGTTACATTCTTGTCTTTTCCAAATATCATTCCGATGTCTTCACCAAATAACTTACCGTTTTTATTAGCGTTTCGAGATCTTTCGGATTATTGCCAAATAATTTTATGCTCTTCCTATACGTGAGAACGTTGGTTTTTCTTTTGTGTTGGCGATTTTATATCCTTTATAGAATTTAGATCTTAAAATTAAATTAGTGATATTATATCTTTAACAAACTTTAACGGAGTCACAGAACCGATCTGCAAAAACACTTTACATATGTATCAGTGCTAAGTAAATTACTAAGGATTTTCTTTCGGTTTGTTTTACTTGAGAATTCCAGTACTGATTCGTAAAACTTGAATATTCTGAGGCATTCGAATAATCACTTATGGCGGACCATACAGTATCCCTTTGTGTAGTCAATATTTCCTTTACATTTTCCGTGTTGATTTTCTTTCCTACAGAATCATCTCGTCAGGACAGATCAGATCATTTGATCTTTTAGTTTCCCTACTGGTTTCTTTCTCTTCTTCTGGTAGCAATAATGTCCAATCATTCTTGGGTTAATTTAGACACATTATCATCTGTACTGGCCTTGCAATGGAGGTATTTTTCATTTCTGATTTCGTTAAGCAAAACACTTTCAAGATAGTCCAGTTTGATCTGAACAAGAGTTCTGCTTTATTTTATTATTCGTGTATGTTTTGTGTTATTTTCCAGTTAAGCATTTCAGTATCAATGCTAAGCAAGTAATTGGTCTGCAGTTCCAGTTATATATATATATATATATATATATATATATATATATATATATATCTGTGTGTTTGTGTGTGTTAATTTTTTATGTATATACAAAATTCCTATGTGTTTATATTAGTTCAATCTAGAAGATTAACTGCTAAAAAACTCCCACTTCTCCAAATTTATACGTAAATTCTACAGAATCATGCTGGGATTCCTTCATAATCATTATAAGTGGACCTCTTCTCGTTCCCATCCGCCATATTTTTGTTCTTTCTTGTCTTGAAGTCAAAACACTATAATCATTTGACTGTATCGATTCTTATTTTGTGAACGTTTTGTCTTATTACTTTTGCTTTGTCTACTTTTGACTTACATATATATTGTTTGCTTAATATTATTTTGCCCTTTTATTTTATTTTTTCCATCCTTTTCTTATTATTACTTACTGGAAGCTTTGTCAGTTCCGTTTGTTGAGAATTTTTGTTAATTGCATTTAACCATGGCGAATTACCCCACGAGTTATGAATTCAGTACACTTCTACTGCGTACGCATGTCTATCGCATTTTCAGTAGAAAACACTTTCTATATGTCCGTGAAAGCCGGTTTTTCTTATCTGAGCATAAAAAAGAAAAAAACATGATTATAATATATATATACTGTTTTCGCGTCTACATATTCATTTTTCTGAATTTGCGTATCCACGTGTGTAGGAACGCAAGTGCTAAACGCTTCTTAGTTTCAGCCTCTCTGCTCGTAAAACATTCGGAATGAATACATAAATTCATGAGTTTAGGCAAGCATCCAACAAGAAATCACAACAAGAAGAGAGATCGGAGACAATTTGTATCCCGTGGCACACTGGTAGCAGTCAGTCCAACTTATTCAGGTGTCCCTTCAGGATGTCGGCGAGCATGGCTCTCCACAATTTCCAGTCGTTTATAGCTCTTAGTAAATCCTGTCTTTTTTCTACCTCTCTTAAAACCGGTTCTTTCATCCATTTACACAAAATCATTAGGTAGGTTATGCGCTGTTTTCCTCTGTCCTTCTTGTCGTCAAAATGTCCTGTAAGTGTCAAATTTTCCAAGTTCTCTTTCCTCATTATGTGACCTAGACATTTCAACTATATCTCTTTGATGTTAAGTATCTTTTTTTCATTTTCTCTAAAACTTCGTCGTTTCTCCCATGTTCAGTCCATGGTATTCTCAGCATCCTTCTGTAGAACTATATTTCTATTACTTCAAGTCTTTTCTTCATCTGTGTGAGATTGTTCTGCATTCACTGTAATATAGGATGACCGATATTATACAACAATTCAGTACTCTTTTCTTTTTCTAACAATTTTTTTCTGTTTCTTAATACTTTGCATAGCTTTTGGAAAGTATCTTTCGCTATCCCAATACTCCTTCTGTCCTTTGTGAAAACACTTCCCAGGGATTTAAATTGTTGTACTTGCTTTATTTTGGTATCACCTGTTTTTAATTTGTATGTTGGAATTGGAATTTTTAATTTTGTTTATTGGCACCTGTATATTTTGTATTCTTGTCATTGCTTCTTGCTTTTCTTTAGGAATTTGCTCTCTGGGTCTGTTATCAACACTGCACCTCTCTCTGTCTTTTTTACAAATGCTTTCATGATAATTGCTCCGAGGAGCTGCATTCGCTGGTTCCCAGACTTCATGAATTCAAGCGCCCTACGAGGCTGGCATCCCGCTCTCACCCTTTCACTGACAAAACTACTAAATGTAGCCGTCTCTTCTACTCCAATAGCTTCATGTTTCGCACCTCTCGCCTGTGGAACTCCCTTCCCTATTCCTGTTACCCTGAGAGCTATAACCGCCAACTATTCAAATGTAATGTCAATCGACATCTCCAGTTGGCTTGATCTATCCACTATCCTTCTTCTCATTCTTTCCTCTATCACTCCTATCCGATCTTGCTCCAAATCTTCTGTAACCCCTTGTGTCCTAGTGGATTCCCGCCTTGCTTGAGGGGAAACGCTTAAAAAAAAAATCTGTATATCTTATGTTTAAGATTGTAGCCGTCAAGAATGAATCATGGTAGGACTTCTAATTCTCTCAGAATAGCATAGTTATATTTGCTGAATAAGTCCAGTGAGAAGACACATCCTTGTCTTACATCTCTTTCTATTTTGTATAATCACTGAATTCGCTAAAAGCAGAATAAGTTTACGGGAATACGAACTAAGTATCTATGCTGATGACAACTATTTATTCCTGTCTCGATAATAAGTCTAGCCTGATCAGATCGATATGGTCAAATTGGCAGCCGATCTTGAAAATGGGCAAAGGATGGCTTGTTAATCTTAACGGCTACAAAACAAACCTGCTCTCTATTAAACATCTGAGGTACCCCCTTCTGCCTTCCATCAGCATGGCTCCAGTAGAACGATTCGTTGTATCTTCTCAGGTTAAGATTCTCGGTTGTGCATGAAGTGTAAATATTATATTGAATCCATTGCTTGGTCTCCTGCTAAAAAAATTGGTTCACTGTGTCTGGTTAAACAATTTTTCTCTCCAAAGTCTATCTTACATATCTATAAGGTTCCATTCATACATGCCTCGAATATTCCTGCTATATATGGTCCGGTGATCCTGCTATATATTTAGAGATCTTTGATAATATCCAAAGACGAATCAGTTCCCTTTTCCATAAATATTTTCATGGTAATTTTTCGGATGAGTTGTTTGCTATGCTACTTAACTTTTATGAATTTAACCACTGTACTAATTTAGCAAGGGAAAAATCGGTTAAAAAATTTCGAATTTACTAACCATAAAAGGTCATAATACTTTAGAAGTTATGTTTATTTGCTGATCGGGTAGGAATTGTAATAGTTTGGCTGGGAGTTTTCTTTGTACTTTTTTATGGCAACTAGATATTGCACCTTCAGGTAACTATTTATTCCAGTTTTTGCATAATACTGAAATAATTTCTGGAAGGTGGAATTATGAAGGTACCCAAAAAGAGAACGAGCAAACAAAATACGTCGTCCAACAAAAATGATGTCGATGATAAAAATTATCTTTTATTTTACTTAATAAACTGAACGACCTTTCTGAGTGATCCATTATGTGCTTATTAAAAAAAAATAAGCTAATGAACATAATAACAATCAGATATTTCAGTTGCTAGATATGTAGTAATAAAAACAGTAAATCCTACATTGTTTATACCGAAAATATAACCTACTAAATATTAATATTAAACAATATTTATTTAATTATGAAGTATCTTTTGGTTTAGAATTAGGCTAAGCTTACATTTCATTTTGCCCAAAGAAAAAAATCTGAAAAAAAAAAAAATAAATAAATAAAAATATAAAACGAGTGAGTAATACAGGATTTTATAAGATTTTTACTCTGTGGGAACTGGATTCGTATCACTAAGATAGCTTTTTAATTGGCGTTTATATCAATATTTATGGGAATCTGGTTGTCATTTAAAGATTATTCCTGCCGACATTAATACAGAACAGAGAACATTCATTTCTTTACGCTTCAGAACCTGTTTGTATGATGTTTACGAAGTTATTTTCCGTTGGGTCTTAACGAGATTGAAGAAGACTACTTATTATAACGCGTTTCGTGGCGCTTATAAGTAATGCTTCGGCATCTTGCCGTGATGCCTGTATTACTTAGTCTGGAGATTGTATGTTTATTATCCTTAAAATGAACAATTGTGGCACAAGGCCGGAGCGGTAGTGGGGCAAGGCTGGTCATCACTAACTATCCTAGACCTAGTTAATCAGACTCATGACCCATTCGTTCATTACAATTTACTCATTCACCACAAGAACCCATCTATCACCATCCAAACCTACATGTACCACAAGACTACATATTCAAAGGGAACCTACAGAAAAACACCGTGATGTAAAAATCTCAGTTCATAAATGTTTCTTTTTTTTTTACCTAATTTCTTTTGTTTTTGTTAGATAGGAATAAAGTGTCACGGCCGACACTTAAGTTTGAACATAGATCGCCAGTGAGCAAACACGGGCGATCGCATTATTGAATTAAGTAGACCACGTGACCATAAGGGAAACGCATATATGGGAGTTAGCGTCTGTCTAATTGATCTCTATTTCTAGTCTATTACTATTCGGATCACAATTTCTACTCTATCCTCTCTTACTATACGGAGCGCTATTCTGTATTCTATTCGCTATACTATTTCTCTATTCGGATCACTATACGGATTACTATTCGAGAAAGTGTTATCGAGCAAGTACTATTATTGCGAGTGATATTCGAACCCATTCTGACACCAGTATTGTTCAACGGCGTAACTATAGTTGCATCTGCGATTACAAAGTCTCTACTACAGCGAACATTACGAAAGTGACAACGAGTATTCGTTGGAATTACAAAAGTGGTAACGAGTGTTCGTTGACATCACAAAATATTTTTTTACAAAAATACATAAAAAGTTCATCAATCATGAAATGAGAGGGAAGGGTATGAACGCAAGAACGAAAAAAAAAATAAAACAAAGAATTCAAACTAAAACATAACATATTAGTAGAACACTTCCACCCCTCAAAAATAAGAACGGTCGCTATATTCTGTCTATAAACAGAATACAAAAGCACATACACTAACGGAGTAGGAAGAAAAATAAATGACAGAGTGGGAATAATCAAAGACTGACCCAGTCACGATAATAAAATGGGGACAAAACAAACTGAGGGGGTTGGGAATCTCGACATGGATTATAACAAAAGAGAAGGTGGGATAAGACATTTTTCTACAGCATGATCACACCCCCGGTGCTTCAGTCGTTGAATACGACAGTCAAAATCGGAACAAAAATGTGCGACAGCCTCGAGTTCAATTCGTTAGGCAGACCATCAAGTCCCAAATACTTGCCACTGCCGACCCTCATAAATGTCAAGTGAACTTCGCCTTTTGTTATCTCACAATCACAGCTAGCAGCTTCAATTGGCTCAAACCGAAGAAAATCATTCAAATATCTGCGAAACTCGTCGCCACAGAGACCAGGCTCCTTGGTAAAATGGCTCTCGAAATACCACCGAAACGCCTCGCACATGATTTTGGTCAACCTCAGAGCATGTCCCTCCGGGTATTGACCTCCTGAATGTAACGATCAATCATCTACAGACTGGGTTCTCCTCAGAGTTAGTAAAAAGACTGACTCCAAACGGCTTCTCCTTAATTCTGAGTCTTTATTAATAGTTATGGACTATTTCATATAGCCACCGAAGGTGTATCATTTACTCCACAACATTCTCCAGTTTTGAGTTTAATACTTTTTATAAATATTTTATTTTTTTATTAGTATTAATATCCTCCAGTCCTCTTTCTAGAGAGTTCGCCAACGTACTTGAATTTGTAGCCTTTTCGTCTCAGATCTACTTCCAGTTCTTCAGTACACCTCCTTTTTTCAGAGACTTGTCCGTATAGGTTCCACGACTTGTTATGGTACTGGCACATCGAAAACGTCATATAGCATTTTTATCAGGTCTTCCAATGTTTCAGGTCTTTCATCGATTAACCATTTTCACCTGATTATAGTTCATTTTATTTATAATCTTTTTCTTTTATCATGCAAATCAATTTTCCGATTCTTGCTGTCTTCCTACGTTTCTTTGCCATGTCTATATGCTCTAAAGAACACTTTATCGCCAGCCTTGAAACTTTTGGTGTCGTTTTGGTTGTCCGTTCGTGTTTTTTGACTTGGTAATAACTTGTAAAACACCGATTTTACTTTTCTAACAAACATTAATTCCGCTGGCGACATGCCGGATGCTACAGTGGGGTTACGTGTTACATAGTAAACTTTCAGAAAATTTTAAAGTGTTTACTCATTTAATTTCGCAAGATTTGCTTTCTTCAACGCTCTTTTGAGTTTTGGAATTATAATGCGGGGTCGTATTATGTTCAATGAGGAACATCTTACAAATGTCTAGGAATTCTTTACCCGTGAATTGCGTTCCGTTATCAGAGACTATAGTATCTGGTATGCCATATCTCGCAAACGGTTCATGCAAGACACTCTCTATCACTGAAGATGTTGGATTTTGCACTTATAACTTTAGTGAAACTATTAACTACCACAAGATAATATGATCCATTCATAGAACCTGCAAAATCTATATGCAATCCTGACCACGGAGTGTCTGCTTTGGCCAAGTTTCTAGCTTTGTGATAGGTAGTTTTTCAGCCAGAGCACACGTTCTGCAAGCTTTCACTATTTTTTTTCAATAGCTTGGTCCATTCTGGTCCAATATACGAAACATTTCGTTAGAGATTTTATATTTGAAATACCAAGATGTACGCTATGAATGATAATGTCCGTTTCAATATTCACTTCTGTAACACACTAGGTGTTACAACCCTTTCAACGAACATTACTACTCTGTTGCATAGCGAGTCAGCGTTTTTTTTATGTTAAATTGTAGCAACATCTATTTTTGGCAAAATTTTGTGAGACAATATAATATACTGTTTCACACTGACCCGCAAGAGGAAAAACACTATGAATATAGAGAATCGTTCTATCTTATCTACTAGTCTGGAATTTGTAACTTTCCTTCAATTGTTTTTTATTATCGCAGTAGAGTCGTCATTTTCTGGGGTTTTTTAAAAAAATTCCATGGTAACTGGTAACATTCGTACTATTTTTTCACAAACTGTTTTTATTTTCATTTCGATTTTTAGTTCAGCAAGGGCCATATCCACAAATGATTCCGAAATCTTAGGTATTAATCATAATCTGTCTGCATGACCTACTTTTTAGACGCTTGTACTCCATAGTAAAATCATAGTTTAAGAAGATAGAACGTTGTAGTCTATTAACCATATGCGTAGGTATTCCATATATTATAATAGAGGGTTGCGGTCTGTTTGTAAACTAAAATTTCTTTCTTTAATAAATTTATGAAATTTCTTCACAGCAGATATTATTGCTAGGGTTTCCTTTTCTATCTGGCGGTATTTTTTTTCCTGCGAGTAGAAGCGAGCGTGAAGCATGAGCGAAGGTTTTCATTTTTCTGCCATCGTATTTGTGTAAAATCCCCGCTTTAAAACAGTACTCTCTAGCATCTGACGCCATTACAATTTTTGCTTTTGGATTGTAGTGTGCTAATGAAAAATCTGACATAAGTTTTTATTTTATATCGTCAAAATCCTTTTTGACAGTTGTCATTCCAGTTCCACGTCATTCCCTTTTAAAGTAGATCGTTCAGTGGAGTTCTCAAATTATGCATATTATGTACATATATTTCATAGTAATTAGCCAATCCTAAAAAAAAAAGCTTGTAACGTAGTCACATTTGTTGTCGGGGGCATATTTTTTTAATTACACTTGCGCTCAACTGATATGGTTGACGACCATTTTTATTAATAATTTGACCAAGATATTTAATTTTCGGCAAAAACAATTCGCACTTTTCTTCACTGAACTTTAATCTGTACTCTATTTTTTCCAAAATTGTTTTGGAAAAACACTTTAGACATACTCTCAATTATGAATGTCGTTCAGATACGCCACTGCGAAATCGCAATCTACAATCATGGTACCCATAGCTTGTTGAAAAATAGCTGGTGCCACCTTTATACCAAAAAGAAGTCGGTTGAACCCCCCTGTGTGTATTTATGGTCGTTAATTCTGAACATTCATTTTCAGTCTGAATTTGTAAATACGTTTCAGTGAGATCCAAATTTGAAAATATTCTTCCGCCGTTTAACTTTGAAAAAATTTCCTTTGGACTTGGTAATGGGTAGTTATGTATTTTAAACAACTGTTTAAAAATATCGAGAAATCCGCGCAAACACGAATTTTATTATGTCTTTTCTTTACATATACCGCTGATGTAGCCTATTTTGTATGATTAATATTTTCTATTACAAAAATTATTATATTTCTCTATATTTTCAAATTCAAATAGTTCCACCCAGTCACTACCGAATAAATTCGTAGCATTTTTAACGCATAAGCTTTAGTTTTTACATGCTTATTACAGAATGACACATTACAAGTCATTTCTCAAAAAAATAATTCCTCACCAGAAACGGAAATCGCTACTATTGAAGTCCATTTTAATAAAGGACTTCCAATTTCCTACCATGTGGTTTCACTGATTATTGAAATGTCACTACCAGTGTCTAGTAGCATTTTCACATCCACATTATTTTCACATTCACAAATTTCCTTTTGTTTTTTTGTGGCTATTTTCCGTCGCAGTGCTCTGTACGATATAATTCCTGGGATAATTTTTTCTTGATTTGGTTTTGCAGTGTGACTTTATATGCTTTCGTTTACCACACTTGTAATTTATTCTCATTTTGTATATTTTTCATTTGCTTAGACCAACGCATTTTTTTCTGAGTTACTTCCGCATCGTGTTTCAGACTTAGAATTGTTTGGCAATCTTCCACTATTTTTTGCAGTGTAATATTGCAGTTTTGTTCAGTTTTCGTTAAAATTTTCGCTCGTATTTCAGCATCTTTTTAGCTCGCACGAAAATGAACCCTTTGAACATATCGTTTCCTTTATTCTAACTTTTCACATTCTTTGTTGACGACATCCGTGACAAAATCTTCGTCTTCTTTTATGGTTAGATTCATGGACCTCCAACAAGCATTAAACACAAAACTCTGGTCACTAAAGATTTTCGTCAGAATCTGTACTGTCTGCAAACCCGATTTTTTTTTTTCGGTAATATGTAGTTGCAGTATTTTTTCATATTCTATCGGATCTATTTTCCTCAACAACAATTTCGTTTTCCTCTCATCTTCCAAGACGCTGCATTTCTGATTGGTCATTTGTTCATATCTACGAAAATACGCAGAAAGACAGTCCTTCATCAGTATTGTATACAATTTCTGAGATGGTATTTTGGACAGTTTGGCGTAAGAGACGTTGAAATTGTTTTGGTTTCTTCAAAATTCTATCCAACAGTCCCTGTTGCTGTTTTTGTAGTTCTAGCAACTGATTTGGTTGTTGTTGTTGTTTCTGTTGTTGAATTTGAACTATCGAAACCAAAATTTGCTCTATTTTCACAAGAATGTTTTTCCTACACCCACGAAAAAATCTTTTTTTTTTCGCCAGCATAACGAGAAAAAATTTTTTCAAACCAACGTGTTTAAAATTCTTGTCGTCACCCGTATGGTTGTTTCTGAAGTAACATGTATTTTCCGTACTTGTTCACTCAGTATTAGTTTGACCAATTCTTGTAACCCTAATTACAACGCGTATGAGTTCCTTAATTCTTGTTAATGATATAAGAGTTCGAATCCTCGTCACAACAGTTATAAATCAACTGAGTTTCGTAATCCCTTGTTATAAGAGACTTCGTAGCGCTTATAATATAAGTAATGCTTTGGAAACTTGCCGTGAAGCCTGTATTAATTAGTCTGAAGACTGACTCCAGACGGTTTCTCCTTTTTGCCTCTTACCCAGAGCTCTTTATTTATAGTTATAGACTAGTTCATATAGTGACCGTTGTACGGTTTACTCCACAACACTACGGAAGGAGAGGATTTTGTTATTAAGCAAATGGTTATCGGCTGGGAGACTTCATTTTCATATTATTTATTTATTGGCTTACTTGAGAATAACAGATGTGCCTATTTAGAACAAATAAAGGATTTCTTTAACAATCTATTTGTGAACAATAATAGGATAGTAGAACGATTCTCTATATTCATGGTTTTTTTTTCCTCTTGCAGGTCAATGTGAAACAGTATATTATATTGTCTCGCAAAAGTTTGCCAAAAATAGATGTTGCTACAATTTAACATAAAGAAACACATATTTCTAGTAGTTAATAATATTAAATATAAAAAAAATATCAACATGAATACATTATTGGATTCATATTTTTATAAGTGGGTATAGTGGTGATTCCAGGCAATAGATTCATTGATTAGTTTTTTTACGTCTTATCAACCCTTTTCTATTTATTTAAAGCCTGAAAATATTTTTAGATTGTAATTTTTCTTGGGATAATAATTCTTTAGTGATACAAGTCTTACTAACCTATAGCTGGGGGTGGGGTGCAAGAGGTGTATTCATACCTTCCCCAATGGTATTTGCGCGTAAGTCAATATAACGAAACCTACAGAAATTGAAACTTGGCTGTCTGATTAAGAATTCCGATCCATTATCCATTACACCACCCGCACATCCAAGTTTACTGCACCTTGTATTCAAAAGCGGTCACCCATCTCAATACTTGTCAGTCTCGACATTGCTTAACTTTGGTGATCGTACGGGAACTGGTGTTTTAATGTGATGTGGCCGTAAGCCTGTTTCCAGGCAAGGAAACAGGGCGAGCAAAAGAAAAATTGAGAGACATCCAGTGGTTAGGAAATAGGAAACAAGGCGGTAATTGAAAGTTAAAGTTTAACAACGATAGCCTACCAAATCGATCTTGATAAGGAAAAATTGTTCATAAATCATTGCTTAGTATATTGCTAACGCATGTCATTCATAATGAGTTTGGCCTCTGCTGTTTCAAAAAGGTACTCATATGTTAGGTTTTGCTGAATATAAGTAAAATTCAATGAAAATCTCGCTAGCAAGACTCAAGTACTTTCCAGCTATAAAAAAAAATCTAAGATATGGAAATTTCTCAAATTTCTGAACTTTGAAATTTGATCAATTTGCATTCCTTATTTTTTAAATCGAATTTGACCCAACCAAGCTAGTAAAGATAGTAAGACACAAGAGGTTACAAGGTGTGAAAGAATTAGAAAACAGAAATATTAATAAGTAGCAAGAACAATAGAAGAGTGATGAAGACGACAGTAGATAAGGATTGAAACTGGATTTAAATTTTTGAAGATCTGAAGTTCATGAAAAACATGGATCCGGAAGTGAGTTACACAAGTGTGAAGTGTTAAAAAGGAAACTGTTAGCATAGAACTTACGGTTACATCTAACCAATTCAGCAGTAAATTAATGAAATCTTCTTGCCATTGTAGCAATGAGCTTAAATTCATAAAGTCTATGTACCATAGCAAAGAGCTCATCCGAACAATTACCATGAAAGTATTTATAGAAAAGGCACAGGGAAGTAACTTTATGGTGGTGGGAAAGTGAGTGAAATGGAGAAACCAGGTCACGATCGATAATATTGCTGATTAGTATTTATCAAAAATCCCTAAATATATAGCAAAAGCACCGGATTATATATAGCAGCAATATTCTAAGGATAGGTGAATTTATAGATATGTAAGATAAATTCTTGAGAAAAACATTTCCTAGCATAACACAGTAAACTTAGCAGGTGACCTAGCAATGGATTCAATATAGTCTTTCCACTTCATGTTAGCCAATAATGTTAACCTGAGATAGCGCAGCGACTCACTCACTCTCCTGGAGGCTAACATCTGATGGAAGGCAGAAAGCGTTCTTTCAGATGATTAATATAGAACAGTTTTCTTTTGGGGGCGTTAAAATTAACTTTGAAAGATTACAGTCGCTACATCATACTGCTTTAACCTTAGGCGATTTTTGGCGATGTAGTCTCATTATTTATTGATCGAGATTTCAATCCTCACTGAGTTCTCCACTGTTGCGGACTTGTGTCAGAGCAACGTTTGATTAGAAAATATTTATTAGAAGAAATGGTAAAACAGATTTGTTTATTCATATTCTGTTTAAATTAATAATGCTAGATTTGTATCTCAAAGCTAGCTTATATAATTAGAATTTATGTCAATATTCAGGGGACTGATTGTTATTTAAAAATCCATGACAAAGCACAAGACAATCTCTATGCCTGTAGCTTCCTTTTACAATTTAATTTACAAGATTTGTTGCGGTTACTTCAATTTAACTGCTTGACTTTAGAATGTCTGTCGATATAATGCTATGTTTTTCTTTTTAATTAAAGATCTGTAGTTCTTTAGCTTTCATTTAATATCGTTTGTATTTTTCTTTACTCTGTTAAAAATACATAGTTTAATGAGAGGAGCACCTCGACGTTGTGTAATGTTTAGGAAGCTCGTCTCGCTAGAACAATTACGACTGAGTCGTGAGTTCGATCTTAACTAGGTGCCCTATACTTATTAAAACTATGTATGTATTTAAATGCAATGAAAGTGATGCATTATTGTCTTTCCGAAATGGTTCTAAATATTAAGTAAGAGATTATATTAGGTTGGGGCAAAAATAATGTCGTTTTTCTTTTGAAGTTGAACGTCAAAAAACGACATTATTTTTGCACAACCTAATATCTAATTAAACATTTGAAAAATGTTCTCAAATTTGAGTCACTAATGATCTTTCACACCTGCGTTTATTTTAATGGTCTGTGTTCATTGTCTATTCGTTTTATGCCATATATTATCAGTTTATTTATATATTTTTACAACCTTATTTTCGTTTTGCAGCTGTTAAAGCAAAGAAACGTAGTAAAAATAATTTATAATTGTGCTGCACTTTAAAGAAATTGAATGTACAAGTTTTTTTATACTTTCATTTGGTTCTTAGACAAATGTATTCCTTTCTTCAGCTGAAACGCGCGATTTGGGTTGAAGAAATGCCGCGTTGAATCATTCTATCACCATGGCAATACATGGATTCTTGCAGTCACTGGCTTGTATTTGCAAAAATGAAAAAAAAAAATCTATAAATTAATTACTATTTCCACCGCTAATCTGTTATTACTTACAGTATATTTAGATTTTTGTTATAACTGATTTTTCTAAGGAAAAATAACTGGAAAATCAGGTATTTTATTATTTTATTTTCACCTTTATTCAGTTTCATAATTATATCATAAGTTAAGTGGGCGAATAAATAGGCACTTAGGTTCGTAGTTTCAGAAATGTGACCATTTCTTGGCAGTTAATATTATACCAGAATTTTTTAAAAAGTTGATTAGATATTTCTCCACAATAAATCATTCGCTGACAAACAGAAACATTTTTTTACATTTACAAACATCGACAAGTTTCACTATCGGCAGTTGTGAAAACTTTGAAATTACAAAGAAAAAGAAAGTTCAAGGTTACTTTATTGATTTGATTTATGATTGATTTGTTTTTTTTTTTTTTACGGCTGTTATAAAATAAAATAAGACATATCTCGGCTGATTTGCAGGCAAATAAACTAACATACTCAAGAGCGAGAGCCGGGTGTGAACGGGACAAGGCCCCATCACAAAATGACCATTATCGTCGTTTGCGCATAGGCCCGACGCATGGGTTCCGGTCGAAGAATAAAATAATATTAGTGTTTCTATTTTTCGACCAATAAAAATGCTTCCCTCCTAATTATACTCGCGTCGTTTTTCGAGCCTGTTAAGCCATAAAAAACGCCATAAAAGGGGTCACACGGGGAAGTACTAGCAGTCAACAGGAGGCCAGGGAAGAGAATATGTCACGGTCAGTCTGAGCAGTCAGCAGCAGTCAGCAGGAGGAGCGCCACGCCAACCAGTGAGAACTACTATGAGAGATCAACCCAGACAGGCAGCCGGCTTATGAACTATACTACAAGGTAGTTGTCCCAAACCCACACGTTCCTATTGAAATAAATTACGTAAATCTATTTCTGCTGTTGTCGTATTTCCTTCTTGCAACCATAGGCTTGTCTATAACACGGCTAACCAACCTTTTTGCAGGTTATTTCAAGTCAGAAAATGTTTTTACATTGTAAGAAGTTTTTGGAGATAATAATGGTTTACTGATACATGTTCTACGATTTAACATATCACTGGGTGGAGAAAAGGGGGATTCATACCTTTCCCAAGGGTACTTGCGTGTAAGTGAATATGACGAAGCCGACTGGAATTCGAACTCGGCTCTCCGATTTCCAATACCGAGCCATTTATGTTATCCATTACACAACCCGTATATTCAAACTTAAGGCATTTGGCATTCCCAAGCGATCAACCATCTAGTTATCGACCAGGCTCGACGTTGCTTAACGTCGGTGATCGTACGGGAACTGGTGTTTTAACAGGGCATGGTGGTAATCCAAAATTACTTAATCCGCTAATACCCGAGTTTATCATTTGCTTACATGTATAAAAAATCGCGCAAAAATTCACATTAAAAAAGACGAAAGGTAGTGGAACAAAACTGTGCATATGGTGATTTTCCAAACGTAGCTTAGATCTGGCACAAGGCCGAAAGTATGGAGTACCCAGTAAGGATTGAACTCATTACTCAGTTGTAATTGATCTAATGAGATAAAATTGCACATATGTGGTTGAAGAAATCTCTGTACAAATATCTAAATTTTAGTTTTTGAAATCCATTTAAAAAAAAAATCCTATGAATTTTTGCTCCAGTCCAATACATCAATGGTAGAATACTAACAAATTTGTTCCGGATTTGTTAAATTTTCTCTCTTACTACAATTTAGGTTTTGTTACATTTTCTACTTTGTTAAATTTCTTCTTTCATTACATTTCCTATTTATTATATTTCCTCTTTTGTTGCTTGTTAAATTTCCAGTTTTATTTTATACCTTTCCTTCCTTGTTAATATCCGGTCTGGTAACATTAAATGTCTTGTTATACAGTCTGCAACAGAAATACCTCTCTTCCACATATACCTGCCAGATATACCTACCACATAATGGTAAGACATGAGTGGCAATGGTATCTTCATTTACCTAATGTCTTGTTATATTTTGCCTCTCTTGTTACATTTCTTGCCTTTTTAGATTTCATGTCATTTTGAGTGAATGCATAACAATTACATTTCGGTCGGAGTTTTATTCTACCTGTTCCACATTTCCAGAATTTCAATGAAAAAGAAAGAAATTACATATTTTATCATATATTTTTTCCACTTCACTACACATCCTTTATCTTTCTTTATATCCTTACTACGACATCACATGAAACTGATATTTCAAATTTGGTCTGAGAAGTTCTTTGTTGGAGGAGGAGCAATCATCACTTACATCATTTATATTAAGACCAACATCCTCAATTCTGATGTTATTATCACAGCGCTAGTTGAAAAGCTTTTAGTAAATAACAATTAGGGAAAAGAGTAGAGATTATTTTTTAAAATATTTCTAACGGTTTTATTGTTCTTGTTAACCTGAAAGCCGTTTTCGAACAGTGAATGTATGTAATGAGCTATATGAATGAGATATGTTTCTACTGACTCTTGTTCCTTTGGGATATAATAATGTTGAACTGACAGGAAATATTATTTTTTGAATTGTCACCGAGGAAAACAGCGTGTATAACGACAACTGCATTTGAGGCATTTCTAGTTAGAATGAAAGAAGATTGCGTTTTTAATAGCTGCTCTCGTACAACATGGTGTACAATTTGAAACCGATTGTAAATTTTTCTGAAGTGAAAAACGATCCGAGGGATATTTTACGATAAACATCAAGTTTTATTTCTTTTTTTAAAAGAAGAAAAAATCTAAAGCATTCCGGTTATAATTCACGTCGTTTAGATGATAAATTGTTTCTCTACGAACACACATAACCAAATTAGTTTAATGTGAGTAAAAATCAAACTGTCAACTGCTTGTTCTACATTCACCTGCACGCGGACACATTGATCATGATCCTTCTTCATAATGAACATCTTTTTTCTTTCTTGATAGCTTTATTTTTTTTATTTTTCTATTATTTGTGTTTTTTTTCTTTTTTTTTCCTTTCGTTATCAAATTCAAGTTAACAGATTTTATTGACTTCTTTCATGACTCTTTCGGAATATTCTCACTTTAGACTAAGATAGAAAAATGCTTTTTCATCATTTCGCCCCGAATAAAGGGAATAAAGCCACTAGGACGCAAGAGGTCAAAATAAAGCAATAAAGTCGGGATCAAAATTATTTATTTGGTAAATAAATTTATCTGAACTGCTTTTCAAATATAAAGTATTTTCTTGAACCTTTTATAAATCATCCAAGGAGCTTATTATCGGCTTTTTATACGTAGGGCTACTGGCAGGTGGCTCCTTTGAAGAGCTTTCAATTTCTTTCATGATGGTTTTCCGAGTGTAGCTTAGATGTGACACCAAGTATGGGGTACTCGGTGAGGATCGAACTCACTACTCACTCGTAAGTGTTCTAGCGCGACAAGTTTGGCAACCATTACACCACGTCGAGGTGCCCAATTTGATTTTTCAATGGGAGCTTCGATGTGGCACAAGGCTGAAAGTGTGGAGAACTCAGGGGGGAGTGAAATTACTACTCAGTCATATTTGATCTAGCGAAACAAGCTTAGTAACCATTGCACCACATCGAAATGCCTTAAATGATTTTCTAAGCGTTAGTTTTAATATGACACAAGACCGAAAATATGGACCACCCAGTGAGGATCGGACTCATTATTCAGTCGTATTTGATCTAGCAAGACAAGCTTGATAACCATTGCGCCACATCGAATGCCCCCGGGTTTTTAAGCGTAGCTTAGACGTGACACAAGAGAGAAAGTATTTGTCTCCCAGTGAGGATCGAAGTCACTATTCATACGTAATTGATCTGGTAAGGAAAGCTTGCTAAACATTACACTATGTCAAAGTGACCATTTTCTTTCTTTTATGGGATGTGCTCCTTCAGTATTTAAGGTGGCCATGCCTCTGTACAATGTCCTATTCTTTATAACTCTATGTTAGTCTCTTTAATACACCCCTCCATTCTTTGCTTTGCCATCTATTTAGACAAGCTCGTTAGATAGGTCGCTGTTTTCATCTGTCCCTCTTTCCTAAATCTTCGCTCTCCCATATTACGTTAGAAAAGTTAAGCAACGTCAGTACCTACATGAACGTTTGGGAATACCTAGTGCTCTAAGTTCAGATGTACTGGTAGTATAGTGAATAACGGTTCGGAATTAAAAATCAAAGATCCTAGTTCCAATTCACCCATGTTCGTTATATACACATATGCGCAAAGAGCTTTGTGAAAGGCATGAATCTAACCTATCTTCCCTTTTCCACTATGAGTCAGTTAGTAGGACTTGCATCAGTAAATCATTATTATCCCCAAAAAGTTCTTACAATCTAAAAATATATTTTGGTTTTAAATAACCTGCAAAGGGTTGAAAAATGCACCCATCAATAAATAAATGTTTCCTCGCCCCCAAAATGGGTTTAATTGCTTAGTACTTTCTAATAATTTCCAGATTCTCTCACTGTGAGGTTACTCTTTGACCTGAACGAAAGCGCTGGGCTTCTTTTCTTTCTCGCTGTTGACTCTGTGACCAAGATATGCTAGAATTCTGCTGTTAAATTGCTTAAAAGGAAAAAGGAATTTTAGAAATTCTTATTTCTTCAATCGAAGGACGTTTATAAGAGTCTACATACAGTCTCCAGATTGTGCAGAAATATTTCTTATTCTTCAGTGTTGTTATATTTATTCCCTGTTGGCAAAAAAATCTGAGGAAGAACTGATTAAATATTGCCGTGGAGACTGAGGAAACTTGCTCTCACTATTTTTTTCTTGCATGCAAATCATATTCCTCGTCTGAACAATAAACATTTATAACTTTTTTTTTCCTGTTTTTTATGTGGTTTCCAGTTCTTTCTCAGACTTTAATGAAAGCAACTGAACGTTTTGGTAATATGACTAATTGATCACTCCGGCTCTTCCTAGTGAGGGTACAGTATTGTCACTTTTCTGATTGTTGCATACCAACCGGTAATCCAAACTCTTTGGTTGTGCTTAGAGAGGCTGCTCTGGTCAACAATGGCATAATATCGGGATTTTTTCTTGCGCCATATTGCGCATGGATAGGTGTCCATGCAAGCTATTCAGTTGGGTAACCCTGAAACCACATTATTCTGTAGGTTAGTTTGTATTTCTTTAGAGGGATGGACAGTGACAATTATTTTTTTCCTCCTAAAATTTCCTGTGCCGACAACAATTAAAAATAATGGAAGTAAACCAGTTTGAAAAAAAAAATCACCTTAGCACTTTTCTTTGACAAACAGAACCCATTTCTCCAGTGTAGAATCATTTTTTTTTCTTAAAACAGTCTTTGAATATCTTAGCGTTTTGTGAAACTAAATTTTCTATCACTACTATCGAATTATCTGTTTCAGGCTATCTAATTTTCATCGATAGTATTCTAGATTATATATGCATGAACCTGATGTCTATATTTAGGAGAATCTGCCAAAGGGAATTGTCTCTTGAGTCCTGAAGGATTTATGTTTTATTAAAATCTGTTAGTTACCACGCCCACCTTAATCGTTTCACTTCTTCTCGGGACTGGAATATATTCGACAAAATATTTGACTATAGAAATGGTCTTTACTCTTCATTCATCTGTGAATAATATTCTGGTTGGTATGATTAATATTCTTTATTTCAAATAGCTTCTTCATCATTCTAATACCATTGACGTTGCTTGTATTCAGACTTTACATCTTTCAGTTGCTCAAGATTTCAGTTAAATAGGAGATTTTCCTACCCATTTCCCTAATAATTCTGACCAACACCCTTCTTTGTTCGATTTTTTCTTTCACTCTGATAACAACAGATGATTATTCGTGTCTACTCGTAACAACAGCAAGTGTATTCCCAATCAGGCTAAATCACTGCTTGCTGACTGAGTGAGACACTGTAAGTTTGGTTCTCGTAACTACAGCGATTTCCTTGGTAGAAAAGAAAAGAATACTGAGCTGTTAAGTGACAGCTGTCTTACTTTACAGCAGAGAATGTTGGACGATTTCCTCAAAGATGAAGAAGAGACTCGAGGCAACGGAGATGTGATTCTACATAAGGATGCTAAGGATATCCTGAACCGAGCGTGTGAGCAAAGATGAGGTCTTAGAGAGCTTGCAAACAAGAAGGAGGCTTTATATTAACACCAGAAAGAGGCCGCCGAAGTTTATGGGGCACATGATGAGGAAGGAGGGCCTGGAGAATCTGATACTCACGAGTCTAATAAAGGGAAAGAAAGACAAGAGAAAACAGCGCGTGTCATACCTGGCGGGCTTAATCAAGTAGATGACAGAACGTGGTCTGAGAGAGGAAGCAGAAGGAAGGAACTTGTTGAGATCTGCAAGGGATAGAGGGAGGTAGAAAGCCATGATCACCTGCGTCCTGAAAGGACATGGCACATAAAACGAAAAATAACTACTGGCGGACCTGTATGAGTGTGCTAAATAAAAACTAGTTCTTAATCCGTCTTCCGATCAATTTGAAGTATTGTCACTGTTAATAAAGCTTGTAAATTATTTTCCAAATTCGACTCTTGACTCATCAGTATTGTCTTTACCTGAATTGCCAATTGGAAATTAGTATCTACTATATGGCATGCATATAACTCCGTACATGTTTTGTGCTATCATTTCCAACACTAATCCCCATATGAAATGGTCCAAACAAAATAGGCTCCTGAAATGTTCTTTCCAAACTCGACATGAAATGTTTTGCTGCTTCTTGATTTCTAGTTTCTTAAAATTCTCTTCTATAGTTCCTGCTATTAAGAAATGGGATAGAACCCTTTGATCTTTCGAACTATTAATCATTCCTGTAAATTATGATCTTCAAAAATTTAAACACGCCTTAATTCGGCATCTTCTTTCATTTTGGATACTGTCCTTGTATTTAAGAAATGACGTTGCACTTAGTGACGCCATCAAAATTCGTAAGAGTCGAATTAACTTCTTATTATTATTCTTATTATTATTCTTTTTCTTCTTCTTCTTCTTCTTCTTCTTCTTCTTCTTCTTCTTCTTCTAATAATAATAATAATAATAATAATAATAATAATAATAATAATAATAGGAGGAGGAGGAGGAACCTAGCTGACATTAGGCGAATCGATTTCAAAACGATGAAGCTCTTCATTTGCAACCGCATACATCATCCTAAGGCTAATGTTGATCGTCTCTAAGTGCTCAGATCCGAAGGAGGCAGAGGATTAGTTCGACTAGAACTGTCTTACCATATCACAATAATCGGTCTTCAAAGATACCTGGAAACTGCAGAAAAGTCGATGATGATCTGTGTTAAAGAGCATGTAAAAAATATGAAATTTTATTCAGTAATAAAGGAAGCAAACAAATTCAAAAGGGAATTTCAAGTGGGTGAAGAAGTCCAAATAAACAATAATACACCTACAGCAGCGGCAAAGAACCTAAAAAAGAGAGCAAAAGGAAATGTAATGTACTAAATGCAGAAATGATGACAAGATAATCCTCTTCATTGTCATTAATCCGCCAGTACTAAACAAATTGATGTAGGCAACACTCTAACCATCAAGTGGTTTAAGTATTGCAGGGTTAAAAGCTGAGACCGAAGGTTTTATTCTTGCTGTACAAGACCGATGCTTGCTAAATTACCAAGCACATATACTGAAAAATTGTGTTAACACGAAATGCAGCTTCTGTGATAATTATCCAGAAACAAGTGACAATCTTGTATCAGGTTGCACAGTGTTAGCACCCACTGAATATAAACCATAGAATGATATAGTGGCACAGTGGATAAAGGAGTTGGTTAGATCCAGTGACAGGACCCAAAGAGTGTGAGTTCAATACCCGGTTAAGGAAGTGGAGAGGGGAATTAACAGGAGATAACTGACAATTGACATCCATTAAATATGTCATGTGGAACTAGAACAGTCTACCCCAGTGAACGAAATAAAGGGTTCAGTTCGACTTTCCAACCACCTGAAGAAGGCCGGAGCGTACAATGGCCGAAACGTTGTAATAAATATGGCGACAAAGATGAGGACAATAGTCCGAATAATGTAAATAGTGTACATAATACCTCATCTCAGAAATATAGACAGATACTGATCCATAAGCTTAGGTATTTTGACGTGTTAAGTGTTTGCTCATTCTACATCCATAATTTTATGAAGGATTCAGTTTAGGCACTGTGAATGCTTTCATCCAATTCAATATTATTCTTTCTGTTTTGGAAAGGTTTATATTGAATGCTATTACTTGGAATACTCGGTAGAGAATGCTAATTTTTGATCAAGATCATTTTTGTCCCAACTATAATATAGCCCCACCTCATTCTCTGTACATTAATCTCGTGTGTGTGTGTGTATGGGGGGTGCACAGGAACGTTGTTTTCTATTAGGAGATTTATTTGGGATACGGTATGGATGTAATCAGTGTCCCTCTCCTCGCGCAGAGCATAGTTTACGAAGAGATTGCATAGACTAGGGCTCTAAATTACCCCTTTTATTTCACCTGAGGTTTCGAATGTTTCGGTATTTGGGTCCTCAACAGACGTTCATCTGTCAACGAAGTACGTCCTTATTCAGACATGAAGGAATTTCTGATTCAAGATGGTATATAATAATCCGAAACTATGGCATGAAAGTACATTTCAAGGACTTAACTAGGTCTATTATCATTTAAATGTGAAATAAATAAATAAATAAATAAATAAATAATAATAATAATAATAATAATTATTATTATTATTATTATTATTATTATTATTATTATTATTATTATTACTACTACTATTATTTTCTTTAATTTTTGGGGTATGCTCATTTCCTTCTAGGTCCGAAACAGAGATCTAAAGTAAAAAATAATGACATTATGGCATTTGCACTGAAATTAAAATTTTGTAAAATAAACAAACAACACATTTTACATTGATAAAGCCCTTCGTAAGGTGTGAGCTGTATTTGTGAATATAATCTTCAGATTTTTATTAAGGCATCGGCTAGCAGGATTCTATTCAATGGGTCTATCAGAACTATTTTCAATTAAACAATTAAATAGAACTATTTTCAATTTCAGAATTATTTTCAACTGAAACTGGAATTATTGATGTCTTCATGTGTTAGATTTTTTTAGATTTCCACGCCAAAATCCTTGTTTTCTGAGAATTTATAAAATCTTCAAAAATACATTACACCGTAGGAAGTGCTATGACAATAAAAAAGCACATTCTACCGTTGCAGTCCTTGAACGTTAGAGTACTGTGATTAGCTCTGTGTCTATGTATTGTAAATTCCCATAAACTTATTATTAGGTTGGTGCAAAAATAATGACGTATTAATGTCGTTTTTTGACGTATTTTTAACGTCAAAAAACGACATTATTACGTCATTATTTTTGCACCAACCTAATATTATTGTTGTTGTTGTTGTATTATTGATTTCTGTTTCATACACATTTCACACGGCTCCCAACCAGAGACTTAAGGTCAGAAATGGCTTCATGACATTTTCCATTGATCGTTTTTGTAAAAAACAAAAAACAACAAAAAAAAAAAGAAAAAAAAAACAAAGCAAAAAATAAGATCACAGACATTTTACATAGATAAATATCTTAAAAATACAAAACATTTTTTTTTATTCTCTAAGGCATGGGCTACCAGAAATCCCTTCAATGAGTCTATCGGAACCTATTCCGATAAATCGGAGGACTCAAACTACAAATGGAATTATTGATCTTCTCATGTGCCACATTTTTTTAGATTTCAACTTCAAGATCCTTGTAATTTGCTAATCCTTTGAAGACTTACAAAGATACATTACAATCTGCAATTATTATTATTATTATTATTATTTGACGCACAGTGTAAGTTTTGAATATATCGGGTACATTAAGTTACTTTTCAAATCCAAACAAGGACCTTAAGACAGACAACACTTACCTCAAAATATGTGCACTACCATTAATAGCTTCTTGAAGATATTCAAAGATATATTGCAGTCTTCAGGGACTGCCATATCAATACGGAGGCACTTTTTTTGTTTGCGGTCTCTAATAACGATGTCTGGACGATTAGCTTTGATTGTAGCTATGATTGTTCTGTCGTTATTATTATTATTATTATTATTATTATTATTATTATTATTATTCAGCATTAAAAGCTTCACTGAAACCGTAATCTATATGCACAGGAAGGAAATAAGAAAGAAAATGCGACTATAATTGTTCTGTGTTGTTGATGATGATTTCACTGATCTTTATTATTGACCCTGACACCCACAACATCTGAATTTGAGCAGCCTCGACCTGCATTTCTAGATGAAAGAAATAATCTAAATAAACTCGGATAAAATGCACAAAAGAATCCGTGCGAAATAATCTGTACATTTTGCTGGACAGAGACAAATATATTCTTTCCTATTTCAATTGGATATAGACATGAATAAAAAAAAGAAAAAAAGAAAAAAAAGGAGGAGAGTGAAGACAGAAGTAAACTAGTGAAACAAAATAAACGAATGTTTCTTAAATATAAACTTGATTGTGGTTTTCATTCATCGTTATTTTGAAAGGTAAAAGACAAAGAATCATTACCATTGGCATGGAATGCATGAGTATGTTCATTGGTTTTCAAATAATTGGCTTCTGTTGGCGCCGAGTTGACACATTTTCAAGATAGAATTCGAGGAGGAAAAAAAAAACAACAACAACAACAACAAAACAACAAACAAATGATGAAGTGTTTTGAGTGAGAATAAAAACCAATTCCTGTAAATTAATTTCAGCCCAGACGCTGTCATTTATATAGGAAGATTGCGTGGTATCAAAATACGGAACAACATGTCCGTTATGAAATCGAAATTTATAAGATGACTTTTGGTTTGGTATGAGAACAGCACCACTAATTTTCCAACTACAACTTATTTTCATGTAAATATGATATGACATAACTTAAACACGTAAAAACATATCCAGCTATACAAAGACACGCACGCATGCACGCACAGATACACACGCATATATATATATATATATATATATATATATATATATATATAAATAATCTATCTATCTATATATATATATATAATGTATATATATATATATATATATATGTATATATATATATATATATATATATATATATATATGTATGTATGTGTGTGTCTGTGTGTGTGTCAAACGATTATTTACACGCACCCCCATATATATATATATATATATATATATATATATATATATATATATATATATATATATATATTATAATAAAAAAAGAACAGTAAGCTATATAATCCGGTGTTCTTCTTATTATTTTTACAACACAGTGCTCAATGCAAATTTAAAGAGCATAAATATTATAAATTTACTGATTTAAAAATATGAATCCCTCGCTACACAGGAATTACCATGTTTCAAAAACAGAAACTAAAAGCTTCAAATTCAATTATAAAATTAAATTACAGACCCTAGTTCTGTTTCATTTACAAGCAAATTCCAAAATTTGCTTGAAAATGAAACAGAACGAGGGTCTTTAATTTAATTCTTGTGATGACGCTCATTTTTTATAGGTTTCCTAAGATTTAAATGCTTCTAGCCATAAGGTTACTATTAGCCAGCAAGCTAGTTTAAAAGAAAAAGAAATTCCCTCTGGACTGAAGTGTTCTAGTTAATTAGATTTGAAAATTGCACACTAACTTTAATTTTGGGGGTATTCTTTTTTTTTTAAATATATATATATTGATGATATTTATTATATACTATGCGAGGTACCCAGCTTTGCCCGGTTGTAGATGGCGGCAATTGTATTATCGCACCCTCGTGTATACCCGCAAGCCCTTGTCTAGTAATGTCTGCCTGCGTCCCCACTTACATGCATCATCCGTTGGTATATTAAGCTACCCCTCATATTTTTTCGGTATGTCCTTGTTTGATTGTTCTTACTAAAGGAATTGCATCGATAAAACCGTCTTGTGTGTTCATTGATCTAAAAAGATCTTCAGTAAATTTCGGATGGCTGTAAAAACTTTCAAATAATATGGCACTGTTCACAAATCTAATAATCAAAGAAAAACAGGAATGAAGCGTCAGCTTGATTCAGCTGTAAAGCCAAACGCTTTCATCGCATGTTTACTGTTAATAAGAGATTCTTCGGGAAATTTTTCCCTTTTAATGCTTCAGTAATCCTTCTTAAACAATCTTTGCATTATAGGTTGTTCGAATGACAATTTAGGATGGAATCATATGAGGAAAATATTGGCTAAATGGAAAAAGCCGACTTTGGACCTAGTTTGTCGAAGATTTCGTCCACTTAACTGAAATAACCTAAACCAAACATTCACGCAAGACAGTTTGTGTGTTATATGTAATTTACGTTGCAAATTTGGAAAGCATCAGATGAAAAACCATGGAGTTATGGCCGAAAAACGGGCTTTTTGAACAGTTTTTCGTGGTTTTTCGTTAAACGCGGGGAAGCGAGCAGGAGTAAACAATACTATCTTATTTCTTGCACGATGGCAAATTTTTTACGACATGTTTGAAGAAAATCGGATAAAAAATATTTAAATTTTTATTTTAAGTAATACGAAAACCCTGATTTTTTTCACAGTTTTTTTTTTTCTTTTGCTATTTGTTGTGTGAAGCCAATATCGCAGGAAAACTATCAAGCACTCTACATCAACCTCGTAACATGAGCTGATGTTTTCTATTAAGTGCAAAGAACATCAGCTCATCAAGTAAAAATTTTGTTCGCGTGTAACTTTGCTTTTGTTTTTGTAAAGAGTCGTCCCTACCTTAAATTTTATTGATTCTTCTGTCAAACTCAGGGGCCTGGAGATTGACCAGTTGGTCTTGACGTAAATAATAAATTTGAAAAATGTGTATACAATTCCAGTGAAATCGGCCGAGAAATGTGGACGTGCATAAATATTAGGTTGGTGCAAAAATAATGACGTAATAATGTCGTTTTTTGACGTATTTTTTAGCGTCAACAAACGACATTATTAAGTCATTATTTTTGCACCAACCTAACAGCATACACACGGACAGACAGACACACACAGACATCTTCTGATTTATCAATATAGATTAGAGGAATAAACAAAGTGGGATTCAGACTAGCGGTGAATATTGTTGTCGTTGGTTAATGGGCATCCTATGGAAACTATATATTCTGAGTAAACTTAAATCACTATTTAATCCTTTAATATGGGATTCTATTTTGAAAATATATTTAAATGCCGTTCTGCGTCTTTCTTGTCAGCTATTAAATGAAGACGCACGCATCTAGTGTCATTGATGTTAAGGAACGGTTCCATCAATGTCATCATTGCTATGGAAGCGTTGCATTTTATTGTCTTTTTTGTCCTCGAATTTCATTAATCGGCGTATTAAATCCACACACACACACACACACACACTCACACACACAAACACATACACACACAAACACACACACATATATATAATTATGTATATATATATATGCATGTGTGAATATATAATTTGTATGACCAGCTTAGTCTAGCAGAAGGAGACCAATCGTAGATATAGTGAACTTAAAAGCGTTTGAAAACTCACTTGATAATCATTGCTGTATGGAAGACGCCAATCTGATCATAAGTGATATGCTCGCTAGAATTTTGTAGAGCTTAATGAAAAAAAAAATACTTTTTTGCATTTTCTATAAATATATTCAGTGTAATTGTTCTGAAGAGCTTTTATATTTGGTGCATTAATTCCCGAAATTAAGCGCAGTACGAGATTGCCAGCTAGGTCGCAAAATTACACAGTTCAAATATCTAGTCGTAACTGTAAGTTCTATGTTGATAGTTTCTTCTCCCGCACTTCTCACACTCTTTGGGTTTCCAGCTTTCTTGTCAACTGCGGTCTTCAAAAATGTAAGTGCAATTTCAATTGTCATCTTCTGTGTGCTTAAATCCTGTTTTCTATTGTCCGCTCCGTTTCTTCACTCCCACGTGAAATTCTTATATATATATATATATATATATATATATAAATTCAGAGTTGTCCTTCTCCTAGACCAGTTGCCATCCAAGGCTATAGAATCCAGTCTGTCCTGCTATTTTACCCATAGCTGGAGAGAGAAGAAGAGGATTCATACCTTTCCCAAGGGTATTAGCACGTAAGTGAATGTAACGGATTCGACTGGAATTCGAACTCGGCTCTCCGATTCCTCAATCCAAGCCGATATCCATTACTCTACCGTGCCTCCATTCAAAACCTGCGGAGGGTCGTTTGGGAACCTTGTGGCATTCGGTGTACCAGGTCTCTGTATTCGTCCCTCCAAAAAGTGTGGATGGTCCTGCACGAGGCCTTCACCACTATAATCAAAGCTCATGTGCCGGTGTCGGGCTGTCGGTTTCCTGGAAACTGATCTGCTTGACCCTCATACGTCGGATCTCGACGGGAGAGTCGATTATATATATATATATATATATATGATTCAATAATTCTACTAGGTGATGTATGAATAATTTTTACCATTTTAGCTCTTTATGAAATCTGAAAAAGATTTTCCTATGAAAGATAGAAGAATAAAGAATTTAATGTGACCCCAATTTTTATAACACTTTTGATTTAATAGCTGCGTTGTTTTTAACACCATTATGTTTCACCAAAATAGGTTTTATCATATTTACTACCGAGGTTTATATATATATATATATATATATATATATATATATATATATATATATATATATATATATATATATATATATATATATTAATGAATATCAAACACTTAAAATACCATAAGTAATAATCTTTATTTCATGAAAGCTATAAAAAAATTGCTCCAGGTTAAATTCAAGATATACAGATAGGTGTAGTTGTGTGAAAAATAGATATACACTGGAGAATTAGAATCCCATGTATTTTACATTTAATATAAAGTACCTCCGTACCTTGTTAAAATGTAATAAATACACCCAGCTTAATATACTTTACAAATAGAATAAACTAAGTTTCTCTGGATACCTTATTAATTAATATTATTTTATTTAAATTTCTGGGGTAATTTAATTTAAATCTCTTGGGCAATTATATTGGGAACTTTTACTATTGTACGATAAATTCTAAATCTTTCGCTGATCTATGAATATTTTTTAAAATATCCTTAACAAAACTATTTTTGAGATTAATTTATAAAAGCTTGTTTAATGGAACATATATACGCCAGATTCTTAGAGAGTAAGTGACACAGATAGTGTTTCTTAATTCCAATTAACTTAACAAGATTTTCATTCAACCTCTAAATCAAAATGTAACATTGTGTAGCGTATGTCATATTAAATAGATCACCTCAAACCTTAAAAGTCTACTGAGAATAAATCCTCGGTTCTTCTTCCTTTTCCCGCCATTACGCCACCATTACAGGTTCATGATTTTGAATCTTTCCTTCTCTCTTTTTCTCTCTCTCTCCCTCAATACAATATCTGTATATATTGAATTTAACCTGGAGTAATTTTTTCCGTTTATATTTGGTTTGCAAGTCTGAAAGATTGTAGGCTATTTTTATAGCTTTCATGAAATAATGATTATTAACTATAGTATTCTAAGTATTTGATATTCATTAATTAATAATTTTGCTCTGTCTCTGACATAGAGCTTGGATATTTTTCCTCTTGTAAATTCCATACGGATTACTATTTTAATTTATTATATACGAAAAAATATCGAAATATGTGTGTTTCTTTTAAATGTGTTATTGATAACGGATACAAACTTTTTCGTCTCGGATGCTACCTGAATTTTACCAAAAACAAAATAATTTTACCATGCCTGAAGATGACTGAATGTACAGTCGAAAATACTTGCGTATTTAAGAAACACCTTATACAGCTTATAATTTTAAAGAACAAGGATCATAACATTCATCGAATGATTGGTAGGTTAATGGATCTTTAAAATTTTATTAGCGAAGGGATTTCGCCATTTTATATCATTAACTTTACTAATTTACTTTTTGTATGAATGATTCATTGTAATATAAATTGAACTGCACCACATATATATACATATATATATATATATATATATATATATATATATATATATATATATATGAGTAAAAAGAGACAAGAGAAAAAGCTATTCTTAGCCGAAGCGTTTCGTCCTCCGTGAGATTTTATCAAAGTAATGTTGGAATTATTTTGCTGCACTTATATACAAAGGCGAGGATGTCATTGGTTTATCAAGGCTTATAAATTTGCGAATGTTCATGAAGCAATTTCTAAAGAAGTAATTAATTTTTTATTTATTAATCCGACAGATTTTATCCTTTTAACGTTTAGTAGACGCCCCGCTTATTTATTAAAAGAAAAATTTATTTATTTTCGTCAAGATTTCTCGAATGAAATCATTCGGTAAACAAAAAGAAATAAATATACCTGGTATGTCTACTTAAATATGAGTATGCACCAAAATGTATCTTTTTAAATGAATTTTATTAAAATCGATCGACAAGATCTATTTAACGTTTTCATCATATTTTCCAGTTTGCATATAAGTTGTCGTCTATTTATGGAGGAACTGTCCAAAGCCCGTAATGTTTTTGTTCGAGTAATTTTAACTCTATTTAATCATTATCAGAAACTCTTATTTTATCGGTTCCATGGAAATTTTTTTAGCTTCATGCTAGTTTTTTTAGGAATGCTTGCAGGGTTGTTATTGCATATAAACGGCATTGTTCCTCGATTCACACGGTGCTGACAGATAGGTCAGTAATTGTTTTCTCCAGGGTCGCAAATAAGTAACAATTATTTTCAATTTCCTTGTCGTTTCGCCATAGCGATAAACGTATTTGTACACTTTTCAATGATTGTGTTTTCAATATAGCAAAACCTGCGTGTCAGCATTAAATAAGTCATTTTGTATACATTTTAAGAAATGCAGAAATTTAGCGCTCATGATAGAAAGCTAGCACGGGGACAGACAAGATTTACTAGCTGACAGATATCATATGATCACCATTACATAACACTGACTTCTTAAGAACAATACTTTAAAAATAATTTAATTAAAAAAAACTGTTAAGAAGGTGTAAAAAATGGCAAATAAGTCAATGCTATTGTTTTCCTACTTTTTGGTCAGTCCTAAGTATAACGTTATACAGCCAGTTAAAATCCGTTCGATCTTGTAAATACGTTACTACATAGATTAAGCATAAAATCTTTGCTTGAGAAACAAAAAAGGATAATTGAGAATGTTTCACCATATCTCCATGTAGTAATAACATGTTTATACTTATAAAATCTTAATAGTCTATTAGAAATAGCCATTAAAAGCAAACAAATTAATATAAAATTAAAAGTTAAAATGAGGAAACACACACACACATATATATATATGGATAGATAATATTAGTGGTCAATATATATATATATATATATAGGAATTTCCAAGAGGACAGAATCCAGGTAGAGCTCAATGTCCAGGACAGAGCAAGAATAGAATATAAAAGGCTGAAACACTAATATTCCATGATTATAATTTATTACATTGGAATCGTAATCACGATGCAATTCATCAGACCAACAAATTTGTAGGTCTGCTGAATTGGATCGTGATTACGATTCCAATGTAATAGGTAATAAATTATTACCATGGAATATTAGTGTTTCAGCCTTATATATATATATATATATATATATATATATATATATATATATATATATATATATATATAGTATAGTAATATATAGTATATAAAATATATACAATTTCAAACAGTTTTTAACATTATTTGTAATCTTTTGAGACGTTTGACTGAAAATGTAAAAAAGGCTAACGTCTTAATAAAAATTAAAACAAAGAACAATCGAGTCATTAAATGACGCGGTCGTTATTTGCTTTAATTTTTATTTAGCTATTAGTAGAAATAAATTTTATTAATTTTTTTATTAAGTTAGCAGAAATAATTTTTTATTAATCCGTTAACACAGATAAATGGCTGAGTAAGTCATCATTTTCTTGTTTTCCCCTCCAGTAATATATTCTTTGAGGCCCCAATGTCAGCTTACATAGGTGTGTATTTCCGATTCACAACTGTGGACAGGTGTTCAAATCCAACGATAAAGGTAAAATGTCATATTCAATTTTGAAAGCAAATTGGCACTCCCTTTATTTGGCTGAACATTCTATGGAGTTATTCCTAATAAATATCAGTATACAATTTATAAGTGGATGCTAATCTAATTTGCAAATAAATCTACGATTGGTCACCGTCGTGTTAATATAGACATGCCTGTAAAATATACAATATTTAATAGAAAAATATATTATATATTACATGCAATATTTAATGGCATAATATATTATATGATATTATATACATATATATTATAAAATTAATTGGAATAATTAAATATAATATTACATATTTAATGTAAGATGAAACAGGCTGTTTCATGCTAGGCGCAATCGTCAGGTCGTCTAGCTTGAAACAGCCTTTCGCCTCTGAATGTTGACTTCAATGTTCACTTTTATATTTACATCTTTTATATCTCTGATATTGAGCACTTTTTTCCACTAATATAGCACACATTAAAACTATATTTCTTTATATATATATGTTTATATATATATATATCTGTGTGTGTGTATGTCTGTGTGTGCGCCCGCGCGTGTGTGTAAATATATAGAAAAATAGGAAAGAACCGTTATGTTAATAATCCGAAGTTCTTTAGTATTTTTGTTTTATTTTTTAAAAAACAGTGCTCACTACACAAGTAGAGCCTATATTATAATAATTATAATTATAATTCCATCGCTACATAAGAGTTCTCATGTTTCAAAAACAGATGGTATAAACTTCAAAGCGAATTTTGGAATAATTTTTTTTTTAAATTTACAGAGATTTATAAGCATATACATTCGTAATATTAATTTCTAGGGCAACGGAGAAAAACAATCATTTTAATAAGGGGCGGTAGTGTTTACATTTTCACTGACAACTATTGTATCAACATATTAGTTACTTTCGAATAGTGGTTAAGTCAACGAATGATATCCGTTCAACGCATATCGTCTGGTCTATTTCGACGACAAAGAGTTGTTGGCACTTTTTGTTACGCCGTTAAATTTGTATTTGTATACATAAAGATTTATTTTCCTAAAAGGGTTGTTTATATTTGAATACGTCGTATTGAACTACAGTATGTTTTCTGACGACTTCATAAAGGGTTATTTTTTTATTTCCATTTTTTCTCGTCATTGGGTTAACTTATTGCTTTAATTAAACTTATATATATATATATATATATATATATATATATATATATATATATATATATATATATATATATATACCCTTGGGAAAGGTGTGAATCCTCTTCTTCTCCCTACAGCTATGGCTAAATAGCAGACAGACTGGCTTCTATGGCCTTGGATGGCAACTGGTCTAGGAGAAGAACAACTCTGAATTCAAAACCTGCGGAGGGTCTCTGTATTCGGCCCCTCACGAAACCTTCACCACTATAATCAAATCTCATGTGCTGTTGTCGGGCTGTCGGTCTCCTGGGAACTGATAAGATTAAGACTCATACGTCAAATTCCACGGGAGAGTCGAGTATATATATTGTGTAATTTGATGGAACCAGAATGCACCAAGAGATACTGGAATGTAAAAAATCAAAATTTCGAATTTCGAACAAAAGATCTATCAAATTTTTAATTTTCTTCATTCCACGATGTATCATGTAAAGAAAACAGTACTGAACTGCTATGTAGTATCTGTCTTCCTATATGGCAGTAAATACTGGACAATCTCCTCACAGATAAAGAAGAGATTTGCAGCAACAGAAATATGGTTCTAGAGGAACAACAAAAAGGAAACTTCTACTTAACCCCTGGAAGAGAATGTTGAGGTTTCTGGGATAAACAATGAAGGAGAGTTTTGAATATTTGATACTCACAGCAGAGATTGTATGCAACAAATCTTAGATTCTTCAAATACACCGTTATTTCTAACGAACAGTTTTTTTTTTAATTATACTGTAAAAAAATATGTCAAAATGTTTTTGTACATCATATTTTTATCTTTGGAAGCAAAAACAAAAACAATATAATTTATTAAATTTAGGTATCAACAATTCTTCACAAAAAATAATTCTTTAGTTTTTTATTAACATTTTTATTAAGATTACCAACAATATTTGATATATCCCCCATTTTTCTTGACTGATATAAGTCCTTTGGTGTGTTAGTATTATAAAAATATAAAAAATCTAGACATATAAAATTCAAAGATATGAATTCATCCTTAATTAAAGGGGATGTATATAAAAAAAAAAACTTTTATAAAACTTAAAAAGTTAAAATTAATTAAAAATTCAATATAAAGTTAATTTATAAAATAATATAATCTGGTAATTCCTTGATTTTTGGTAATTATTTTTTGCTGGTTTCTGTAATTGATGTTTGGGGTTTGATTTCGAAAGCTAAGTACTCCCCTTCCAATTTGGCCTTGTGCCAGATTCTGTCAAGCTTAGTATATAAGTATTAGCAATATACAGGAGAAAATATTATAAGCCACTTGGGATTTTGATCTGCATTCAAGTTGCTCAATTTTTTGCGCAGAGATTAAGGATCAAATTATTTAAATGTTTTTTTTTTTAAAGATTTTTATGCTTAGGACTAATATATAGATAAGAAAGGTATTTCAACGTAACTAAACAAGTAGAAGTGATAGAATTCTTGAATACAGTATAAAATTACGTATTTAATAACTTTGTTTAATTTTACGTTTTACTTTTTGTCTTTTTTTAATTACTTAAGCCACACTGACGTTAGCAGTAAAATTCTTATGATTTAGTTACATTTAAGTACAACTACTTAGAAAGAAAGTTGCTAATAAAAATTGTGTTTTCCTCATTTTTATGCTTATTTACACATACGTAAATTTACATAAAAATACATATAATGTTCTGGCTGGTACAAGTGATACAGAAACGTTGCAACAGGCTTACGGCCATAACACGGAACATCGGTTCACGTACGATCGATGAAATTATGCAAAATCAAGCCGGTTCAGTACCTAGATAGGAGACCGTTTAGGAATACTAGGTGATATAAGCATGGACATGTGGTGGTATAATGGATAACGGCTCTGAACTGGAATTTGGAGAGCCGAGTTCCAATTCCAGTTGAGTTCGTTATATTTACTTACGCGCAAATAACGTTGGAAAATGTATGAATCTACCTCTTACCTTCCAGCTATGGGTTATTTAGTAGGGATTGTATCAGTAAATCATTATTATCTGCAAAAAATTCTTACAATTTGAAAATATTTTCTGGCTTTAAATAACCTGTAAAAATGTTGACACGCCAAAATCAAATCAATCAATTAAACAAAAATGCAAAAATTATTTACATTAGAGACATTATTCAGACTGTTATCCTCATCTTCATTTCCATATTTACAATGTTTCGACCGTTTTACGTTCCGGTCTTCTTCAGGTTACTGGAATTTCGAACTGAAGCCTTTATTTCCTCCACGGAGGCAAATTGTTTTAGTTCCTCGTGCCATGCCTCTTCCGAAGATTTAACTTTATTGGTGTAGTCTGGTTTTCAACTCATAACAGTTTGGGTCTAGTCACTGGGCCATGTGTTCTTGAAAATATCTGTGTATGAATTTCTGGGACATTTAAAACTATTGTCTCAGCAACCATTTTTTTTTTTACCAGTACTCATATTGCAATTTTTCCTTTATAATTATTTTATATTTTTTATCAGAGCTTATATTGCAATTTTATATTGTCATTCATTGCTTTTCTTTAGCACTCCTTATTACTAGTTCTCATATTGTATTGATTTCTATTCTTCGTCGACTCAGGAGGTTTTTGTGGCCTAGAATATATGCTGATTCCTTACGTTTTCGTATTTTCCAGTGATATTCTCTGTCTATTATTTCAACCTCATGCCACATCTTTTCACTCCATATTTGATCAGTTACGCCTGATTTTTCTATTTCTCCTCGTGTTAGGGCTTTACGAGGTTCTTGCAGTCTTACCTTAAAAGGGGTGGCCTGTTGCTCTTTTATACTTTTCACCACAGTTGCACGGGGTAGTGTACACATAGTCTTTAGTCATGTTCTGCTCTATGTGGGGGGGGGGTCTTACTTGGAAGAGATATCTGCGATGTGTTGAACCACTTTTGAAGATTGCGTTGATGTTATATGGACCACAGATCTTTTGTATTTTCTCCGATAATCACTTCACAGAGTTTAGGCAGACAAGCTGTTTTCTGAGTGTTGTTATCCTCTTGTACCCTTCTATCCCAGTTTGTTCGGAGCTGCTGTCATGTACCGGGGGTAGTTGTAAAGTTGTAGGGTACTGCTTATACTGACAATTTATTCATATTTTTTCAGAGAAAAGCAATGAATAACAACACACAATTGCAATATAAACTCTGGTAAAAATAAATAATAATAATAATAATAATAATAATAATAATAATAATAATAATAATAAAGGAAAGATTGCAATATGAGTACGGCAAAAAACGGTTGGTGAGGAAAGTAACCAGGAAATAAAAGGCACCTTTATTCAGATTTTTAATCTCAATGAAGAATTAACAGTGCACTCCGAAACTGTGTTAATCAATAAACTAAAATTATTAGAATTCTCTGGGTTCACCCTTTGCATTTCTGTTAATTTATTTACAAGTTGCTTTTAGTGTGTTTTACAGATTACGCAAAGGCGTTCGATAAAATACTCTACAAAGATCTGTTTGAACTGCTCAGCAATTTTGACATATGTGGGAATAATATTAGAATAATCAAGAACCTTTACTGGCAACAAACTGCCTGCATACAGAGAGAAAACGAGTTGATCATATATATATATATATATATATATATATATATATATATATATATATATATATATATATATATATATATATATATAAAATAAATAAAAACTAGAAATGGGTGTAAACAAGGATGTTTCTTCTCGTCAGATTTATTCGGCCTATAGAGCGACGCGATCCTGAAAGAATTAGAAGTCCTAACAGGATTCATTATTGGTAGCCAGAATATTAACAACATAAGATATGCAGATGACACAGACATGTAAAGAAAACTACGAAAATGCAAAGGTGCATAATTGTTGAAAAGGATAAGCCGAAAATGCAAATTAAATACCTGGGTAATGTTTTAACAGAAGACGGAAAGTGTGACACTGAAATCCGAAGGCGCATTTGAATAGCCAAAGATGCATTCCAAAAGCTAAACAGGGTATTAAGAGACGGAAAATTTCGTTAGAAACAAAGAAAAGACCACTGAACCATTACGAGATATTTTGTTCTCTTATATGGCAGTGAAGGCTGGACAATCTCGTCAAAGATGGAGAAAAAACATGAAGCAACAGAAATGTGGTTCTACAGAAGGATATTGAGGATACCATGGACCGAATATGAGAGCAACAACAAAGTTTTAGAGACTTATATTTAACATCAGGATGAGGCAGTTGAAATTTCTAGGACATATAATGAGAAAAGAAGGCTTGGAAAATCTGAAACTCATAGGACACCTGTGAGGACAGGCACATAAAGAAGAAGCCATCATGTTCGTTGAGCAGAGGTAGTTTATGTAAGAGATATTGTATGTACTTGTTTCTTTATACTTCGATGTATATATACACATGCATATATACATACACCCGTTTTCATGCAGCAATACTGAAATTCCATTAAATGAAGTGATGTAGTATGAAGAATATATATATATATATATATATTTATGAGTCGAAAGTTTTAAACACAATTTAAGTATCTTAGGGATAAGGAAAATTTTCTTAAGTCTTTTCGGTGAGCAAAAATGCAAAAAGTGCTTTCCCCTTCGGGAATTCCTGAATAATTTTTTCTTTCATGTTTTTTGCTCTAAAATGTCTAATTAAATTTTCGTTAACACAAGAACATACTCTCACAAAATGTCACGATATTTGCAAATACGAAATTTCAAACACATACACGCGTGAAGGCGCACATATATACACAAACACGCACACTCACACACACACGCACACACAAACACACACGGTGGAGTAATGGATAGCTTACCGGATTGAGAAATTGGAGGTTCTAGTTCGGATTACATATATACTAGTTCGTTCCATTCAAACACTCTTGGGAAAGGTATATGGGTAAATTACAGGACAGGCTAGGTCCTATATCCTTGGGTGACAGCCGATCTATGAGAAGGACAACTCTAAATTCAAAGCCTGAGGAGGGTCGTTTGGGGACCTTGCGACACACCATGTCTACCAGTTCTCTGTATTCAGCTCTTCCAAAAAGGGTCCTTGGTTCCACAGGATAGCTTCACCAATATAATCACATCAAATGTGTTGAGAGTACTGAGTTGGTGTATCCTCATACGGTGGAAGAGTTCAATACACAGACGCAGACGCAGACGCAGACGCAGACAGACAGACACACACACACACACATATATATATATATATATATTAGGTTGGTGCAAAAATATTGTCGTTTTCTCACATATGTTACTATGTGAGAAAACGACATTATTTTTGCACCAACCATATATATATATATATATATATATATATATCACACAAGGTTGGTAGACGTGAGAAGCATGCATTTTGTTGTCATTAAGTCAATTTTTGTTATTCTTTCCATGTCTTTTTTGCCCACCAGCTGACTTGTAAATTTTGAAAGCTGACTACCGTGATGAATGGACGTGTTTTTTCGTTGATCCAAGAAGTCAACTTGTTTATATTTTTTTAAAGAGAGAAGTGATGATTATTTTTTTTTATTTATCCATTTAATTTTGTTATTACTTGTTTATTATATTATTATAATTTTTTATTATATTACAATGTATTTATCATCTTTATTTCTTAAAATACATACGTATTTGTTTTTTAAGATAAGTTGAGGTGTACATCGATTATTTTTATTTAAAACAAAGTGTTATTTATCAAGTTTATTTTATTATGAATATATAACATATTATTAATATGAATTATCATTACATTATTATGAACATTTAATACATTGTACTGATTAAATTATTTATACATTGGCATGAATGATTGAACTTTATTTATATTTTAACGTAACATTTCTTTATTAAAGTATTGTCAAATTTTTAGGAAATGCGTTTCGAGTCCTAACATTTATTTTGTATTGTTTATTTTGACTATGTGTTCTGAATAGTCGATTTTTCACTATTATAATTCAAACAGTTTTAACAACCAACAATAATAAAAAACTGACCTTATCTCCTGAGTCAAACGTTGACTAGGTCCTAGTCAAATAATATCTAAGCATTTTCATATCTAATATCTTTATTCTGTATTTTAATTCAAAGAAATAAACCTTAATTTGTATATATAGTGATACGCAAAAGGTAATAAAAGAAAACGGGAATGAAGGAATAACCATCAATTCTAAGAAGACAGAATGCAAGGACGTTAGCAAAAGGGGTTAGCCCGAGACGAGGGCTACGAGTTGGAGACGTCAAACTCAAGTACAGAAATTTAACTACTTCGGAAGAGTGATAGCATATGGCAGAAAATGTGACTCAGAAATCCGATCATTGGAATAACGAAATGTACCTTTCAAAATAATTTTTAAAAAAGAAAAATTTCGTTGTGGTTCTACAGAAAGATACTGAGAATATCACGGACGAAACATATGGGCAACGAGGACATTTTAAGGAAAAACGTGAACACTTGTAATTAGAATCAGAAAGACTTGAAATTTCTACGACTCATAACAAGGAAAAGAGGCTTGGTGAATTTGTCACTCACAAGATAGAAGGGCAGATGAAACATCGTATAACCTAAATGAAAATATGAATACATTTGATTGATTCATTCATTTTCTATGGTTTGTCAATTATTTCCTGGTTATTTAAAGCCAGATAATATTTTTAGAGTGTAAGAATTTTTGTTAAGATGATAACAATATAGTGATACAATTCTTACTAATTAACTCATAGCTGGGGGGAGAAGTGGTGGAGTCATACCTTTCTCAAAAGTATTTGCGTGTTGTTAATCGGCTTTCCAATTCAATTACATCATCCACAGATTTGTACATAGGAAATTTGTACATAAGAAATTTTTTAAATCATAGGGTTTATTTTGTAGGTTCCCTTTGTGTATGGGGTATTGTAGTATATGTAGGAGTAAAAGGTGAAGGATGTCTATTGGTATATGTGTTATTTGTATTGAATAAATGGGTCCTGAATCGGATTAGCTAGGTATAGGATAGAATATTGATGGCCAGCCTCAACCCCCTCTCCACTTGTTTAGCCATGTATCGGAATTATTGTATTTTACAACAAATATTACACCATCCACACATCCAAGCCTTCAGCACTTGGTATTCCAAAGCGGTCACCTATTTAGTTTGCTTAACTTTGGTGATCAACGGGAACTGGTGTTTCAATGTGAAATGGCCGCAAGCCAAATATGGATTAAATCCGACAATGATTGAATAAGGGATAAATTGGAATTCTTTGTGTATTTGTCATGTTTCGCTATATATTTAGTTCATATATGAAATCTTGGTGCTTTCTTTTCGTCCACCGATAGGATGAAGTGAAAATAGGAATGAAATGAAAATAGGAATGAAATGAAAGTAAGAATGAAATAAAAATAGGAATGAAATGAAAATAGGGATGAAATATTATATAACAACTGATCAAGTATTTTATTCTACATTTCTCCAAATACAAATGTTGTAGAATATGTCTCGGTGTACTTCTTGGTGACAATGGACTGCTCCTACTTATAAACATGGCAAGTAGGCGCAATAAAGTAAGAATTTGAGTAGTTGATTTACCCGTTCGATGTATAAGCATTTAACAAACCTCTTCTTTGTTTTCCCAACCTAGTTTTTTCTTTTCTTCGATGCTTTCTCTAATTCTCGGCTATTTTGAACAAGGATATCACAACAACAAAAGAAAATTGCGGATATTCAAAACTACCTTATATCAACCTAATAATATATCAACCTAATAATATACATTATTATTAATATACATAATTATAATTTATTATTTTAATAATATAATTATTAATCCTTCTACTTTTGATATTGAGCTCTTTATTAGCAAAGATTGTGTTATATTTTATGTTAAATTATATAAATTTACGTATATTATTTACTCGTATTAAAAGCGAACACTATTTTACACAAACAGACACAGGTACACAGACACACACACACATATATATATATATATATATATATATATATATATATATATATATATATATATATATATATATATATAAATATATATATATATCCAGGGTGGTCACTAACAGACTGGATGATATAAAACAAAAATAACTTTTACAAGGACATGAATATCCTGGGATAGTAATGTTTGTTCAATTTGAATCTTGTTTGTAAACATTTTTAGATCCAGCTTCAGAATCTTCTGAAGCGATGTTATGCTGATGCCTAGTTGAGCAGAACGACTACGAGTAGAAGCTGATGGATCCTCAAGGACACTCTGCCGTAGAGTTCCATCTCTGCGTCAGTGCGCTTAGGACCACTTTCCGGAAGATCGACGACTGATCCAGTTCTTTAAAAAAAAAGGAGATTAGGTTCCAAATTATGTTATCACTATGAGAGACTCTGATATTAAAAGGTTGCCAGTATTTTCTCTGAGTTGGAATAATTGATCTTTCATTGAAAAAGAAAAATCTCAATGACTTTTACTCGTTGCTGAACATCATACGTAGCTATTTTAATCTCCACGAGATGCTCTATAACCTGCGATAAAAAAGAAGAAATTAATAAAGATGGAAAACGAACAAGTTATGAAATTTTCAAACCCTTCAACTTTTCAGTGGCCACCCTATCTATCTATCTATCTATCTATCTATTTATATATATATATATATATATATATATATATATATATATATATATATATATATATATATATGGGGTATGTTAATTCCTGTTAACGCTATCTATATCAATAAACGCTCCGATATCGAACACTCTTACCTTATAAATATAACCAATTTGAAACACTTTTGCACATTGTCTCCGGTATTAAGAAACATACACACTGGAAAATACATACAGAGGTACCCATGTAGCTGTGGGGTGAACCAGAAACGGAATTGGGGCTTCTTTATGCTCTCGAAATCAAAATTTCAAAGGTTTCAAATTCATACAGCTACCGCTGAAAACATACTCCCCAAAATCCTTCATTAGATGATGACAACTGCGTGCAACTGAAATACCTCATGATATCACCAAACTATAGTGGATTTCATTCACCATATGAAAATGTTGCCATATACATGCACATGTAGCCTTTAACTCAATATATTTCCTCTTTTCTTATGTTTAGAATTCAAGTTTATCTCGGCATACCAAATTGGAATTATGATAAGAACTGGAGATATTTATTTGATATACACTAATATACATCAAGATAACGTCCTTCGTCTTCCGGTATATTCGTGTACATACAAGTATGTATTTATGCATGTATGTAAAGTTTACCTCTAAGTGAATTACATTCATTTTTCTATTTATTAACTAGTACGTCATTTGGTATTTCTGTATTTGCTTAACTCAGCAAACTCGGCCGCAGAAGTTGATTTTCAATTAACTTCGTAGAGTTGGCTTCTTATCAGCGAGTTTATTTGCCGTGATATGTGACATCTAGAGGGTTGTTTTTAACAACATTCCAGTATGAAATCAATGTCACAGGGATCAACTGATAATCCGTTACTAGATAGATACAGAGTACGATGGATGAATTGGTCTCTAAATTACTCAAAAGTGAAAATGACACTAACATCTCATTTTAAAAGATATATTTACCAAAATTACACAAAAATTATTGAGTAATGGGAACACAAAGTGAGAAAATGAGAAAATCTAGAATAGAGATCACAGAACAATAAAGAAAAAGAATGCGAACAAGAAAGCAAATAGCTGTAAGAATGTCCCTATGAGATTTGAGGTTAAAAGTGGATCGGTCAACAAGAAAATGTTTGTAAAATACAGTTGTTCCGAATATAAGGTGATTCAAAAGCTGCAGATTAAGAACAATAATATTTACTGAAAAGTGCCTTCCAAAAGAGAAGCTAATATTAAGAAACATGAAAATGTCGTTAGAAACAAAGAAAATAGTATTGCAGTCCTTCTATATGGCAGTGAATGCTGGACAATCAACTGATAGATGAAGAAGAGACTTGAAGCAACAGAAATGTGGTTCTACAGGAGGATTCTGAGGATACTATGAACCGAACATGTGCGAATCGACGAAGTTTTAGAGAAAATGTAAGCAAAAAGGACACCTACACTTAACATCAGGAAGATGCAGTTGAAATTTCTAGTGCACATAATGGGGAAAAAGTCTTCGAACATTTAATACTAACAGGACATATTGAAGGCAAGAGAGACAAAGGAAAACAATGCATAACCTCCCTAGCGAGCTTGATTGTGGAGATGATGGATATGGGGGAGATGATGAAAAGACAAAAGTTACCGAGATACCTACAACATGCTCGCAAACGCCCTGAAGAAGAATTTTCAGTACAACTAGACAACCGAATGCCTCAACACCGGATCAAAACCCAACCGATTTGGTGTTAGTCAGAGCTTCTACCACTGAGCCATATTCACTCGACGGAACGAATTGGCCAAATCTAGTGTATTTTTTTTTCCATTCCCAGAGCTTCCTATTTACACAGGTGACCATTGTTTTTAGAATTAGCTTGTCGTTGAACAGTGCTGAATTGAAAATATATTTTCAAGAGCTAAATTATGTCATTCGCATGCATATATATATATATATATATATATATATATATATATATATAACAGACAATGATTCTAGTGGATTCTATGAGGCGTCGTTATTCATGTGAATGGTGGAACTATATAATTGTCTTTAACATTTGGTGTTTCCTTTTAAGCACACAAAATGACTTAACACTTGTGAAAATTATAATATTCTATTAAAAGAATTGGAATATTCTGAACAGTTTAATGGAGTACAGCTTATTTAACGGACATCTTTAATAGGCAAAGAAATATTGCTTAATTTCCGCAGTAGTTTTCCATTTCTTTCTGTGATTGGAACTACAGGAACACAGTTTGTCCTGTTATTCAACCCATAGGGAAAAGATGGATTCACACCTGGGAGGAGAAGAAATAGATTCATACCTTTCCAAAGGGAAAATGAATGTAAAGAATCTGACTGGAATTCGAGCTCGGCTCTTACCGAATTCTCATTCGGGGCCGATATCCATTGCACCACAACGCACATCCCGTATCAGGCGTTGTGGTACCAAAAACTGTGGATATTTGCTTCAAGTTAAATGTGTGAATAAGCCGAATAATACTCTCTCCAATGAAACTGAAAAAAGAAAGGAAGGTAGGAGATCTGCTTTAAAATACTTTTAATTTAATGTTGAATATGACGACACAACTAAATTAGTATTTTGGTAGTATATAGAAAGTATGGGCTTATGGCCATATCACTTTGAAATTCCGATTCTCGTACGATCACGTTAAGCACCGTCAAGACTTATCAGTGCTTACGTTGGAGACATCATAGGAATACCAGGTGATTTGATGTGATAATGGTGTAATAGGTAACGGCTCGAAATTGTTAATTAGTGGAGCTGAGTTCTAATTCTAGTCGGCCTCGTTATATTGGGTGTTGTTTCAATGCTGGCAACAGTAGTTATATAAAGATTCTTTTCTCACTTCAATCATAATTTTGATCAAAAAGTGCCACACTTTAAAAGAGAAAGTAAAGAAGGAAAATAATCGAATTCACCCCAATGAAAATGCGCAAACATATATCTACATCTTCATTTTCTTTCACCATATATATGCATTTGTATGGCTGCATAATCTCCACGTCAGAAGAGACAGATAATTTGGTTTGGCTTCAGAACTAATCATCATGGATGCTTTGTTTTTTTTTTTTTTTTTTTTTTTCTTTTTAACTTTTAGCTATTACCTTTTCCGACTTTTTCATGTTTTACCGCCATTTATAATCTTGGATGGAATTCCATTGGAAGTTCTATTTATTAAGAGTGAAAAAATTGTGAAAGTTTTAAATACATTTCTCTATTTTTTCTAACAGGCGTAAAATATAAAACATTAACGTAATACAAAGAATATTTATACGCGTCGGATTCTTGATGTTCAGAACTTTCACTCAAAGAGAAAACCTGAAAAAAAGACGAAAAGAAAAGGGCTTACTTCCTATATTGCTTGATGAAACAATCGCCGTCAGTTAAAAATTCTTAGTTAATTTCACGAAGGAAATACCACCACTTAATTTTTTTTTTTTCATTTCATGAACTTATCGCCGCCATTTTTTAAAAGTCTTACTTTGATTTATAAATGAAGTCGATACTGTTAAGAAATCAGGGAAAAGTTGTAAATTTATTAACAAGTACATAGCCACACTTCTATACCTGGGGAATTGCTTCGGGAATTATTATAGAGTTGGAAAATTGTTTCCAGCTGTGCTATGAGACGAATTTCCAACTCTAGATGAAGCTATGCCAAAGGATAGAATCTTGTCTCGGGAAACATCTATCCGGTCCCGTTTTATAGGGGAAATTTTTGGTCGAGCCTACGGGCTCGGATATCCTACATTAAATTCGGCCTTGTGCCACATCTGACCGCGTGAGGTGGTTAGTAGATATCCTTGCTTCTGTAATTAGTTTAGAGTTGAAGATTCGTTTCCAGCTGTGCTGGTCAAACTCTCTGTCAACGGGCAGAGAGGATACCCAGACGAGTCTATGTCGAAGGGCAGAGTCTCGTCTCGGGAAACAGTTTCGTTTAGGGGAAAAAAATTCGCCGTTTTATACGGGGAATTTTTGGCCGAGTTTACGGGCTCGGATACTTCACATTAAATTCGGCGGTTGGTAGATATCCTTGCTTCAAGAATTACTAGCCTGTTACCCGATTCCCTGTCTTTCAGTAGTGTATTCTCTTTTACAATAAACCTCCCTTTCTTTCATCTACGCTCGTGTTGCTGTTCCTTCACTCGAGTACCATCTTTGTCTCTTTGTAAACTTCTTTAAGGATACAACATTTCAGTAGTCTGTATTATCTGAAACAGCATTTCAAATCGGCAATAATATCCACCGAAAACGATCCCAAATAACTTCATCATCAACGGATGATGATCACATTGTTGAAATACGTACTCTAGTACGTGAAAGTTGTCACCTGTCTCTGGATTATCCGAAAATCCCTGTCGATTTGTCATCTGACTTTAAAAGAAAATCGATAGGACGTCTTGTCGTTACAACATTTCTATCAAAAAGAAGAAAAAAGAAGCGTATTACAGTCACTCAGAAATTGACTTGCGAGAATGCTAATGAAGACCTTGTGAAAATATCATAGTAGATGATAAAAGAATGACAATATCGAAAGAAAATGAGAATCCATTATAGAGGTTTTGAACATTTACACACATACCAATGAAAAAAAAACAAAAAACATGTCGATATTTTTATATGTGAAGGTGATGATGATAGCCTTCTTTTTCTTCCTTTCTTTTTTTTCTGATTGACAGAACATCGTTCATGATTTTGTTCCAAGGGGTCAGATGGCCAATAAATAGTTTTACTTCGAATACCTGAGATGTTTGAGAAAGGCAGTACGAAAAAAGAAATCAGATAAATAAAAAGCAGCATGTGATAGCACAATTACTGGCACGTCATTCATTTTTCATAAAGTTTTGTTGAAACATAAGATAGTTCTAAACCTCCAGCCGCTCTATTCTCCGGACCTAGCCCCTGTAGACATTTTTTTTAATTCTCAAAGCTGAAATCCACTTTAAAACTTTTTGATTCATAACGAATGTAAACAACAGAAGTTCTACAAAAAAAGGTATTTCATATCAGAAAAAAAAGGACTAAGATTATTTATCAGCAATGGAGGAATCTATTTTGAAGGAGACAAGACTCATTAGGATGTAGGTAAAGCAATAAATTCGTTTTCTTTTTGGACAAACGTTTTTGCCTGAAGTTAAAACAAAAGGGAAAAAAAAAGGTGAAAAACTTGATTCAGCCCATTCAAGGAGTTCATATATACTCCATCGATTCCATTTGCCAGCAACATGAACTGTCGATAGAATGGCTTGAAAAATATGGGCAAAAAGCAACATTCTTGTGTGGAAGAAGCAGGGACAACTTAAGTGATATCAAGACAGAAAATGATTTGAAAGACGTGGGCAGATATCTAACTAAAATCGATCAGCCATCGAAGGAAATCAATTCAATTCGCTTAGTATCGGTTCCAAAACTCAGTATCGAGATTCAGATTCTACGATTAATCAATCATGTGTGCCGTTCCTATTTCTGTATTCAATGGCCGAGTAGTTAGAACGTTCGATTTCCGACCATGGGACCCGGGTTCGAATCTCATCATAGTACATTTGTCAGGATTGTGACTTTTTGATGTTATCTGCGATGTTCAGGACCTTTCGAAAGTGCCTAAAAACCGTACCACAGGTTGTTGACTCAAGACATGTGAGTGAAATTAGGTAGACGAAACTATTTGATAGTCGTCGCTTGTTGCTCGAAGTAGCAAGTCATCGTGACCGATGGTTTGAGCGTATTAGACTTGTTTAGATTATTGATCACGGCAGTTAATGATCTCTTTCCCAGAAACTGTAACTAAGGTCCGCTCAGCATAGTTGCAATATAAACCACGGGTAGGCTCTGTCGATGTTGAGCAAACACGTATGTGCCTCAGCAAACGTCTGCGACAGGGATTAGCTAGCCACCCTAGTGAAAAAGCTTACTCGGATACGTGCGGCTAACAATTATTCTATTTGTCAGGAGGTAGAATTTTATAGACCACTGTTCACACATATGACTGCATACCTTCTATATCTAAAGAGTGTTCTATAATAAAATCAACTGGATATTTCGTTTCTAAAGGAACTTGCATCTTCATAAAAATACTGTTTGTATTGATATTCGTGCACTCGATCCTTTCGTGATGTTTTCAATGTGATCTGTGCACGGGTATAAATAATTGTGGAGCTTGATAGCACTTTCTTCAAGAGAAAATGCTTTTTTTGTCGGAAAAAATGAATTTTACAGACACCAGCAAATTTATCTGACCTTAATACTGTCGAAAATGTTAGGGTCAGCATGAAGGAGCATGTTAAAAATATCATTTTTTTGATTCTGCCCAAAGAAGAGCAGCTCATTATCGACGACGTTTAACACGGACAATTAACTAAATTTTGGAGAAAATTAAAAGAACAAGAAAGCTTTAGATTCATTTAAAAATATGTTAGATTCTGTCAAAGTTTCTGGTAGGATATCAATTTGAAATATTGAAAAAGAAAAGTTGTTTTATTAAGAGATATGATATATCTACTAATTTCATCCCTCTCTTTGTCTCTCATTCTCTTTGGCTCTCGTTCTCTTTGTCTCTCGTTCTCTTTGTCTCTCATTCTCTTTGTCTCTCGTTCTCCTAACGTCTACCAATATTTCGAAGCCTTTCATATCAATCTATTTTCAGTTCATAACACTATAATTCTAACGTCTCCGAATAAACTCTGTAATTTTATTCATTAATCAAATCTTGACCACTTCAAGTCTAGAATTAGACAAAACTCTACAAAGTAACCCTCTATCTTGAGAGGCTATTGGGCCTTGTATTGGAGGAATATTAAAAAATAAAGAAAAAAAAAAGATAATCTATTATTTTATTATGTTCTTCATCTCGACATTACTAAATGACAATCTATGTTGCTTTGCATGATGATCCATCTGTCTTTGTATTGTTCTCTCTGTGTTTGTCCGTTGTTTTTATCCGGTAAAATGACAGTTTAAAAGCCTTCCAGACAGTTGTACAGCACATTCTTAAAAGACTGTTTAATGTAACTGAACGAAATCACAAAAATCAATTTACAGAAAACGTACAAGCGTATAGTGATTTTCCAAGCGTAGCCCAGATGTGGCACAAGGCCGAAAGTACAGAGAACCCAGTGAGGATCGAGCTCACTACTCATTCTTTAAGCGAGACAAGCTCGCTAACCATTACACCACCTAGAGATGCCCAAACGTTCAGACCTATATACCTAAAGAAAGAATGTTATAAAAAATGAATCTACTTACATCAGTATAAGATATCATTATACCTGAATAGACTTGTAAAAGTTCAATATGTAATTACTCATTTTTATATCGGTCATTTTACATCCTAATATTCTTGCAAAAAATTCTTGTCTACAAATATCTTTTCTTTATTTCCTTAGAATTTTTACTTTATTATCTCTATCTATAAAAGGCAGGATGTGTATGTATGTGTATGTGTAACGAATGCACGTCCGCAATTTTCGACGGATTTGCACCAAAATTTACATGCACATGCTCCAAGTTAGCGGCAAGGCCAAGACCGACTTTGCATTTCCCAACTCCCAACGATAGTGGAAATAATCGATTTTTTCATGCTTCTACGGCAGTTTTCATGTAGTTTGCGGCCATTTTCTACTGACCAGAGTGAGAGCCAATAACTGGCTGCCCCGAATAGGCAGGAAGATTCTATTGACCAGCGTGAGAGCCAACAGCTGACTGACACGAATGTTAACTAGCATGCTAGCATGCAAAAAAAACTCGATAGCTGCATTCGTCACAAGTGGGAAAAATTTAAATCTGCATGGCACTTTACTCCAATTGGCTCATTCGCTTGCTTAAACTTAACGTTGATTCTGATTCCGTAGAAATGGGTTTGGCGTAAAAAAGTATTTGTTGCTAACATTCTTTTTTCATTCGGTTTTTCCAGTTACGAGTCCTTTTTTAAAGCTGATCGTTTTGTGTTCATTTTGTTTAGTTCTTTTTTCGTAACAGATTTAATGTTTTGTATAGAGCTTAGAAAACGTTCGCAGTGTGAGACAGGCAAGAAGTAAGGCATGTAGTAACATCAGCACGGCAAAGGGCACTCCTTTAAAGACAAGGAAGGGAAAACATATTTTAAGTCAAGTGATAGCGATTGCTGTATGAGACGTACGATTTTTGAATTAAGCACGGGTAACGCCGGGTCATGCTGCTAGTCAGTAATAAAACATTGACAAAAGGATTTATTTTTCTTTCAGAACATTGCTTGTATTAGGATCTTACATAAATTCGCTCGTTTTTTTATCATTTATTTTAATACTTATTATTTATTTATAGTTCTAATTGAATTATTCAACAATATATTCAAATTCATTCTTTAAAAAGTCCTGTTAACAACCCACTAATTTATCTGTCTTAACGACAGAAATCACTAGGTTTTGACTCGAAAAAATCAAGTCACGTTTTAAGCTCCACATAGTTTGTTGAACGAAACAACATTTAAATTATTAGAAACCGACCCCAAAAGATGGTAGTCTAAAGAGTCTAAATTGGGAGAATATAGTGGGTGTTGCAGAACTTCGCAACCGAGTCCTTTAATTGCATGCCGGTCATGTTAGCGACATGAGGTGAGCATTGTCGTGTTGAATAATCACACTGTATCGAAGCTCAGGTCTTTTCAACTGAATTGCTTGTTCATATGTTGAACATACAGCTTAGAATTGACTCTATGCTTCTTTTGAAACATTTCATCTCCGTACACAGCACAAATATTTCGAGCAGCTTGGGTAGCTTTGTCACCTTGATTAAAAACAAAGAGATGATGATGGCAAGCATGCTCATTCTTATCTAAGTGCCAGTTCATCTTTTAGGTGTAAGAAGCAAAAAATGCTACGAAAGAATATTTCTTCGAGATCGTTAGCAGAACATCAGAAAAAAACGACCGAATATATGTTAAAATCTAATATCTCTGTCATTATTCAGATTCATACGTATTCGTAGAGTATTTGGCTATGGTTTAATGTAACTGGCAGAAATGCCCATGAAATAGAATTGACAAAGTTTGCACTAAACAATAGAAAAACACAGAAAAAATAATATTAAGCAAACAATATATGCAATGCAAAGCAAGAGTAAGAAGGCAAAAATTACACAAAGAATGGTGTTTACGCACAAAAGGCGATACAGACAAGCGATCGTAGCGTTCTGACTTCAGCACGAGAAAGAACAGAACTAAGCCGGATAAGACTGACAGGTGGCGTATCTTATTAGCTAAGAAGAAATCCCAGCATGCATTTGTATATCTTGTTTATAAATTTCGGGAAGAAGGGTGTTTTGAAGTTATTCCTATACTGATTGGAATAAAAAAAAACTACTAGCTGTAGCTTTCCAGAATAGGATCGTACATATCTTAGGAAGTACTTCAGAGCATAGTGTTTACAAAATGGGTTTATGGCCAATAAGACGTGATCAATCGCTGTTGCGTTGGCAGCAGGAAGTAGCAGCAGTTCCATACACAATGATCATCACGCATGCGCACGCTGAATTTACAAACAAAGACGCGTTTATATGTGTTAACTAAAAAGTCCCAAGGCTAAATTGCATAAAAATGCGATTGAACAGCAAACATTTGCATACATTAACACCGTGTTTTAAGCAAGTACTGATTACATATCAACTTGATATGCAACTTAGCAAAAGAATCGCTAGCACACTTTAACAAGATTGAAATCATAAGCGGTTTGGCTGTTATTAAATACCTACAGATGAAAGAGTTAAAACTTAGAAGCTGTCAACTGCATGGAATTTTGCTCTCACCTATGGTAGTAATTAAATGGGGGTAGTTGAATATGATAATCAGTCAGACCCCAGCTAGAAACCTTTCCTGGTATAAAGTGCACAAATATATTAGATGTGTGGCAGTTAACATAAGTCTAAGAAAAAAATGAAGAAATTGATATGCCTTGAAAATTTTTAAGTAAATATAAAGTCATCATTAGAATATTATCATTCTGTACAACGTCCAAGAGCCCCTCGAGGTAGATGGTTACAAAATAAGAAGCGCGGTTTTTGGGGATATATGGGAAAGGTAAACCTTGAACAAGTTTTGATTCCGTAATGCAACGGCTCGTGGGAAGAAGCTACTCAATTTGAACTTACCTCCCACCAATGTAATACGAAGGGAATGAGGGTGTTTCGTTCCAATGCTTGTGCCATGATGGGCCTTACCCGTAAAAAAATATTCGGTTTTGTCTGTTTAAAACTAGTTACAAGTTCTGTGTTATCAGACTTTATATATACACACACACACATATATATATACACACACACACACATATATATATATATATATTAATAAATGAACATATACCTACGTTTGATGTGCGACTCGAGTTTCGTTGGTTATCCAATTCATTGAGCATGAGATATCGCTTATTTTATATTTTTAAAAGAACTATACAGATGCTCATGGGATGGACGCTGATTTATCTAGTTATCTCATTTACCTAACCCTATACCTACTTATATATATATATATATATATATATATATATATATATATATATATATATATATATATATATAGTTTATATTTAGGCAGCAATCCTTCCTTTATGCATGTTTCGTTAAAAACGACTGACAAGGTACTACGGTTAAGCTTTTTATTTAATTTTTCTTGTGTTCGAACAAGAGCTTTCTTTTCTAGACAAAGGGTGTGTAAGAACTGTCCAAATGTTTTATATTTCCGAGCGCTTTCGGCTATACCTTTAGCCATTATCAAGGATGATTCGATTTTTCAGCTTAATTGAGTGTGTACGTTCTGTGTATGTCTTAGTGTGTAGTAGGGATGTATAAGTTGGTGCTCGCTGATACTAAGGTTGAGGTGGTACAATGCTTCATTATATTCTAGTTCGGTTAAAGTGTTTTTTATTGTATGTTATGTTTGTGTATTTTGTATATATATATATATATATATATATATATATATATATATATATATATATATATATATTTGTGTGTGTGTGTGTGTTAATGTGTGTGTATGTTATTGGATGTTGATATATTTTTTATTCTATTCCCTTCTTCAGTTACAGATTGAAATTGATTAAATCTGTAAGTTCTAATGCCCACAGTAAATATAGTTGTAACGAGCAATAATTTTAAATTCTTACAGAGAGAAGAAAAAGGAAATAAAAAAGAGAAGGAATAATTCAAAATACGGTCGATGAAGGCAGTAGAACTCGGAAAATATTTCTCAATACACAATAAGAAATGTAATGCATGTTTTTCTCTTTTTCAATAAAACGTACATTAATTTCTGACTATCTGCAATGTCTTTTCCCTCCTGATTTTCAATGTCTAACAAACTGAATGCCGGTGGTTTGGGTAAGCCAACTGTAGGCAAAACTTTGCACAATTCAGTACTTGATTTGTTAGTTCATAAAATAAATCAAACTAAACAAAGGAGTGGCTAAATACGTTATAAAGTCAATTAGCAGCGATAAGAAAATCCTGAACATTACTTACTTATATCGGGCTATACAGTTATATAACATTATTTTATGTTTCCGCTACTGTCAAAATTGAATGCATCCCTATGTGTGCAATCTTAATGCAGGTTTAAACTCATTTATTAAACTCATATCCTCATAGCGTCAGTTTAAACTGACACTTTCGTTTTCCCATATATTTAAACTACAATTTTAGAAAGAGAACATTTCCAAGTTTGTATCTAAAATCAATATGTAGGAACTTTAAGCAAAATCATTACAATTTATAGAAACAGAGACGGTTTTGACTAATGCTACGAGCATATGTGTTATAAAATATCTTCGTTAATTCTTGGATTGCATAATGAAAAGTGAATTAAAAAGTTCAAGTTCTGACACAAACTAAACCGACATTTTGTTTCAGTGGCCAATGTCATAACTTTTTATTTCACTTTCACTTTGTCTTCTTTTCTATATGAAGATAACACTTTATTCCCTTTGGCTTAACAATACATTCCTATAACACAAGTGGAGATGTGTCAATTTTGTCAAATATCACTGTTCTCAAGGACATTTGTCCTGTTTTTCTTTAGGTATCTACTCTCTAACTCTGCCAGATATATCTTGGTTCATTTTCATTGATCCCAACCGTAATGCCAACCTTCTAATAAAAAGCTCATTTTTGTATCAGATGATAATACTCAGGCTTGTGGATAACGGCTCAGAAGGAGAAATCGTGGAGATGAGTTCGAATTACAGTCAAATTCGTTACATTCACTTACGGGCAAATAGCCTTGGAAAATGTATAAATACATCTCTCCTCCTCGTAACTATGGGTAAATATCAAAACAGACTAGACCCTTTACCTCTAGTTGGCAACCAACCAAGAAGAAGAAAAACTCTGAATTCAAACTATCTTGGAGAGAGTTGGCCCCCGGAAAATTATCTTAGCCAAAACATTACTGCTGCTAGAGCTGTAGTACATCTTGTCCCCCTAATAGTTTACGGGACCCATGACCGTAAATGCACACAGTGAGCAAGTGAACTCATCCCATATCTCGTTCTCAATACGTTTTACATAATTAATCACCCAATATATGCTCGTGTAATAGAAAAATCATTTGGAAAATTAGTTGATGTTCTCTTAAACAAGCAACTGATGTCTTCAATCCGTTAGCGTTCAATCCACTGAGGCACTTGTTTCATTTTCGTGCTAATTTACATATTTTTTTAAACATCCAGTTCACTCCAAGCATGGCTGTAAAGCCACTGTAACAAAAGGTGTTACTGGGAGTGGAACAGTTAAAAAGCAGAAATATTACTAAGGACTGAGAATAAAAGAAGTGTAATCAAGATGACGGTAGATAGAGAGTGACGTTGCACTTAATGTGTTTGAAGATTAAATTTGACTGCAATCAATGAAACAGGAAGGGTGTTACACAAGCGAGAAGTGCGAGAAAAGTAGCTGTTTACATTTAACCAACTCAACTGTAAATAGGTGAGACTACGTTGCCAATCTAGTACTTCGCTTGAATTCACAATGTCTTGGTACCATATCGAAGAGCTCATCCGAACACTTGCCATGTACGTATTTACAGAAAAGGTACAGAGAGGCAACTTTATGGCGGTGGGAAAGAGACTAATGTCGAAACACCAGATCAGAGCTAATAATATTGTTGATTATTTTGATTTTATCAAGGATCTCTAGATATATAGCGCTCGACCATATGTGGCAACAATATTTTAAGTATGGACGAATGCTAGACTTATTGATAAGCAAGATTCTGGAGAGAAAAATTGTCTAACACAACACATTGAACCAAATTTCTTAGCAGCTGGCCTAGCAATGGATTCAATATAATCTTTCCAGTTCATGTCTAATTCTTACCAGGTTTTGTAATTATCCTTTCATTATCAATGCATTGCGTATCAAGCAAATTGAAGAATTTAAATTATTTCCTTCTGTCAGAAAAGTAATGCAATTACAGGAGTTTATTGTGCAAACCAATTAAAGCAATTGCATAAAATTGCAGAGCCAGTTTCTGAAAACTACGTTCATAAAACTGCGATTCTAGCTCGTAATGACTGGCCAACAAAGTGATTAACCATGCGAAAAAAAACAAAAAAAAAACACTTCGTTGCACACAAAATATAATTCCATTTTCTTTTTAAATAAATGTTTCGGTTTCCAGAAGTATTTTCCTAAAAAAAAAAAAAACAATGTCTTTTCTGCTGAACTGCCTGTTCATTTGTTAAACATGCAGCTTAGATTTGACCGTTTAGTAGCTTTGAAATTTTTCATCTTTGTACACAGCACAAATGTCTCCAACAACTTTGGAAGCTTTGTGATTAAAAACAAAGACAAAGACGTCATGTTTATTCTTGTCTACTTGGCATTCCATCTCAAAGTGTTATCTAATCTAAAATAAAATCTTAATCATTTTCAACTGCAGCAGCCATTAAAAGAGAGGAATGGATCTAAACTCGAACTACAGTGTAATTCAGGCTATCAAATTTTCAGTTTACATGTAAATATTCTTATTGCTTCGAAACAAAAGCTCATGTTTCTTAAGCGAATTCCAATGTCAATATTTAGACATTTGTATATAGATTTATTCAAACATATTTGCCCGTTTCTTATATTATATTTTGCCAGTTTCATGATACCACCCTTACAGAACTTGGCGTCTTTCTATTTGATGAACTGGTCTAAGTGGTTTTGACGGGCTTCCAGTTCTTTCCATTAAGAGAATAAGCATTGAAACAAGTGGTAATCTGAATCTGTAAGATTAGCTGAATACGTCGTTTTAGTAGTAATTCCCAGCCAGCTGTAACAATTTTTGTTGGATCTGCAAAGAGACGTGATGTTTGGCGCGTATTAATGGAAGACTTTTCTGATTGGGGTTTATTCCGGGTACATTTTTGCTGCCTTTAATCGGCGCAATTAGGAAAAATACTTGTTTGAATTCAACGTGTCATTACGGAAGAAGCTCTTAATATACAAGGCTCTTTCGAACAAATTAAATACAGAGCATCAACTTCTCCAGATGCCTTGCTTTTGGCGTTGTTAAGAGCGGCATATAGAAATTTCCCTCAGACATAGTTGTAAAAACATCCATTTTTAATCGTCTATAATCGCTTAAAAATGCGTCGTTTTTTGTTGCGTCAAAGTATAGAATCACAGAATTAGTTGAATTATAGAATTTTATTAAACTGTTAGGCACTCACAGCGATTCGCGTATCTAAGTGTTTTCAAATGCCTTACAACGCTCGTATGACATACGTGAAGTTTCCGTGATGTCCTTTGTTCTTTAACATGGATTATTTTTAATCATCATATCCATTTGGTCATGATCAGTAAATGTAGGGCCATCGGAACATTCTTGGTCTTCTACATAAAAAATTACCACTTCTGAACAGCGATCCACTTATGATCCGTACTCTCAGTACGGCAGCATTTACATAAACGGCACATATCTTTTTTGACTGTAGATATTTTTTTTTCCTTTCTGAAAATAAAAAGAGCATTTATTAAGGAAAACATTTAATCTTGTTTCGTTTCACATATAAAATACAAAATCTCAGACGAATCGTATATAGAGGCTCATTGAAATTTCCACTTTCAAAATAGGTATTCATATGTAACATGCAGTCATGCGTGAAAGGAAATTACGCAGTCAAGCGCCACCTAGTGAAAATGCTGCAAACAATTGTTACAATCAATATTCATAAATGAAAGTCTTCCAGACTACGTGCACATGCAAAAAGTTATTTTTTTCTTTATTAAAAACAAATGTAAAACAAAAGATAAAAAGAGTTAAAAAAAACAAAAACTGATTGATTTGTATTTACGGTTTATCAACCTTTTGTAGGTTATTTAAAGCAGAAACATATTTTGCGGCTGTAAAAATAATACTAATTAGTTGCTTAACTTCGGTGATGGCATGCAGATTATCAGGGACAGATCGTATGTAAATGTAAACACTGTGTACATACGTATCAACACTATATGGTGAAAGTCAGTGTCATACTTAAATGCAATCTTCAGATGTGACGATTTAATTTCAGCATGAAAGAGCTATCGTCATTCTATGGTGATACCCATGTCTACACTGCTTACACACACACAGAAACATCCCACCCACATACACATATATATATATATATATATATATATATATATATATATATATATATATATTAAAACGGCTGGCAACTACTGCGGTTAAAGTTTTATTTAATTTTTTTTTTTTAAATTCCGCACAGAAAATAAGAAAATTATAACAACACAAGAAAAATTAAATAAAAAAACTTAATAGCAGTACCATGTTAGTTGTTTTTTTGTTTTTTTTTTGCAGGGGTGGGGGGGTGGACACAGAAACGATGTCGAATTGAGCCAGAAGGTCTAATTTCCTCAGAAACTTATCGGTGAACCGTTCTCCAATATTATCTTTGACCTCAGTATATTGGAAGTCGACTTTTGTTGAGCTGTACACGCGTTGGAATTCTTTTTATCCTAAGAATTGGAAGATAAATCACATCAAAACTCTTACTCATAGCACGTTGATGATCTGTTCAAAGGCTTTCCTGGATAGGGAAATCGATTTTGTGACAAGAACTCTATGTAACAATGGGTATCCGCCTACTATTGTTCATTCGTTCATTCGTGACAAGATCACTAATTTCAGAAAAATTAAGCCCGCTACGGTAGAAAGTTGCCCGGTTTATCTGCGACTACCTTGGATTGGAGCTGACTGTAAAAACCTCTCCAGGCAAATTTCTTTTAGTGTCCGTGAGTGCTACTTTCCGCTGAGATTTGTGTCGTGTTCAATATCTTCTCATATATTGGTAAGGGTGTTCTCCTCTCTCAAATGAATTCTGTGATATATGTGGTTGCGGAATCAACTACATAGCGAAGACTACCCAACGACTAGATGCACGAATAAAACAACACGTGCCTAATAAAATCAGGAATCGTACCTTGGTTCCAAATGAACTGATCCAAAATACCTAAAGATCCTAAATTTCCGCGCACCTTATAAAGAACAGAAGGAGTGCAGCTGAATTTAGTGCTGACTGGTTTACTGTTTTGTCCCAGTCACACACTTTATTTCACTTAAATGTACTGCAGTCAATGCATATCAAGTCTCACAAACCTTGTCTGTGTAAACAGAGTGACTGTTTGCTGGGGCTTGCTATAATTAGTCTCTAGTACTCCCCACTTTTTTGTCCGCTCATCAATCATTCATAAATTTAAATTCATTGTATTTTACTCTTTCTACTCCCGATTATAAAACCTTGAAGAGCGAGAGCGAAACCGGTTGTTTTCCTCTTTCATGTTTTTATTATATATATTTATATTTCTTTTCTTCTTGTTTTTAATTATGCCAATTAATATTCAGTCTTTACAGTAATACTCAAGTTCTGTACCTCTAAGAATCGTTTATATATATATATATATATATATATATATATATATATATATATATATATATGCATATTTTTTTATGCAGTTTTGGTTAAATAATTTAGCCGTATTATTTTTATTAATTCTAGTTTGAATTCTTTCAAGTATACGAATTAATTTCTTGGTGGCTGTAGAAAACTTATCAAGAAAAATACCATAATCTTCTTTCAAATATTTTTTTATTAGGCTGGTGCAAAAATAATGACGTAACAATGTCGTTTTTTGACGTATTTTTTAACGTCAACAACGACATTATTACGTCATTATTTTTGCACCAACCTAATATTTTCCCCAAGTACTTTCAATTATATCTGAAGCCATCTTCAGGGGTTAAGATGTCTGTGGATGTGTATACAGTAGCTCCGTAAATTCAAAATATATTTTCACTGTTCGTTTACAGCGTTTGGAATTTTAAAAAAATTCCCCTTAGGCAAGGGATGTAACTTTTGCAGTTTAAAAAATATTTTTTATTCATAATATTTTAATTTAGTATTTTTGTATAAATTCTTTCTGCTATAAACATTTAAGAAATTTGCTGCTAAACTCACAGCTGACTTTATTTTTGGCCACAATACTCTTATATAAAGTGCTTCCAGAATGTTAAGGTTTTGCTTATTATTATTTAAGGAAGCACTAATGTATTTTCGACTAATATCTGTCTAAACTATGAATTTGGACATGAGTGTTCCTTTGAATGTTCTGAGATTGAACAATGCTCATTCAAGTGAAACATAAGCCGTCTCGTCAACGACATCGTTGTAAAACCAACATATGTATTAACCTTTTTATCAGAGATGCAATTTCCCAAAGGATATTTAAATTGATAATTGATATACAAAGTTGGTCTTTTGTAATATGCTAGATGATGGAGGATATTATACTTGTTCAGTCTTGGTTCTAATTTAATCTTATATTTACCAACAAATAATGAAATTTGTTAAATATCATATATAAATATTATATTTTTAATTATATTTTTGAAAACATCCACAGGGACTCATATCACCAATATATTTTATTTTGCTTGTACACCCAGATTATTGTCCATGAGACCAATATTCTACCTTTTGTCTCAGAATAAATATCAGCTACACCTTAATGTTTTCTATTGTAGAGATTCATTTTTTAATTTTCCCAAGCCTTTGATTCTAAGACCGATCAATTTATTTTACTTAACATCCTATTGATTATTGAATTCGTGTATATTCGTATATTTTCAATCACATCATCACGAAATAATCGTGTATTTAGTAGAATAATTCTATAAAAAATCTTATCGATATTTTTTTATATGAGACAAATATAAAAAGTAGATACATCTTATCTGCCCCTAATCTATATGATTCGGATTTTTTACAATATTTAGTCTGTGTCCTCTTTATTCCTAAATTGTTTATTTCCTTTCTTTTAAAATCTATTGTTGCATACGCCATTTTCTGGATTTTTTTACTTTATATTTTACGATTATTTTTTTCTCTCGGATATACCAGAGTTATTTCTAACAGTAAAAATATAACGTACATTCAGATTCATACGCATTCAGACAAAGGTGTGTATATGTGCGTGCTTACGAGACAGCAGGGTGTCATTTTGATAGGCGTGTCCAAAATTAAAAGCAGTTTTTTATGAATGTTTAGGTTTAAAAAAAAGTCTGTGTGATTTCGTAAAAAACTATTGCTCGCATTTTAACGAAAACTTTATATAGATAGAATTAATGTTTTCTTTCACGCAATTGTCTTCGAGTAAGTGGTAAATAATGTAATTATTGGAATCTGAGATCTCTGAACTGAGTTCGAATTGTAGTCTTAACTGTTATTTATTTATTTTTGCACACTGTTCCTACACCGGCCATCTTGACTATATCCTTGTTAACAGTATGCCATGATGGCTGACAAAAAAGAGAGTAGTGACCAAACTAATATCTTCTCTCCTAATAAACTGTTCAAATAGGGATTTAGAAAAAAATTGTTTTTGTCACACATAATTTTTGTTTAATCATTTCACTCCAAGCAAAGCAAAAAAAAAAAAAAAAGAAGAAAAAAATGGCACTAAGACACGAGAGGTTACTGAGTGGGAAAGAATAAGAAAAAGTAAAACATTATTAAGAAGCAAGAATATATAAAAGAAGAGGGATCGAGAAGATAGTGCATAACGATTGACATTGCATTTAAACTTTTGAAGATCAAAGTCAGCTGTAATTGCATGAAACTGGAATAGAGTTCCACAGGCAAGAAATCCGAGAAAAGAAGCTGTTAAAACAGAACTTACAGATACATCCAGCCATTTTAACTGTAAAATTGTTGTGGTAGGATCCACCTAATTTGCATAGTGGAGTAGCGACCATATAAATATGGTTGGTACCGGGAAGAGAGGGTAGGAATGAAGAGATTCAACCAGAGAATCTGCCCGACTGCGACTCAGTCAACACACATTCCAGAAACGGTCTTCCCAGGAATATACAAAAGACTATATGTAAATATTGTGTACACTTTCTTGTTTCAATACATTTTGTTCTAAGTACATTTTGCGTTGCATTATTATTCCATACATTAGTCAAGTTTCAGCAAAAATGATTAATGAAAATTAATATTATTGTAATTAAGACTTGATGTCATTGAAAACTTTTAAATATATGAATAAAAATGAAACTTATAAATTCTTTTATGACTTTTTGAAAACTCTGTTTTATTATGTATTTTATTTGTCTTATTTTAAAAATACGTAAATTACATTTTGCTAATTACTCGCCATTTGTTCGTTTAATTGAATGTATTTATTAATTCAACAAACTTTATTTATTAATTTACTTTATTGCTTAATTTAGCAGGCGGTTGAAAATGTGACACCGAAATCCAAGACGCCAAAAGATGTATTCTAATAGCTAAACAAAGTATTAACGAATAAGAAAATTTCTTTCGAAACAACGAAAAGATTTACTGAACAGCTATGTGATATCAGTTCTCATATATGGCGGTGAATGCTGGACAATTTCCTCAAAGATGAAGAAGAGACGAAGCAACAGAGATATTGATCTACAGAAGGAAGCTTAATAAATCAATAGCAGTGAAAATTATGCAAGGACTGTTAGGTATTTCCACGAGAACTGATATTTAGGAACATGACAGCGAAAGTAGTGCTCATAATCAGTAGTACACTGGGGGTGGCCTTAAAGATTGATGGGACTAGAGAAGAAAAAATTAAGAAGAAGAAAAATGATTTAGACTGTAACATTTTTAATGCTAGAAAGAATACTGGAGAACGCGATAATTACTTAAATTGAAAAGTTTAAAAATCCAGAAATAAATTAAATAAGACTTTGCTTACTAAAATATATTGGCAAACATGGATCTTCGTGCCGGCCTGCCAAAAAAAAAAACAAACAAAAAAACCCAAAAGGGCGGATTTTCCATTAACACCGCTATTATTTTAAGTAAATTTACTCCTTGGTAAAGTTTACTCTTTTAAAAAAGCGATTACTAGGAATGTAATAAAACCTAAACATATGAAAGTGAATTTATACATTTTTCTTGTTCTTGAGAATTGACAACAAAAATAATAAACATTATTTATTTATTAGGTAGTTCATTTGCTCTATTTATTTATTAGAATGGTTTGCAAAACATCAGCTGATTGCCAATTGATTCGAACTTTATAAAATGGTAAATAATAAGGATTTCCCTTTAGTTGCTTCACATATTTGGACATTTTAGTAAATGTTTGCAAATGTATGGATAAAAATGTTTTCATATTTATTTCTATATAAATTGGTAAATTAGTTCTAATTGTATTCATTTTTAGAATGTTATAAATATAAAATTATTCTTGTAAATAAACAATATAATAAATAGTGTTTATCATTTTTCTTTTTTTTTGTAAATTCTCAAGAACAAAAAAGTATAAATTCCCTTTCATCATATGTCTAGGTTTTATTGCAATTCTAATAATCACTTTTCTCAAACAATAAACATTACCGAGTGAAGGTAGTTAAAATGATAGCGGTGTCAAGGAAAAAACTAATGCGTTTTTTTTTGTTTGTTTGTTGTTTTTTTTTGCATGTGCGAAGGTCCAAGTTTGTCAATAGATTTTTCTCATATGTGACATTCACAAAATATGTAGTTGTTGACCTGAATGTTTGCGGATGACACGAATAGGCTGGCAGAATACTGCGTCCTGCAAGGCAGTCATAGGGTATATTTTAATAATACATTAATCAGTTTATATGTTATTGATTTCGATTATCTCTTTCTATTTTGTGTACAATCAAAAACCATAAAATATACCTTATTTCTCTTATTTCTATAAAGATATAGACACAGATCTATGAGGAATCATTTGTGTATGAATACAACTGACATGATTCAGAATCTGTCTGTATTATGTAGATGAGGTACTATGTACATTATTTACATTATTCGGACAATAGTCCGAATAATGTAAATAATGATTCAAGATTATTTACACTGTTTGCATGTTAACTATTATTCTGATCTTTTTCGTTGTTATCACAACGCTTTAGGCTATTGTCACGGCGGATTAAAGCATTGGTTCTTGATTTTGGTGACATAGTAATTGTGAGTTCAGTTCTTGGGCCGAGCGGTGTGTACTTGAACTCAGGGGAAACGAGATGAGTAATAACTGAGCAATACTAAAATTAAAAACTAGACGAGATATAGGAGAAGAGAGTTTCTTGTAGGTTGCACCGATCGTTATACACCAGTTGAAGGTCGGAGAGCAGAAAAACAGAAACTACAAAATGAGGAAATTAGTCCACGTGTAAATAGTGTAAACAAATGAAAACTCCTCGTCCCAGGAATTCAGGTAGAAACTGATTCAGTATAAACAGACTATGCTTGGTATTCTATAGTTTTTTTTAAATGCATCTTGAAAATTAGAACGATATACTTTCAATAAATATATCCGGATATACGGGTTTCCTCAAAGATGAAGAAAAGACTGGAGGCGACGTAGATGTGGTTCTAGACGAAGATGCTAAGGATATCATGGACCGAGCGTGTGAGCAACGTTGATGTCTTAGAAAGGTTACAAACAAGGAGAAGGCTTATACTTAACACCAGAAAGAGGCAGCTGAAGTTTCTGGGACACATAATGAGGAAGGAGGGCCTGGAGAATCTGATACCCACAGGTCAAATAGAGGGAAAGAGAGACAAAGGAAAGCAGCGCATAACATACCTGACGAGCTTGAGCATTTGGATTACAGAACGTAGTCTGGGGGAGGAAGCAGAGGGAAGGAGCTTGCTGAGAGCTGCAAGGGATAGAGGGAGGTGGAGAGTCATGATCGCCAAAGTCCTGAAATGACGTGCCACATAAAAATAAAAAAAATAAAATTAGTGTTCCATCCTTATTTATGATGGATTAGTCAGGATTAGTTTGGATTTCCGACTGCAACAGGTTTAGGTTTCAGTGGTATTATACACTCTAAATGCACTTGTAATTATTACATTCTAAATAGTTAACATGAATTTGGTACTTCTAGGCCTGTGTTGAACTTGTCATGATTAGTCAGGTTTTCATGCTAAAACATGCTATTTACTGGTTAAAACTGATAACAATGAGGAGATATATTGTTGCGTTGCAGCTCAGACCAGGCACTAGGTTCGGTGACATGGAGCAGTTTATCCTAATCAAAAGTTTGTGGCTCAAAAATTACACTTCGACCAGATCATTACTCACGAGTGAAAAACTGTTATGGGACCTTAGCCATAATAACATAATGGACTTTTCTATACGTAATAAATACTGCGCCTCAAGAGGAAGCAGGGAGTTCAGTCGGAAGTCGGGCCACCGGCTGACCGGCTGATCGGTTGAACTCTCTGACTTCTGGCAGGGAGGAACCCGAACGACGCTACTCCGAAGGGCGGAGTCTCTTTCGGGGAGGTAAACCGACCCTGAACCCGTTTATACGGGTTCAAAGGACATATTTTTGACCGAGCGCACGGGCTCGGAGATCCCACGTTAAAACGGCCTTGTGCCACATGATGCCCTCGTGGGGGATGATTAAATACTGTTCAGTCCGAAGTCAGGCGACCGGCTAACCGGCTGATCGATTGAACTGTCTGCCTTCGTGCGGGGAGGAACCCGAACAAGGCTACGCCGAAGGGCGGAGTCTCTTTGGTGGAGGTAAAGAGGTAAACCGACCCAGAACCCGTTTATACGGATTCAAAGGGCATATTTTTGACCGAGCCCACGGGCTCGGAGATCCCACGTTAAACCGGCCTTGTGACACATATGACCTCGTGGGGGGTGACTAAATACTGTTCAGTCTGGAGTGAGGTCCGTCAGAAGTCCGTCAGTCAGTCAGTCGAGTCAGAGGCAGTCTGAAACAGAGTCGCGTTCAGACAATTACTACTAAACCTGATTGTTCGTACTAACACTTTCTACTTCTCTGTATATATTCATGTTTGTAATATATCTGTGTTATTCCGTGTTCGAGTTCTTTATTGGTTATACCTTGGACCATCACCAGGCTACAAGGAACCGGACCATAACAAAAACAAAACAATTTCTAGTAGTAAACCCAATTTTGTTCTTGGAAAGGACATGGTACATAAAAAGAAAGATAAGGCTTATTAGGACGGTAAATGGACTAAAAAAAAAAGTTCATGTTCTGACAGTCTGTTACGTTCAACATTCACACTATGGCCCTTGGGAAAGCCACGAATCCATATCTTCTTCCTCTAGTTACGGGTTAATTAGCAGAGTAGGGTGGGCTTTCTAGCCTTTGTGGTAGCAAGTCTAGAATATACGAAGGAAAGCACTCCATGATCTTTTTCAAGAACTCATGGTAATTCTGAGATAATAAAGAAAGAAAATTTGTGAAGAGACTTGATCGCTTACGTATGGAAGGGACATAGCATTTATTTTAATAAACATTATCGAACAAAGCTGATCTCTCCGTCCGATCAATTGCCATGCTTGAACGAAAAATATAAATAGTCTCATAACTCAATAATACGTTCATTATATATTCAGTTCATTTAGAAAAAAAATATATTAAAATTTACATTCAAAATATGTTTAAAGTTATTATCATCTGGCAACATCGTCGGACGTACGACTTCTGTATATTATGGGTCTTGAACACAACTTGTTTTGATGCAATCTTAGAGAGTTAATATCCTATCAGGTCTTATTACATTCACCCACTTCTTCACTTATCTGTCACTTATAATTAAGAGTAAATGTATGTAGATATAAATTATGTTAGAGAAATGCCACTGACCTGTCTTATTTCACAATATTATATTATTCGAGTCATTATGAACGTAACATTGGCTGTCTGAAATGTACGTTATTGAAAAAGAGAAAAAAGAAAAGAAAATTATAATATTTACATGTCGGTTCTTCTTCTCCTATCCTCATAAACTGCCCCGTCATTTGTATCCCTCTACCATGATTGGCCCCCGGGCCTTCTACAGGGTGAACGTCAGAGTAAATACAAATAAAAAAAAAATTGAAAATCTTAAAAATATTTTGCATGTTATTCTCGTTCACTCAACTAGTTCCATTAATGGCACTTAAGCCGCATTCCAAGAAAATTGTTTCTTCGGCTAAAAAAAAAAAAAAAATAAAAATAAAAAAAAAAAAAAAAAAGAAGGAAAATTTGAAATAAAATATCACATCATTTTACTTCCGTGACATGAAATCGAGAGTATTTATGATGTTTTGTTTAAAAAGCCTGCAGATATTATGTTGTCAACATTTAGTTAGGAGTTTGGAGTATTGATTAAAGATAATGTTCGATTGTCATTATTATGATACAATAACAATAAATGTGAAAATAAATATGAACTCTATTTTTTAAATATCCAAAACCTCCTTAATCTTTCTTATATATATATATATATATATATATATATATATATATATATATATATATATATATGGAGGAGAACCCGTTTAGGACGACCTTCATTTCACGGTTTGACAGGAATAATTGTATTAAGACCTGTAATATCGTATCTCTTAAGCTTACAAAAAAGGCTGTCATGCCAAA
>OZ010574.1:40979227-40981727 GCA_963932145.1 Acanthosepion lycidas
TGTGTGTGTGTGCTTAAATAAACACACGCGCATGTGCGCGCGCACAGACACAGATATATATATATATATATATATATATATATATATATATATATATATATATATATACAGTGTAACCCGGATATAAGAGAAACCCGGATATAAGAGAAACCCAGATATAAGAGACTTCTTCTCCGGTTCCGACAACTCTCTTATATCCTGGTTTCCACTGTATGTATATATATATATATATATATATATATATATATATATATATTCCGTGCTAAGGGAATAAATACTTAACATCAGGTGGATAATAGAAGGAAGGTTTATTGTACACAACCAGTACTATATGAAATAATGTACAGTTATACACAAATAATCGACCTGGAACTTCGTGTCCCTGAAGCTTATGAAGAAGGCCGGCATGCCAAACCCTATCAAACGCTTTAGAGATATCAAGAGCCACAGCTAGAGCTTCTCCGTTATTGTGAAGTGCTTGGTAAACAAATTCAGTTATGGCCGTGAGCAAATCAGCGGTAGATCGGGCAAAGCGGAAACCATATTGTTTGTCAGAGAGCAGATCATCGGATGTAATGTGCTTAATCACTTCGGTGTTGATTAAAGCTTCGAAGACTTTACTGAAGAGTGGTAGGAGACTGATAGGACAGTAGTTAGATGGGTCATAAGGGTCTTCAGCATTCTTAAAGACAGGTACAACCGATGAGGACTTCAAAAGGCCGGAAAGCAAGAGTCGCTGAGGTAGTAGTTATATATTTTGGAGAGGACAGGAACCAGTTCAGGAGCACATTTCTTCAGGACAACGGCTTGTATCCCGTCCCCACCGCTAGCCTTATAGGAATCTAATTTAGAGACGATGATCAATATCATCGATTTAGCTATGTGCAATTCGGTCAATAGTTCGGGGGTAAATCGGGTGTGGGTACACCGGATGAGTCGAGCGTTGAATTGGATGAGAATTTCCGAGCAAAGCATTCAGTCTTATCAGCTGAGGAAGTCAGGACCTCAAATTTATTGAATAAAGGAGGTATTGCTGATTTACTGTTGTTCAGTATAGTCTTTGGTACCGAATTTTATTCTTCCAGCAAATAGTGACTTTGCTTCATTGAGGACACACGCTTGCACTCATTACGGACAGTGATAAAGACAATGCAATGAACAATTGCAATGACATGTTGCTACGGAAGAAGTGATTCCTATGGGCAATAGCAGCTGAGCAAGCAGCTGAGAACTAAGGGGGTGAGCGCGATTCAACTTTATATTTTCTTGCGGTGATGAAAATCTCGATTCCAGCTTTTACCCAGGAGGAGACCCTCCGAAGAGCATTTTTGAACAAGGAGATTAAAGATTACATTCCAGGGGACATCGTGAAGGAAATCCCGGAACGAGTCCCAGTTAGCTCGTTGATAATAGAAAGATTTTCTTGTGGTAGGATGTTCTTTGCTGGGGGAGGAGTAGAAGGAGATGTTTACAGACACTACAGCATGATCAGAATTGCCAAGAGGGCAGAACTGCGTGGGACGACATAATTCGGGGATGGAGATGAAACAGAGATCGAGAAGGGAAACCTAGCTGTCCTGATTATTGGGGGAACGTGTGGGAAAGTCAACCATTTGTGTGAGAGATTGAGTAATTGAAAAGTTAAGGGTTTGTATGCCAACAAAATCAGTTATAGTGTTTTTAAGCCACTTGGTATGGTTGGCGTTAAAGTCACCGAACACGAATATATGTGCAAACGGATGAAGAGAGACAGCCTTTTCTGTATTGTCGGAAATGCTATCGAATACACCACAGTCGTAGGAGGATGGAGAGCGATAGAGGAAGAAGAGGTAGCTTACAGTATTAAAGAGAGATAGACGAAGACACATGTATGAATGATCTGGATATTCGAGAGAGAGTTCGAGTGAGAGATGGTCACTGACGTAAACTCCTAGGCCATGCATGTGGGTTTGAGAGTCTTTTCTAATATCAGTATATCAGGAAATTCTCAATAAGGAACGATTCCACACTGCTGAAGTTGGTTCAAACTCCATAGATGTTGCAAAAGGAAATGTTAAAGTGTTTAGGTGATATTTTGTAGCCGGTTTAGGTTTGCTTTTTTGCGAAATGTTGGTAATGAAAAAGATAAACCCTGAATGAGTAGTAGCAGACGTGTATATATATATATATATATATATATATATATATATATATATATATATATATGTATGTGTGTGTGTGTATACTTATTTTTAGTTCTTTAATTTTGTTCTTTATTTATCTCTTAATTTATTTAAATTTTTTTATATATTTAAAATTTTTAATTTTAAATTATTTATCTTACTTTATTTTATTGATGACAAATATTATTATTATTAATAATTTCGAAATTATGATGATTATAATGCAATGATGATACTTTTGCTGTCGAAAATGCTATGAATATTAGACACGTTACCGCATCTATTTTAAGTCTGATCCCAACCAACTTACCCTGTATTTTAACTTGTTCAGCCCGTAA
>OZ010574.1:40984227-41166727 GCA_963932145.1 Acanthosepion lycidas
TAATCACACATAGAATCAATCAGAAATATTAATGCCATTAATGGTGATATCCGTCACTAGAAACATAATATATGCATTAAAATACTGTTAATGGTTTCGACGAGGATCACTTCACTCTATGGATTAACAGTATTTTAAGGCATATATTATGTTTCTAGTGACGGATGTCACAATTAATCACATTAATATTTCTGATTGATTCTATGTGTGATTATTTCTTTGTATGTAAATTATATGCTTCCTAATGTTTTATGTTTATATATATATATATATATATATATATATATATATATATATATATATATATATATATATATATATGGTGTTATGGGTAAATTGTCGCCATTTTATATTTTTAATTTTGTACATGCGCGTTGTTTGTTTTTTATTTTGTCGATTCTATAGTCAGATGGGCACGTCTGTTAAAAAAAGAGCACCATGACACAATCCACTCCGCCAAAAGTTTGGAAATGGCATGCTGTACTGCTTGGGATACGCACCGGAAGCCCCAATACGAACATTTCAGTGTTTTTTGGTGAAAATCAGTACGAGGAATTTGAAAAAAACTCGATGAGTCTAATGGTGATTACGAAGGTACGGCAGCTCAGAAAAGTCATTCTGATCGTTCTGATAAGAAAAGAACTCCCGAATTTGTTGGTGAGATTCTATAAGGAGGCCTACATCAAACACCTCGATGAGGTAGTGCTGCTCTGGATCAAGAGGGCGGCTGCTGAAATACCTTATGTTTACCAACAGGACTCTCCACCATGCCACACAAGCAAGAGAGCCCAGTTATGGCTGTCAGATAATTTCTGCGATAACATCACCCCTTATATCTTGCCACCTAACTTCCCAGATTGCAGCCTCCTTGATTATTATATGTGGGGTGCAGCTGAGCAACAGACCATCAAAACTCCTTGTAACAACAAAGATGAACTGAAGGCAAGGATTATGGAAGCTTTCACCAACTTAAACAAGAAGACCGTTCAAAAGAAATGCAAGAGATTTCAAAGTCGTCTGGAGGCCATGGTTGAAGCCAAAGACGATTTTATTGAATAAATTTAGTCTTTAGTATTTCTAGATATTTTTGTGTAATTTTGGTAATTATATCTGTTAAAATGAGATGTCAGTGTTATTTTCATTTTTACATAATTTAGACGACAATTTATCCATCCATGACTCTCTTTCTCTCAATCACTCTCTCTCTCTCTCCCACTCTCTCTCTCTCTCTCTCTCTCTCTCTCTCTCTCTCTATATATATATATATATATATATATATATATATATATATATATATATATATATATATGTATATAGTAATACTCGGTTGGAAAAAAAAGCTCGGATAGCACAACCTGTATGTATGTCAAAACAAATCCTTACCTGAGAAAAAAATCGGAAAAAAGAGAAAGAACTACAAACATTTGAACAGAGCGAAACAATCGTCCAGTGCCTTAAGTCTTTAGTTCAAAGAAGAAGAAAAAACAAGCGATTAGTAAAGCTAAAACGTAGAGTGCTCAATACGCTAAGTAGAGCGGGAATAAATAAATAAATCTTAAAGAGCCAAGACTACCTAACTAGGTTTCACCTAAACTTTTTTTTTTACATTTGGAATTAAGATACCTTTAGCTTACTTTACCTATATATATATATATATATATATATATATATATATATAGGAGTAGGTAGGCTTTCCTACCGCCCGGTCAACACCCCTCCCCCTTCTCTTGGACATGAGTAGAGTCTTACGCCTTGTTTCTTGTTTAGGAAGGGGTTCCCGGTACTCTCACTCTCTCTGGCCTCTGTATCTCCTGTTGCCTTTATCTATCCACTACCCTTCTCCTCATCCTTTCTTCTGTCACTCCCATCTGATCTTGCTCCAAATTTTTCTGTAACCCCTTGCGCCCTAGTGGCTTCCCGCCTTGCTTGGGGTGAAACGCTTAAAAAAAAAAAATATATGTGTGTGTGTGCATGTGTGTGTGCGTCGTAAACATTCAGGTATAACTAAAAATATATCTGTGAAAAAGCCAATATGAATAAAGCAAAAAGAAACTTATGTTAGCCGACGTGTTACGTCCTCTGATAAACTTTATCAAGGCAAATCTAAGAATTTAATTTTGCAACAATTTATAAACAGAAATAATAAATGTCGTTACTCTTTCAGAATTTGTAAATTTAAGAACACTCATGTATATACTTTATTCTAACTAGAAGCCGATGTAAATTATGGAGTATCGTAAGTGATTTAATTGTCTAATAAACGAAATATGTTCTTGAATATTTAAAAAAAAAAATGTCAGAAATTAGTCTATGTATTTATATATTTTAAATTATACAAGATTTCGAATTTAACCGTTTTCTTTGAATTTTAAAAATGTTTATAGTCATGCATGTTAGCTTGGGAAGGTAGTATTTCTTTTGGGAAATGAAATATTTTAAAAAATCTGGGGTGTAATTTATATTTTGGTAAGAGTCGATGCTACACTTATTAAAAGAGAAAGTAATTTACTTAGATAGACAATTCTTGCAAGTGCCGCTATCTTTCTTTTTATCCTTATTCATATATATATATTACGGTAAAAAGCAAAATTGCCCGAGCATGAGAATAGTCTATTTTTGGCTGATTTGAACTCAGCTGTATTCAGCTCTTAATTGTTTGTCTGGAAGGGAGGGATTAGAATTTATTTTCAATATTAATTCCCCTCCGAGAGACGCCTTGTTTATGATAAGGGGCTTGTGTTGGTGACTGTGGGCTTTTTTTTTGTCGAAACAAACCAACAGATCAATTAAAGTTTACATTGAAGATAATAATAGGAAGTGAATGAGCTGCACAATTGTCTGTCCTCAAATTCTTGGAGAACTTATGGCAAACTAGCATTCAACACAATAAGTCCACAATGCCCTCCTCGCCATAATATGTTAGAATGTTCAAAAAGTTCCCATTGGAAGCATTAAGACACCTAATTACACCTACATCATGCATGTTAAGTTATTGTCATTTAAGTATATTAATAGTTATTAATCTCAATTTATCTGGCACAAGGACATGATAATAGAGTACTCAATGAGGATAGAACTTATTGTACTAACGATAGAAACCTCCCAGTCATCGTGTTAATGTAAGCGTCTTCAAGTTCTTATAATTTGTTTCAAGAACAACCCACAACATTCACTAATTGCAAATTTTCTTAGACGGCTGATCGAAAGGCTTCTGATCTTTTATAATTTGCTGATTTTAATTCTCTTTGACTAATCACTAATTATATAGCGTATGTTATTAAAGTTACGACCGCCTGAAATTATCTGAAATAAATCCGGTAAGAAAGAAATCTTTATTGTACACGTCTTTCTATTGTATATTCACTTTACTTTTCGGTAATCGCATCCAAACTGTGTGTTCCTAGTACATGTGACGGATTGTTGCTATCCTCTCCATGTAGATCATGCTTCCCTAACATTTCATGCTTTTCGTGTCGTACTTTAACCTTTCTTTTTTTTTTATTAATTGAATCGGTTTCTACCGCTTATCAACCATTTGCAGGTTATTTAAAGCCAGAAAATATATATAGATTGTAATAAATGGTGGGTGACGGTAGATAATAATCGTTTTATTATACAAATGTTACTAATTAACTCATTGCTGAGGGAGAAACGGTGTATTCATACCTTTCTCAAGGGAATTTACGTGTAAGTTAATATAACGAAACCGGCCATAATTAGAAGTCGGCTCTCCAAAAACCTTTGTGTAATCAAAAGAACACAGGTAAAGATCGGTTCCCATTCAGCTACTGGTCGTTCTGACAGCAGCTTGATAACGAAATTTGTATTTCTTGTTCCAATGTCTTGAACAAAGGCATACTTTATTATCTTGCAAGGCTAAAAATGCATTTTCTGTAGTTTTAGCTCAAAATAGATTTTACGAGTAATTACTGGATATTACACGGTTGGGAAAATTGTACTTGGCTTGTAGAAAACTAGCTTGTGTTGAAAACCAGTCAGTATGCAAAAAACCGGGTTTTTCCTTTCACTCATATATTAACTACAGTCGCTGGTGGTAACAACACAACAATCTCAGCCACAAAACCTGCTCATTAACTAGCTTGTTAATCTGTTTAGCTAAGGGAATTAGTAAAGAAATGCTAGGGAATACAGCGCCACAAATGACATCATTGATAATAAAAAAAAGAAATAGGAACAAATCTGTATTCTTCTTCTTCAGGACGTCGCCGATCATGACTCTCCACAATTTCCTGTCCTTTGTATCTCTTAATAAATTTTGTCTTTTTGTTATCTCCCCTAAACCATGCTCCGTCATTTATTTACATAAGATTGCTAGGCGTTGTTTTCCTCTGCCTCTCTTGCCTTTAATCTCTCCAGTATAAAATTTTCCAAACCCCCTTTCCTCATTATGTGCTCTAAAAATTTCAGTTATTTCTTTCTGATGTTAATTATGTGTATCCTTTTTGTTTAACATTTTCTCTAATAATTCATCGTTGCTCACATTATTCACAGTATCCTTCTGTACAACCATATTTCTGGTGCTTCAAGTCTTTTCTTCATCTGTGAGGAGGTTGTCCAGCATTTACTCCGATATAAGAGAATTGATGTTCCTTAACAATATCTTTCCCAAATATCTCAAGGTTACAAAACAGTTTCAATAGCTCTTTGTGATGTACTTTATAAAAAGCTTTTGCATAATCTATAAAACACAGGTACACACATTTCTATATTTGTATTGCTCTTTCTGCATAAATATCGCGTTCCTTGTTCCAGTGTCTTTAATGAATCCGCACTGTTCTTGTTTTATTTCCAATTTGATTCTGCTGCGCAACCTATTAATCAGATTTCGGATAATAAGTTTTGTTATATGGCTTATTAGACTGATTGTCCGATGGTGTTCACATTCGTTTGGACTCGGCTTCTTAGGCAGTGCTGTAAAAATAGATCTACTTAGGTCTTTTAGTATATCACCACTTTTGTAAATTTCCTTTATTATATCTGTAATCTTGTCAATGTCGAAATCATCTCAGACTGCCAACATCTCTATTACAATTCCCTTTAGTCCTACTGCTACTAATCCCAGACATAAGCTCAATAGTCAATATTGACAGTGACAAGACATAGCTCTCCCAAACTATTACGAATTACTGTTAGAATAATTTCCCTGATGGAACCTCGTTAACCAGGCCACGTGGAATGATTAATAATCCTTTCTGCCTTCAGTTTGTTTTCATTAAACCTTCTGTTCAATATCAAATGAGTTTGTTAACTTGTGTTGTAAAATTGCATCGACCAATAAGTTACAACGACTGCGTAAATTTCGCACCTGAATTCTCAAAGCTTTCTTACCAGTTTCCAACAGCTCTTTTTGACGTACTTTATCAAAAGCTTTTGCATAATCTATAAAACCCACGTGCACACACTTCTTCATTTGTATTGCTCTTTTTGATATAATTCAGAGCATAAATATCGCGTTCCTTGTCCCAGTGTCTTTAACGAACGCGCAATGCTTTGGTTGTATTTCAGGTCTAATTGTGTTGCACGCTCTAGTCATCGGTTCGGGTGATAAGTTTTCTTATATCTGGAGACTAGTCAATATTCTTTTTTGAAGAGAACACCTGCATACGGATAGAAAATTAATTCAGTAAAAGCAAAGAAATAGAGACAGAATTATTAAACGTCTATATAGTGAGGCTACGTTGAGAGAAGTCTTTCCAGGATATATTATTGGTGGATACCCTAACAACATAAGATATGCAGGTGACACAGACTTGATAGCATTTAACAGAATCAATATTTGTTTTATAAAGCTTCTAAAATCTAGAGAACGTCGTAAAAGAAAGTGAAAAAAAAAAAAAAAAAAAAGGAATAAATATCAATGTTTAGTTTTCAGCAAGAGGAACAGCTGAAGATAAGAACTATGAACTGGGGATAGCAAATCAAGCAAATACGACAATTTTAATATCTAGACAGTGTTTTAACAAAGGATTAAAAATGTGACACCGAAATCGGAAGGTGGATTGGAATAGCGAAAGATACCTTCTAAAAGCTAAGCAAAGTATTAAGAAAACGAATTTCGCTAGAAACAATAAAAACAATTCTAAACTGTCACGTAATATCAGTCCGCCGCTATGTCAGAGAATGTTGGTCAATCTCCTCAAAGTTGAAGAAGAGAATTGAAACAACACAAATGTGCTTCTACAGAAGGAGGCTGAGAATCCCATGGACTGAAAAATATGAATTGTGGAGAGCGATGATCGTCCAAGTTCAGAAGGGATGCAACACATAGATGAAGATTATCTTTGAGCATCGCTTAAACCAGTCTTTGTGTTTGATGGCCGAAATAGTATTTGCGAATGATTTAGAACTCTCAGTGAAAAATTAAGCGTGACCCCCCCCCCGGTCTGTTTGAGCAGAAACTGTTTTTTCCTTGGATAAATATCGAAACAAATGATAGTGTGTTTCCCAGAATAGCATGATTTATGGATAACAGGAGACAAGCAAACAAATCGAGCACAAAGTGTGATAGAATTGGGCGTCAATGTGCATATGTGTTCCTTATTTATAATCATATAAAAATTATACAGCTCTGAGCTGTATAAAAAAAATATTTATTTTGACTTATAAGAGACTTATGAGAGATGAATGTTTTCTAATTATCAAAATACAATATCACAATATCCCATTATATGATCAGACACCAGAATATATATGCTAATACTAAAGAGTGACATTATCCATTTCCATATAAGGAAATATTCGGCATTCATTGGCGGAACAGTGAGCTTTGCTGCCGGGTGAAAGTTATAAAATCTTTCCCTATAAAACCATTTAATTTTCAGGAAGTTAAACTTATCAAGTTTATTGTTGTCATTCGTTTTAGTAAAGTCTTCTCAAAAAACCTTTGTTTATGGTAATGTGTAAAGTTAACACCAATACTGTTGTAATGTTGTATTTGTTCAAAATAGCCGAGAATAAGGAAGGTCGATTTAGAGAAAGTGTATATCGAACAGAAGACTAGGTAGTGGAAACGAAGTAGAAGAGGGATATTAAATACTCATATAGGAGTTCAAAATAGCCGAGAATTAGGAAGGTCTTATTTAGAGAAAGTATATAACGAACAGAAGACTAGGTAGTGGAAACGAAGTAGAAGAGGGATATTAAATACTCATATCGGAGTTCAAAATAGCCGAGAATTAGGAAGGTCTTATTTAGAGAGAATATCGAAGGAAAAGAAGTCTAGATAGAAGAAACAGACGTTTATTAAATACTCATACACAGGAGTTCAAAATAGCTGAGAATAAGGAAGGTCGTATTTAGAGAGAGTATCGAAGGGAGAGAAAACTAGGTCGAGGAAACAATGAAGAACAGGTTTATTAAATATATATATATATATATATATATATATATATATATATATATATATATATATATATTTAAGAGTTCAAAATAGCCGAGAATTAGGAAGGTCGTATTGAGAGAGAGTATCGAAGGAACAGAAGACTAGGTAGAGGAAACAACGAAGATAATTAAATACCCATACATAGGAGTCCAAAAGAGCCGAGAATTTTGAAGGTCGTATTTAGAGAGAGTATCGATGGAACAGAAGAGTATGTGTCTTATTCCATAACAAATATGATGCTCGGTCGCATGTTCTATATTTACAAAATATTTAATGCTAGGAGAACGTACCTTTTCAAAATTCTAAATCGAGTTATCAACAAAGTGTACTGTCTTCTTAAACGTCGTATTACACACCTTTTTAGTGCTTTCTTGACCACGTGAGAATTACCTCTTTCGCCTCCTTTTCACTCTTGGTTCCAAAACCGCTTTTCGTTTTATTACCTCTTTCATACGTGTTGTGCAGCTCTTTTAAACAGCAACTACACTCTTGTCTTTCATGGAGATTATCACAACATGCTGAGAATTATTGAACAGTCTAGCGACTAACATGGCTCACCATAACGTTTTCGCAGTTTTGCAATCGGGATTCTTCTGTCAGCTGTAATGAAGGAATCGGTCAGTTTTGTCATATGCACAGCAACGTCTGACCTCCCGCTATCATTTTGGCCAATTTCTCCTTTCCCTCTACAATTGCCATTAACATCAATTTCAGCCTTCCCATAAACATTTCCTAATTATCCGTTCATGTTTCTGCGTCTGTCCAGAATCGAAGCCATTTTGAAGTAGACGATGGCGTGGATAAGAATAGGTAGCTGTATAAATTTTTCTTGTTTCATGACACGTTGTGGCTTATAGCTTAGAAAGAAACGACTTGTGACTAATACTAATACGTTTAAAATTAAAAATGAAAAAGGATTATATGGTTACCGACCTGTGTGCGTGTTGGATTACTAACGCAAAAACAGAATGTCTCATATCGAGAATATTTAACATCGAAAAACATAAAGGAAAAAAAAATGAATTATTTTTAATAATATGTGAAAATATCGACCCTTTCCCTGAAAACGGTCACGTGACCAGAAACACGTGTAGTAAAATTATGGAAAATAAAGCATGTTTTTTTTTTAAATATCCACATTACAAACAAGAACGTTTGCGGTGTCTCTCTTCTTTTTAATATACACATTTTTCTCTCGTTGGAACCACTATAACCTCTTTCTCTTATATATATATATATATATATATATATATATATATATATATATATATATATATATAGTGGTCATTGAAGTTAACTTTTTTATTTACATAGACTTTATCTCTGACGATGACCATTTTAAACCATAATTATTGCATACTATAAAATTATATATATATATATATATATATATATATATATATATATATATTCATGAATCATTCATACAAAATACAAATATGGAGGTTAATGATTTAAATGGCGAAAATACATCATCGCAAACAATATAAATAAGATACATCAACCCCGAACATATATATGAATGATATGATCCCTGTTTACAAATTACAGTTGCATAAGGTCTTTTTAATTTTTTACAAGCTTTCGTCTGTTCCTACAGACATCATCAGGTATGGAAATAGATTTTGTTCTTGTTTTTACTTCTCAGTAATGAGAGGACAACGAAAATAGAAATGTAATTCGAAAAAATGCTATGAGAAATCTGTTATTGTTTTGGAACGTGCGATCGCAACACTGAGTTTGAATTTAAATTTTAAGGTTGTGCGTTTTTGTACAAATATAGCAATAAGAGAATTCTTTTTTACTGGTAGATTTTCCGTCAATATGGCACGAACTATATTGTTCAATAATTACAGAAATGTCATACTTATTATCCGAAAGTTGCACGATGGATCAGTTATTTTAATTTCAATTAAAACGTGCAATTATAATTTATAAATTCATGAATCATTCATACAAAAATCAAATTCACATGTATCTATGGTAAACCAAATATTAATATACACCCTGGTTTTTCCCAACCTCACCTTTCCTAACAGAATCATTACTCTCCCAACATACACAACAAATAAATCAAGAAAGAAAAAAGAAAAAAGTTGAATCAGTCAACACAACAATACAAACAATATTTCTACATATAAAAAAAATCTCTTCAGACATAAAATGTAACGATGTAATTTTTCAGTTGACCCAATGAATATATAATAGCGTTTCTACATTCTTCTAGTTACAAACGACATGTTTGTTGTTTATAGATACTTTGTTTCAATAAATTTATTTCATTTTTTGCCTTGAAAAAGTTCACATTTGATGAAACAACGCGTCGGCTAAAATTACGCATAGTTTTCCTATTGTCTTTTTTCCTTTATACATATTGTCTTTTTCTACAGATTAATTCTGAGGTTTTTTACATACACTATATATATATATATATATATATATATATATATATATATATATATATATATATGGATGTTTCATTAAAAACGACTGACAAGGTACTACGGTTAAGCTTTTTATTTAATTTTTCTTGTGTTCTAACAAGAGCTTTCTGGACAAACGGTGTGTAACAACTGTCCAAATGTTTCATATTTCCGAGCGCTTATTAATAAAAAAAAAGAAAAGCCAACTCTTAACAATATTAACTACGAAGAAAGCCACAATGTGCTAACCGTATTCGGAAATTAAAAACATTCTTACCACACACTGATACATACACAGAACGCACACACTCAATTCAGCTGTAAAATCGAATCATCCTTGATAATGGCTAAAGCTATAGCCGAAAGCGCTCGGAAATATAAAACATTTGGACAGTTTTTACACACCCTTTGTTCAGAAAAGAAAGCTCTTGTCAGAACACAAGAAAAATTAAATAAAAAGCTTAACCGTAGTACCTTGTCTATCGTTTTTAATGAAACATGCATAAAGGAAAGATTGCTGCCTAAATATACAACTATATATATATATATATATATATATATATATATATATATATATATATATGTCTGTGTGTGTGTGTGTGTGTGTGTGTGTGAGCGTGTGTGTATGCGTGTGTATGTGTTTCCCTTCACATGTATCTATGGTCAACCAAATATTAATATACGCCCCGGTTTTTTCCCAGTCTCACCTTTCCTAACAGAATCATTACTCTCCCAAGCCAACATACTCAACATATATATATATATATATATATATATATATATATATATATATATATATATATATATATATATATATAATGGCTGGTTACTAAACCTCTGATGATTGATTAAGGTGAGAAAATGACATTCACCCAACTGTGTTAATAACTATGTCCATATTTTTTTTTATATGTACAATAGCTCTATCTCCAATATTGAGCATTGTTCCTACATAAATCTAGCAGGATTTATACACTCTCAATTATAAAATCCTTCTTAACAGGTAGATCCCTGAAAGTAGTTATTAACACCTAGTCCTCCGACGGCCTGGTGGTCAAGGTATGGTCTCGCCCAGAGGTCACTTCTTGAACCAAAACACTTTCTGTTTTACATATATGATCTGCCTAAGAATATACTCAGATCATTTGTAAACATCTATGTCAATGGTTTGACGATATACGGGGCACCTCTAAAACTCGTGACGATCAGAGATTGGCAGCTGACCTCTTTTCCAATCTAATACTAACTTGAGGGGGCTTCGAGCCTTAAGCGAATACTGAGCCTCAATTTCACGCCTAACCTAAAGTGGAACTCATAAATACGATCCATCGCTAAAGATAAAGATGCCGCTTCAGTAAATACCTGACTCCTCATATTATCCTCTACCTTTCTAAGAACCAGATCAGGCCGAAAATGGATTACTGTTGTTATATTTGGGCAAGAGTTGTCCAGTCCTCACCTTCCAGTCGTGTGTTCAAAATCGACTTCAAGTCCTTGTAGGCGACGAATTATTTCCCAACCTTCCAACCTTACTCTCAAAGGCGGAGTGTGGCGAACCTCTCACCGCTCTGTCGTTACTAGCATGAAAAGTGCTCAGACGAACTACATTCATTAGCTCCGCCAGGTCTATCCTTCACGGGTAGGACCCGCTATGCCACTTACATTGTCGCAAATCACCCACATTCCATCCGTATTCCATCAGTGAGAAGTAAATTCCACTCGAACAGCTTCTTCCCGCGAACCACTGCTCTATGGAACAGTTTCCCAAGAAGGTGTTTCACCGAGTGGGCTCCTGGCCTTGTACAGTGTGAAATATACTGTAAAAAACAGGAGTATCACCACCTTGAATCGCATTGTAATAATATCGGTCTGAGGAGGCAATTCCAGTGTGTAGTACCGTTGGGGAGTACCTGAAAACCATACACGGAGAGAGTTACAGTGCGTAAGAGAAGGCAACATGTGCAGCTTATGAGGTTATGTAGGTAAGATAACGTTATTACGAGTTTTATCTTTCAACAAAATTCAAATATATAGTAGCGAATACGGTTCACTTAAACGAAAAAAAAGGGGATTTTCTACTCAGCTAGGGACCAATACCAACACAGACAACGTATCGCAAACAAATACGAGATGTAAAGTTATAATTATTGTAGTATATAAAAATATGGAATGAGAGAATAAGTAAACTACAAACTAAGAATAGGAGAAAGGAAAGAAAATTTAAGGATTATTCTATGAGAAATGTTCAACGGCCACTTATCTGTCGCATAAGTTCATCGCTTATATTAGGTTTGTGCAAAAATAATGACGTAATAATGACGTTAAAAAAAATACGTCAAAAAACGACATTATTACGTCATTATTTTTACACCAACCTAATAATTTTTTATTTTTTTTTAATTTTTTTTTTCTTATTTTAGACACAGTTCATAGTAGACAGAATTTTAGATATTTCCCTTCATATTTAGAAGTACTTCGATCAATCAATCAATCTGGTTTGCTGGGTTTATCAACCTAAAAGCGCTTTGTTTTTCATTCACCGAAGATATATAATCCTGGCTTTTGAATTCATGATAATACCCCCTTTTTCTTTCTTTCTTTCTTTTTTTTCTCCGTCTCTGAAATATCAGAACACAATTTTACATGGTAGCCAGCCCACGGAGAAAGGATAAACGGATTTTTTTTTACATCTTCTCGGTACAACAGCTGCAATCTTTTTGATCCGTTAGTGTAGGGATTCACCCTATCATTGAATGTAACATGAACGATGAACAATCGTCGAACGCTACATACGAAATTGACAAGTTAACCGTTGATCCAATTTAAAGACGCTCAAGGCCGTATTTTTAAGAAACAGAATAAAGAATAAAAGATAAATTATTAATTTTTAGGAAGGGGATTTATATTAAATATCAATACTTCAAATGATTGATTTAATTCAACTTAATTATTTTTAATATGAATAACGAGGGTTATGTCAAACCTCTCCGTCCTAAAGGAAATGAAAGAAAAATTCTATTTATTTTATTTATTTCAGATACATGATAAATTATTAGTGTATGCATTATTCACACCTTTAATATGGCGAATATCAAGATTATAATCTTGCAAAATTTAAGCTCCAACATAATAGCCGCCTATTCTTATTTTTCATTTTATTTAAAAATGTAAGAGGATTGTGATTGGCATAATTTATTGCTGGTTGACAGGATGAAGTTACATAAATCTCAAAATGTTGTAAACTCCATAATAGAGATAATGTTTCTTTTTCAACTGTAGAATAATTTTTCTGGTGAATGCTGAATTTTTGAAAAAAATAACCGACAGGATTTTCGGCTTTATCTTCGTCGGCTTGTAACAATACGGCACCAATCCTGTTGTCACTAGCGTCGACAGCGATACTAAAAGGCTGTGAAAAATCCGTAGCTTTAAGGATAGGTTTAGGACACAAGTAGAGATTTAAGTTGATCTAAAGATCTTTGACAGGTTAAGAGCCAAATAAAATTTAATCTTTTTTTAGCAAATATCTGAGCGGTAGCGCGACATCTGAAAAATTCTTACAAAATCTTCGATAGTAGTCTGCCATGGCAAGAAATCTTCGTAAATGTCTGACATTGATCGGAGCAGGGTATGGTATGCCATTTTGGATTTTCTACTCAAACTGAGTCACACAATCATGTCCAACTATATGACCGGGATATGTTACTTTCGCCTGATTAAAATTCACTCTTGGCCAGTTTAACGGTAAGATTATAAGTCACTCAAACAGCTTCCGCAAAGAATTGACATGTTCTTCCCAAGTATCTTTATAAAGGACAATGCCATCAATATAGGTATCTACTTCTGTAGATTCCAAGGCAACAGTTCGCGAGTCTTTGGAATGAGTCTACTGAATTCTTCATTCCATAAGGCATTACACGATACTGATAGAAACCGTCTGAAGTTAAAAAGGCTCTTTCGGCTATGGGCACACTCAGTAACCTTTTAACAAATCACATTTTGTGATATATTTTGCTTTGCCTATTTTGTTAATACAGTCATTCATTCTTTGTATAGTGTGCGAGTCCGTTATGGTGACAGAATTCCCCTAACGGTAATCTGTGCAAAATCTTTGGAGCCATCAGGCGTATTCACCAAAACACACGGTGAGGACCAATCACTTTGGCTAGGCTCAATAATGCCGTGTTCCATCATGTAAGAAATTTCTTGGCGCATAGTCTTAAATTTTTGAGGATTAATCCTATAAAGATGTTCCTTGATGGATGTAGCACTTCCCACATCCATATCATGATACAGTGATGTTGTTCGGCTTGGCAAATCGGGAAATTAAAATTAGTGATAAGGGCAGACAAATCATCCCTTTAAATACAAGGGAAGTGAAAAAGTTTCACTTCAAGATTATTTAATATTTCGGAATTATTTAATTTGACACGGTGGTCATTTTTCAAATCTATATTTTCTTTATCTATGATAGATTCGGATTCATGGATCACTAACACAGGATTATCCTCTGTCCGAAAGAAATATGGTTTAATCATATCAATATGTCATAGCGGGGTATATTTCCTACGATCAGGAGGATTTAGAACATAGTTAAGGTCTCTAATTATTTTATAATGACCAGGGTATCTAGCTTTGAGGGGGTGGTTAGACGTAGGTAGCAACATAAACACTTGATCACCTTTCGCTCAACAACTTCTCTATCATACCGATTTTTCATTTTCTTTTGGGTTGACTGAAGATTTTGACAGGCTAACTCGTTTGCTTCGGTTAGGCGTGTTCAGAACTGAGATATGTAGTTTAATAAATTTACATTCTTCTGGTTCTTCTTGTAACCGAGGTACTTTTAACAGTTTCAGAATGTTCAAACACCAACTCAAAAAGAGTAAACCCGAATGATTCTTGGACAGATTCGCGGGTGGCAAATAATAGAAAAGGAAATACCCTCATCCCATTCTTTACAATGCTTTAAATAGGTTTGAATCCTGTTCTTTAATGTGGAGTGAAACTGCTCCAAAGCATCTTGGGATTGTAGATGGTAGCCGATAGATTTAATAGAAGCGACGTCTAATTGACTGATCACTTGTTGAAATAATTTCTAAGTAAAATTCGATCCTTGATCCGATTGTACAACCTCTGGTAGTCCTACTCTAGTGAAGAAGGTAGAAAGAACCCGTAGAGCAATGGCTTCAGGAAAACGGGTTAAAGCACACAGTATCGTCAACATATATTGGTTTCCCAAGTTGGTTTAAGGGTAGAGGACCAATACAACTACTATGCAGGAATCGGGTTTAACGGAGTGATAGGGTTCTTTTGATTGGGTTTCCAGACTATCTGTCATATATGAGACGTTCAGCAATATTAAGACACATATCTCCAAATGTCAGGCCAATAAAAATGCTTTAATATTGTTATGGGAACTTACCCATAATAATAATGGACTATTCCTAACATTATAAATACTGCGACACTCAAGACGTATGAGGAGTACGAGGAGAGATAATTGAGAGCATATTGTAAGGACATTGGAATAGTGATACTCGTCGAGACAATATAGTTAATTCTAACCAAATCTGATAGTCATTACTAATACTTCTACTTCTTTGTATTATATTTCTGTTGTAATATATCTTTGTATTCCATACCTATGTTCGAGTTATTCTTCATTGGTTCTAATCTTGGACCATCACCGTGCTACAAGGAACTTGGACCATAACAAACATTTTATCGCAAGTTTTATTTATTCTTAAATAGACTTCCAGAAGAATTTCATGAGCAGTTTGCAGTACTTCTGATCAATAAATCTTAGGAACAAACATCTGATGGACTACTGCCCAATGTTCGGTATCTGGAATATGAGAAGGCTTCCACTTGCTCATAAGTACGTTATCTTTTATAAAATATCCTGTATTAATTTTCTTCAACTTTTCCACCGATACCACATTATCAAAAAGAGGTATAATTTCACGATCTTTCTTCTCTTCCGAAACAAAGGAATACCAATGACAAGTTCTACAATACCAACGTCATATTTACTTGCATGTTGAGTATGATGATAAGAATTCACGTTTTCAGCAGAATTCAAGAAAGTCTGGGATAAATCAATTATCCCATTCCTCATATCATAACATTTCTGTTTATTAACTGTTTCTCTCTTTCGATGGAGATGGATGATGGCTTTCCAGCCAACCAACTCATTACCCAATAACATAGACACACCCTTCACAGGTAATTTGGGAACAACTCCCACAACACTAGCTCCTGAAACAAATTCAGACAGAAAATAAATACTCTACAAGGGAATTTTAACTTCCTTACTAACATCTTGAATAGTCACAAATATCTGTGTTTGAATTCGTTTCACGTGGTAAGCGACTTTTTAAAATCAGGGATAGGGTAGCTCCTGTATCCCGTAAAAGTTTAGCTGTTATCTTAATACTAGCATTACCCACATCAGCTACAGACACAGTAAAAATATAGGGTTTGTATTCTTCCTTAACATTTTCAACAAAAATCTTATCCGGCATACTGTGGTTAAAATATATCAACCCCGAGCTTTAACCTGGGTTAGCCCTCTGGAATCGTCATTCTTTTTAACCCCCAAATTTACTATTACGTGTCTTGCTTTATTGCAATATTGACACATGAGGAGTTTTCGATTCTATCCACCATTCTGTCGAGATTCTGAAGATTTAAAATACTTATTTTGGTAATTCAAACTTTTGTTATTGTTTTTATAAGAATCGGAAAAATGGTCAGGGTTATATGGTTGACTTGACTTAGGACTTGAGTTTGGATTAAATCCAAATTTATATGCTAAACAACCTCCTGATTCAAGTAAATTATAACACTTAGACTTACAGTGTTTATGTGCCAAAACGTAATCATTAGCTAACTCAACCATTTCATGTACATTATCAACTCGTTTCTGATCTAAATAGATTTCCACATAGTCTGGAACGCATTTCTTGATTTCTTCAGTTAGGATCATTTGTCTAAGATGGTCGTACTCTAATCAAACTTCTTTAGATAAACTCCTTCTATCAAAATATGTTTCTTTTTGACTGGCAAACTCTACATAAGTTTGTTAATTATTTTTCTTTAACCCCCTAAACTTCTGACGATAGGCCTCTGGTATTAAGTTTTTGGATAGCTAATCCAACTATACAATAATCATTAAATTCGGAGGATGATAAAGCAACATAGGCCTTTTGTGCCTTATCCTTTAATGCAATCTGTAATAATTATGGGCCAAGAATTTGTGGACCACTCCAAACTAATAACAAGTTTTTCGAAGTATAGGAAATATTTATTTACTTTGTTTTCATTAAAAATTGGTACTAGTCTAACGTATTAGGTTGGTGCAAAAATAATGTCGTTTTCTCACATATGTTACATTTATATATGATTTCTGAATTAATTCATTGATATATATAGCCATGTTATATATCATTTTGAAGCGCGTTTTTCGCTCTATCGAATCGTGTTATTCGTTACCGTTCTGAATCTCTTCATTCATTTTTTGCAGGCTTTTCGACAGCATGGACAAAATTCAAATCCGCACGATTTTCTTGCTCCAGTTCAAACTAGGCCGAAAAGCTGCCGAGACAGCTCGTGATATCAATGATGCGTTTGGCCCAGTAACCACTAACGAACGTGTGGCACAACGGTGGTTCAAGAAATTTAGCAATCGTGACGAGAGCCTCGAAGATAAAGACGCGGTTGATAACGAACATTTGAAAGCCTTAATTGAAGCCGATCCTCGCAAAACCACACGAGAAGTTGCTGCTGAACTCAAGGTCGACCACTCAAAAGTCGTTCGCCATTTAAAGCAAATAGGGAAGTCAAAAAAGTTGGATAAATGTATGAACGATAATCAAAAAAATCGTCAAAAAACGACATTATTTTTTGCAACAAACCTAATACTTGGCTTGATCAAATCTTTTCTCTCTTTGTTCTTTATTTATGTGTTGTTCTTCGATTTCTTTAAAACAAATTTCTTCTGCTATTTTAGCTTTCTTGATCTCAGCTCTGGTATTCATTTTGATCTTCTTCAATTCAAACAACAGCGTAGAAGATAATTCCAGAGTATCTGATTGTACTTAGCTAAAATATCCTCATAAAAAATGTCACTATACAACACTTGCTACCTTTCTGATCCGTTAGTGTAGAGACGCACCCTATCATTGAACTGCACATATGAAAAGAACATTCGTCGAAGGCTACATATGAAATTGACAATTTAACCGTTGACCCAATTTAAAAGAGCTCAAGGTCGTATTTAAAAAAAGAAGAACGCAGAATAAAAGATAAATTATTTTTTAGGATGGGGATTATATTAAATATCAATACTTTAAATGATTGATTCAGCTTAATTATTTTTAAGATAAGTAAGGAGGGTCATGTCAGAGCGGTTAACCCTAGACTAGAAGAGGTTAAAATTGTCATGATCAGGAAAGCATCTTCTTAGGAGTCGGTTCCATAAAGCAGCAGTTCTTGAAGAAAATGAAACTTATTTCTTACTAACGGAATACGAAGGGATGATTCAGCCTCGTGTACATGTCGTGGCAGGTCTTTGCCTCAAAGGTCAGGACTAGTGGAACCAAGTATTATCGCTCGTCAGAACATTTGCCATTGAAATAGCGATAGAGAAGCGATATGCTTGTCTCCGTTCGTCTGTGAAAAAAAGGAGTGAACAGTGGAAAATAATTAACAACATTATTGCTATATAATATATATATTAATAATTTAACTTAACAACTTTTGTTTAATCTGGAGAAAAAATATACGAAACAATTAGTGAGAGTAAGAAAAGATTAATGTTTATTCTCTCAGTAATAATCTATACATTAATTGACGTCTCTTTTTCAGCAAAAATAGTGATATAGATAGACAGATAGATAGATAGATAGATAGATAAGTAAAATTACTGAAAATTTAAGATATCTAAGACGATAGATAGATAGATAGATAGATAGATAGATAGATAGATAGATAGATAGATAGATAGATTTATTTATATCTCTCTAAATTTCCGAAATGAGTAATTATCATAAATATATTTTGGTGTATTTATTTCATTTTGATTGTTATCAATGCTTCTTTCTTTCTTCTTTCTATCTCAGCCTGTGAAGTTGGACTTAGACTTTCCCCTGATACATTCAGAGGAATGGGTCTTTACCCTACCGCGCTGGGCCAATGCATGTTGATAAGATCGGATGCGACACGTTTGGGCCATCGTGTCCCCTTTCGGTTGATGCTCGCCCATGGTTATTTGCGCGTTAGTGAATGTAATGAACCCGACTGGAATTCAACTTGGCTCCTCTTACTCATTCCGAGCCGTTATCCACTACACCACTCACAACAACAAAACCCACAGCACCTGGTATTCCCAGGTGGTCACCCATTTTGGTACTGATCATTATCAAAGTTGTTTAACTTCGGTGATCGGACGAGAACCGGTGATTTAAGGTGATGTTTAGAAAATAATAAAATACTTCTAAAACCCCACCGCCCGATTGTTTAATTGGACAAGTGGTAATGGCAGTGGTAAAGTGCATTCCGTTACCGAGATGTGGTTATAAGCACCATAAGACGAATATCAGATCATAATATATAATTAATGAATATGGATAGATAATACATAGATAAGTATATATTGGTATATATTAGGCATGTCCACATAGCGTAAATGAAAAATGCCACAAACTTAAAGAAAATAAAGTATTATCGTCAAAATGTTTATGTTATTATTAAGATGAAAGAAAAAAGTATTTTTTAATTATTTTTTGAAATTTTTAAATATTTTCTAACACGTTCGAAATTTTGGTTAAAATCTTCTTTTGTTTACGTCATCGCGGGAACGTTAAAATAACAGTTTTTTTTTGCGCTTTTTTCCCGTTGAAAACACATTGATTTGGAAATTCTTGTAAAATTAAAGTAATTGTCCAATTTTAATGAAATTTTCAGGACTTATTCACAAATAAATGAAATTATTTTTGAAATAGTTTGTTTTTAGAAATTTTTGGTAAAAAATATATTTTTTTTAAATATGTTACCCCCCACTTATTTAATTTCATGAAATTTCGCCCAAAACCTTTTCGGCTCCTCAATTTTTTTTTTTTTGTTAAAAGGAGGAGTCTTTGGAGATGATAAATAACCTACTTTTTATTTTAAAATTTGAGCTATTTAACTGAAAATCTTGTCTGAATTGAAAAATAATGAATCCAATAAAACAATGATATTACTTAATTAGAAAAGTTTTTAATTGCTTTTGTAAATAAGTAATATTAAGGACATTATTGTCTGAAGAAATAATTTTTTTCTGATGAATAATTAATTTTTACAAGAATTTTTTCGTTTTTTAAAAAATTTTAATTATAATAATTTATAATAGTTTAACATCGTGTAAAGCTCTATATTAGGAGGGCTCCTCGATATTATGTAGTAATTAAGTAGAAAAAAAATTGACGAATCCAAAATTGCTAAGTTTAATAAATTTAGTTGAGCTACTTTTTTAAAAATAATTTTTTATGTTGTATTTTTTTACTTAATACATTCCTTATTTCCGTGTATGATATACTGAAATTGCCAGTATTATTACAAGGTCACGTGATTTAAGGGTTTTGTCCCTTTACGTGGCCTTTTCATAACATTTTTTATTTTCCATTCAACTTTAAAAGTGTAAACTTTAAATTTTAAAGTAATTTTTCTTTTTTTCATTTACTATTTCACTAAATAATTTTATTTTATGTATTGTATTTCCATTAGTGTGGGTCATACTCAAATAGAATAATTATTTTTTTTAACTCAGACTTTTAAAAATTATGTCATTGATGGTAATCCGTAGTAGCTGTCATCGCCTCGTCATTCAACAATCTATCAATAGGTGGGTCAGATTAACAGGATCGATCGTTAATAATTGGTTGTATATTATTTTTTTACACTATAAGTAAGAAAGATTTCTTTCAAATCAGATTACTTTAACTTTAAAGTTTTTAATTTTACTAAAATAACGTGTCAGAAATTTTTTTAAATATTTTAAAAATCGATAAATTTGTGTTTGTTTACAAATTTCTTAAAATTAAGAAAATGGCCGTTTTTAAGAAAATTTAAAAATTTAAAATTAAATTTGACAATCAAATGTATATAGTTTCTATCTGAAATACACCAGAATTGTTTAATTAATAGAAATCGTAAATTTAATCATTAAACTTTGAATTAAAGCTAAAATGAAATCTTCAAGAATGTTTTTTCGTTGTAAAAAATTCATTTTAAACTTCAATATAGAAAATTTATGCCGAAATAGTGGAGGTACCTAGTATATATACACAAGGAAACAATGTGGGGAACCAAATAAAGATCGAAATATAGTGCGAAAATCTACCGAACATAATCACTACAAGAGAGCGGCAACATATATTGAAACCTATAACTTGATTAGGATTGATGAATTAATAATAGGAGCACAGAATCTACTATGTATATTTTACTTCGATATAAGTTTTATCTTTCGTTACATAAATACGACGCCTCAACTAAATAAATAATCGATGACAGCGTATGTGTCTTCCTGAAGATTAAAAAAAAATGTGAAAATAAGACAATCTGAGATAGAAGGTTGAAAAATCGATTTTCACTGTACTGATAACATTGATAGTTCTTTGTAAGAAATCCAGCTTATGGCGACATTACGTTGAAACAGCGATTTCCGTATGATCACCGTCAAGCCTAGTCAGTTGCCTGATGGTTGACAACTTGGGAATATCAGGTGGTGTGTTGGGTTGTGTAAGACTGTATTTACTCACTTTTATTCCTATTCTCATCTTTTTTCCATTATTTTTCGGACAACCTTATATATATATATATATATATATATATATATATATATATATATATATATATATAACCTAATGCAACACGCACATACATACATGCATATATATATATATATATATATATATATATATATATATGATAAAAATATAGTTTAATGTGTGCTATATTTATGGATTAAAGTGCTCAATATCAGGGCTAGAGCGTATGTAAATATTAAATGGACATTGAAATCAACACCCAGCGACGACAGTCTGCTTACTGCTTAACTCACTGTCTCTCTTTGTCTCTTTCTATTTCTCTCTCTTTCTCTCTTTCTCTCTCTCTCTCTCTATATATATATATATATATATATATATATATATATATATCGTAAATGTAATGGTATATAATCCTAGTAATATAAAATATTAAAACAGATCCACAAAAAGGGCTGAATGTATTTATTATTACAGAGCAAATAATTAATAAACAATGAAATCCAAAATCACCTCATATGGGGAATAGTCTATTTCGGCAGATGAAGATATCGGTCGTCTGTTCGTATCAAATATAGAAATTTAACTGTGAAAACTAAAAAAAAAAAAAATCGAAAAACTAATACACAGTTTATCCATTTGAATGTTTCAATGTTTCAATCAGACGAAAGGCACAAATCGAGGGTCAACGGAGGGTCGAAGATATTAAAAGGAAGAAGTTTTATAAAATGAAACCCGAATATTAATCTTATGACATTAATTTGGTGTTATATGATGAATGAAAATTTTAATTTAAAATTAAAGGAGGAATAAAGGGTTTAAAAATAACTTTAAAATATATAGATAAAAGGATGTAATGGATTAATGGAAAGAGAGATGGGGAGATCTTAGAGAAGGGGAAGTAAACCTATAATATGGAATTTATAATTTGTTTTTATGTCGATATTTTAACACTAATTCCTTCCTCTGATTAAATAGTTCGCTTTGATTATTGTATTTTATTATTCTAATTTTTTACTACTAAACGTAAGTCATATCTATCTCTAACATTATTAAAAGCATAAGTGTTATATATATATATATATATATATATATATATATATATATATATATATATATATATATATAACATCCATCTGCATGTCCTGTAACAGTTATATATATATATGTATGTGTGTATGTGTGTGGATTGATAATGGCTTGGAATTGTTAATCGGAGAGCCGAGTTCTGTGTGTTCTATGCTGCAATTTTACTGAGCGGAGCTTAGTCACCCTTTCTGGGGAGAGAGCGCATTATTTAGCGTGATCTAAAGCCTGATCAAGGCCAGTACGCTCATGCCCTCGGTAACAATGACTTGCGACTTCGTACCAGTCAAATACCGATGGCTACCAAATAATTGCCTCTATCCAGTTTCACTCAGTTTGGGTCAAACCAATGTTCCCCCTCTCTCTCTGTCTCACCATATATATATATATATATATATATATATATATATATATATTGTTACGACCCAATTGTCGGAACACAAAATTTTAAAAAAAAACTAAAAGATCAAAAGATATGACCAAGGTTTACCACTCCGTAGTGGAAGGATTCTCTTACAGGTTCAAATACTTGCATGAAGAGAAACAATCAACATTAACGAACCACAAACGCAATATAATATAATTTAATTAGATTCAATTATAACATCACGATACATGAAAATATTAATGGAAGATAGTGCGTGGAAAGATGTTTGCTATATATTTCTGAGTGGAAAGATGTATGCGTTATATATCTGATATGAATAGTTAAACCCTCTTAAGTTTAGTCTTCCGCCTGAAATAAAATTTGGTTTTTGTCTTTTCACTTTTCTCTCTCTTTCTTTTTATATTTCTCTTTTGTTCTTTTTACTTTCACCTCAGTTCATTTCTCTTGTGCATCGACATCTTTTTAAGTATTATTCTATCTTCACTATTATGAGATTAAATCCCAAGTGTTAGTCGTTTACTCTCTTCACATATTCAGCAATATAGAATTCATAGTTCGGGTAGGAAGATTCGGCGCTCTATGAGTCTTAACCTGCATCTACTTGAGTGGGTCACACATGCCTGTCTTAGCTGATTATTATGTTTAGTAATTCACTTGGTTCATTTGATATAGGCAGCAAGGTGTATTGAGTTGAGTTGAATTTGAACTCGTTTTCATTGCGCGATATCTTGACAGTAACAAGAGAAAAAAATATGCCACTTGCTTAAGACTAGTTGCTGAGTGATTCTATGTATGGTTATTTCTTTATATATAAAATATATGCTGCCTAATTTAATGTTTATATATATATATATATATATATATATATATATATATGGACTTTATTTCAATGCTTCATGTGCTTCCGATCCTTAGCTGTGATTAATTAATGATGAACACTTTTGTCTGTATTTCTGTTATTGTAATATTTTACATTATTTACATTGTTGTTTTCATCTTTACTGTCATGTTCAAGACGTTTCTGAGACATCCAGAAGAGGCATTGCACGTGGAACTAGAACAATCTTTCCCGGTGGACGAAATAAAGAGGTCAGTTCGAAATTTCAATCACCTGAAGAATTCCGGGGCGTACAACAGCCGAAACAAGGGATGCAAGTAGTACAAAATATATGTTGTTCATAAGTAAATTCTGGAGTTCAGTTCACATCAGAACGATCAGAGTGAGTTTCCCGAGCTGCCATACCTTCGTAATCACCATTAAACTCATCCAACTCTTTCTGAATCCTCTGCACTGTCCTCAGATTAATACCCAAACACACTGAAAAGGTTATTTTTAGAGCTTCTGGCGCCAATGCCAAGCAGTTATAGCATGCCGTTTCCAAATTTCAGGTAGAGTGATGTGCGCTATGGTGCCCTTTTTCTAAACAGATGGTGTCCATCTGACCCTACTATACGGTGCAGTCGTCAAAATCAAAACAAATAACGCACATGCACAAAATTAAAAATATATAATGGCGACAAATTACCCATCGCACCCGGTATTTCAGCAGAAACCTTTATTTTTTTACATGTTTCACTGATTGTGAAAGAAAAATTTTTACAATTTTTTATTCATTTTTTTTAAATGTGCTAACAGTGTTTCTTCTATGGGGGACTAAGAGAGTCTCTATAACAATTATTGTTCCAAATTATTTTGGTTAATTCGTTAATCATTTTCAAGTGGTTCGTTGTTAGTATATATTTTTTGTGTTTGTATTCTAAGCTTTGTTCTATAGAAGTAGTTGTACTTCAAAGCTGTTTGTATAGCAGTAATAGTAATTCCATCTTTCGGCTCGTTGCAAAGCAAGTAATGTTAAATGTTAAACCACTTAATAAAAAGTGTTTCATTATCTTCAAACGTTTTTAACAAGTAGAGATTTTTACAATGACATTGTTATCTACAAGGAGTTTTCTCATGAAAGCAGGGAGTTGTGTATGGATGCTTCCTTATCGAACTATGATCACTTAAGTGGGTTGTCGTGGGTTAAGCATGTATTTGTTGTATTTTTTTTTATTACGGGTAGTTTGGATTTCATGGGCGTGTTGTTATTTTTAGATTGTTGTTTGTAAAGTTTAGGTATTCTGTCGACGATAGATTTTCGTTACGATTAAAGACCACCAAGAGAATTTCCTAAATAGCCCCCAATGCCGGCTGCTCAACTGATCCAAAAACAACATCGGTATTATCAGCAAAAGCATTAAGGAAAGAGCGTGTAAGTATACTAAAAGAGCTTTAAGCGTGAACCAGTGGCGAAATAGAGCCGAAGCTATTGAATGGTTCAGTAATATAAATAAGAAAGAAGAATGTACTTTTTATAGTTCGATATCTGTAACTTCTATTCCCCATCTCGGAAATATATACTGATGGTCGCTAGCAAAAAATTACAGACATATTTCCGACCAAGAAGTAAATATAAGAAAGACACAGAAACCGATTTTATACCAGGACGGAACTCTATGGACTGAGAAAGATAACCTAGACTTTTGCGTTTCCATTGGAGCCCGTAATGCTGCGGAAGCATAGGAACTTGTTGGGATACTGTTACTATGGAGACTCGGCTTTATCTCCGATATAAAAATAACGGTATATAGAGAGACGATGAAAGAATTCTACTTCATAAACAGAGACCAAGACAAGCGGACCGGATGAGAAAGGACCTAACTAAATTCTTTTAGGACCATAAAACATTACCACAAATACCAACGCTAAAGTGATCAGTTTCATAGATGTTACATTTGACTTGAGTAAGGGCGTGTACAAACCATACTCTAAGGATTTGTACAACCACAAGTACCTCGACAGAAGATCCATTCACTATAAAAGTATACTTGGCAATTTGCATAAATCGGTACAATACAGGTTATCCACTAACAAAGAAATATTCGACAATAATAAAGCTAGATAAAAGAAAGCATAGAACACAGCAACCATAATGTGAAATTGGAGTATGTAGTAAGAAATAACAACAAAGATAAAAATAAGCAAAAAAAAAAACAACAATGTAAATGTAACATAATATACATGTCATACAACAGTAATGTCAAGATCAATATAAGTAGTATTTTCCTGAATTTAATTCACAAACACTTTGGTCATTCTCCAAAACTAAAAAAAAGATTTTTAACAAAACTAACATTAAGGTACGTTATAGCTGTACAAAAAACATAGATAATTACATATCCCAACATAACAATAATGTATGAAACAAACTCCCAAACAAAACATTAAAAAATAATCCTACTAAAAGTCGATGCAACTGCCGTAAAAGTGTCAACTGCCCATTAAATGGTCAGTGCATGACTGAATGCATAATATACAGAACAAGGATTATTTCAGACGATGATGTTAAATATTACTTTGGGTTCAGTGAAAACAGCTGCAAATCGCATTTTTACCACCACAAAATGACACTGAGCAATATCAAATGCTAAAACTGCACAACACTTTCAAAGTATGTTTGGCGATTAAAAAACAACCATAAGAGCCCAACTATTAGCTGGGAGATAATTGCGTAAGCTAACCCTTACAATGGAAAGAGAGACAGATGTAACTTGCGTTTGTTAGAGAAGCTTATTATATTAAAACACTTAAATAACCGTAAATTGCTGAACATGAGAACAGTATTGAGGTCTACATGTAACTATAAAGCCAAACATTTGCTCAAACATAGCGAATCCGATTAAAAGAGATTTCAAAATAGATTTTACGAATATTAATATAATATGCAACAACTAGTAATATACTTAGAACCCATCATTAATAACATTTCTTATAAATCTATACACACATATAATTCAATATTACTGTACTCGATTATTTTATAAAATATTTATATATAATTTCACCTTTCTAAGTATAAGTCTTGGTTCCAAATATATATAGTCCGGACCTATTACTTTTTTATATTTGTACCCTTATATTTACACCCTGAGTACTAGTTTAAGTTAATTGGTATAACTATGGAAATTTATGTAAAAATAGAAAATTACCCCTTTGATATCGAGTTTAATTTGAATCCAAATTTAAATTTGAATAAATTTTTTTACAATTTTTTTCTAATTTTTTGTAACTTAAAAAATTTGAATAATATAAATTATTAATAATTAATTCTAATATTTTAGACAACAATATTTAAATAAACAAGTTTTAACTTAGAGTTTTGAATCATCACCACGAGAATGTGAATTTTATAACGGACAGAATATATTCTGCACCATTAAGATTGAAAGAACTGCATGAAACTCCGAGTCGTGTTGTTGACGTTGGATATTATGTATATTCACTAATATATAGCTGTGTCTCATAAGATTGAGCATTGTATTTTTAACACCTGATGAAGAAATATATCTATACGTACGTGCACGGATATGTGCGATTATGTATATTTTTTATCACACACACACACACACACACACACACACATATATATATATATATATATATATATATATATATATATATATATGTATGTATGTATGTATGTATATGGTGTGAAAGATAAGACGTAGCCAACAATGCTGACAGTCTTTGCAATAAAGTGCTGGATATCAAAGAAAACAGTGGCATGTCTAGGGAATATAATAATTCGCAACAACTGACAACTAACGAAAGAAAAGAGAAAATGCTAAAGAGCGAGCGTAAAGTGGAAAAAAATGAGGAAAAGGACAAATGATCACGACACTCAATATGTACGCACATACGTGCAGACGGGAGCACGCGCATGAACGTACATCCGCACAGACGGGCACACGGCCGCGCGCGAAAACGCACACATGGACACAAACAGTACGGAAAAAGTTACACCAACGATAAATGTAGGAAAAAGAAAAAAAATCGAAAAAATACAAGCAGTAAATTGCCGATACCTCCTGAAGAGTGGACGGACGGGAAAACAGTCGGAAATCTCTGAAGTCGAGATGCTGATGGTAACATCAATCAGCTCAGTGACAAATTTTTGCTTATATCAATCCGATATATAATATATATATATAGTTAAATTCCCAGATCAATTCTGTGGACAAGACAGATTGATCTGGGAATTTAACTATATTGTTGACATGGAAAAAAAAAATCTCTTTCTATAAAGGTAATTTACATTAACCAGAAAAAAAGGCTTAGACAGAAGCGTCTATCTTTTTAAATTTGGATTTTTTAATGTAACTATAACAACAAGAACATTTCGATTTCATTTTTGCCTTGAAAAAGTCGGAAGACGAGACGCGTCGGCAAAATCTAAGATCTTTTTTCCAATTGTCATTTTATACCAATCTATCTATCTATCTATCTATCTATCTATCTATATATATATATATATATATATATATATATATGTGTGTGTGTGTGTGTGTGATAACGATATTAAATATTTATATATGAAGAACAATTTTAGGGGAAAGATATATGACAAAGTGTAAAATTCTCTGGGACTATATCGAACTAAGTTTGTTTGCGTTGATGCGACGACATTTGTACATGAACGTGAGACGCTGGGAATTTTAAATTTAAAGATAATATTTATTTAATATGAGTTTTGAGGCCAAAATCAAGACGATTTCACTTAGATTCTTTTTGTTCATGCTTCCATCGCATTTCTTCTATCGCATTGGAATAACAGATCTGACAATCTGTTCACATTTACTGTAGATGATGTCGCGATTAAAACACTTTCTAAACATTTTCGTCTCAGGGAATTATTTTCTCTTTTAATTAGAGCAGCATTTTTTGCATCTAAATTGTGATCAGTCCCGTTTCAGCGAGCAACTAATGCGTTTGTAAAAAGAGGCTTTTTGTGTTCATACGATCTTTTACTTGAATTTCTTTTTATTCTTTGAGTCGTAGTTGTGACAATTTTTATGCTGAGTTCAGATAAAACTTTTTCAGCTGTAATTCTAATAGAATTCATTGATAGAACAATATATTTTTGACTCGGCGGGTTTGTCAGAATGGGATGTTTTTCAATTTTAGTATTTTTCATGGACCATTTGTTTCAGATTGAATATGAAATAGTGAACAGTTCATGTAATTATAGCTTATATATATATATATATATATATATATATATATATATATATATATATATATATATATATGAAGAAATATAGTCTTAAGGTGTGCTATATTTATGGGATAAAGTGCTCACTATCAGAGATAGAGCGTGTGTAAATAAAAGTGAACATAGTAGTCAACACTTAGAGGCGAGTCTGTTTCATGCTATATGCATGGTGGCCTGACGATTGCATATAGCATGAAACAGGCTGTCGCCTCTAAGTGTTGACTTCTATGTTCACTTTTATATATATATATATATATATTGTTATCAACAAACAGACTGTTTTGCTGTATCACAGTTCGTCAGTGTGGCTAGACGTCCGGTTGTCACTAGCTAGGATCGAAACCTGGCTGAATTGGCGTCACACGTAGATTTTACCCCTAAGCCACACGGCAGGGAAGAAGGTGAATTTTAAGCGTATTTATTTTTGGATAAACACACAGTGACTGAGAGGACACGATTCGCTTTAGCGAAGAGTCTTGCATTATCAGCCGTAATAGTCACCGTTTACAAACTCACATTTCCTTTCCCAGAGAGCTCAACCGAAATAGATGTTTCAGGAGCATATATATTGTCATCCACACACAGACTGTTTCGTTGTATCACAGTTCATCAGTATGGCTAAACGCCCGGTTGCCTCTAGCTAGGATCGAAATTCGGCTGATATATATATATATATATATATATATATATATATATATATATATTGTGTGTATTTAGGCAGCATCTTTTCATTCATACACGTTTCATTAAATAATATAGACAAGTGTTGTCTATTTATTTTATGTATATTTTTTTCGTAACTTCTGATAAGTTTAATAACATTATCGTTGAAAGAAGAAAGAAATTCACAGTAGTGATCCATATTTTTTTAATACAATCTAAGCTTTCGGCTTACTTAAGCCATTATCAAAGATGTCAATTACAACATATTAAACAATATACGGACACGACAGTGATAATAGTCTGTCAATGTTTACATAGAAGATTTCTAAGCAACGATAAACACGCGCATATAAGACGCTAGAAGCAAAAATTGCACCGCATCTCATGACGTCACACATGACCACACGAGAGTGAATTGTAGAAGTATGAATCGAAAGCCGTTGGTTTAAACCAATAGCTTCTGTTACCAATTATAGACATTTATTTGTAGAGATGCCATAATTGATGTTGTTTAGGTTGGGTTTCAAACATATTTATACATCAAACAGTTGAAAGCCTATATATATATATATATATATATATATATATATATATATATATATATATATATACATATATATATATATATATATATATATATATATATATATATATATATATATTATAAAACCCAGGTTGTGTGTGGGGGGTATGTGTGTGTGTGTGTGTTCGTTTATATATTGGATCGGATTTCCTACATTTTTCAACCGATTTCAACAAAACGTCACAGGACTACGTACAATTACCTTGCGGTGGTTCTGACAGCGCCGGAAATGGGAAAAACACAATTGCTTTAGCACGAAATCAGTTTGAAAACACAATTAAGAGGCATCGCCAGAATGAAAGGGGGACAACTCATATCGAGTTATACTTATTATAAAACCCAGGTTGTTTATGTGTGTGTGTGTGTGTTCGTTAACATATGGGATCGGATTTCCTACATTTTTCAACCGATTTCAACAAAACTTCACTTTTTTTTGGCATGTAGTGTTTCTTATTGTCTTGCACACTTTTTTCTTTATTTTTACATTCAGGATGCTTTAAAAATTCCATTTACAAGACAATTGTTTATAATAAAATGCTATTCAATCGGTAGAATCATAACGATTGAAAACAATGTTTTTGTTTGAGTTTGGGTTTGACCAATTCGTAAAAAAAAACTTAAGACATGCGTGTCCGTCAACCTTAAACAATAATCTTTGTCAATTTCATTTTTCAGTCGTCATGATGGCTGATACTTGATCTATCTCTTACTGTTACATCCCCGGGCAACGCCGGGCTCTACTGCTCGTATATATATATATATATATATATATATATATATATATATAGTTTACTGTGAAAATTTTTAATAAGTAACGGCTCCAATAGTATTGTGCTGATTTCCAAAGTCAGAGTTGGATACTGATTTTATTGAAGTAGAAGTTGAATTTCCCCGTCAATAACCTATTATTTTTTTGTCTTATGAAAGACAGTTGCTGTATATCAGTTGTTTTTTTTTTTTTTTTTTTTTTTTTTGCGAAACGTCGGGAATTAAAGTACATCTTTATCAAAGGACTTTCATTGAATTCCGAATTCTGGGTAAGACGATAAACTACATCCGGTAGCAAGATCTTTGATCGGGGAATTGGAAGTTTTGAGAAGCGTGGAACGACCTCTTAATTGATTTCGTTCAGTGAAACCCGAACTAAAACAAAACACCATGAAAATATAAAAATATATTTTTATAGTAAAAATATCAGCAATACTTTTTTGTATAAAAAAATTAACAACAATAGATACATACTAATAAATTGTAACGACTTCACCTAAATCCGTTTAAAACGCTACCAAACAATCGACATAAAATAACTTTCATGATATTAAGCAATATAATATCCTACAATTTCTTAAATCAAACTGTATTCCAAAATATAACATCAACAAAACTACAACATGAAACACACACATCACCGTCTCTATTAATTATGTCTATACAAACATATATATCCAGAAAAGCGGAGTATCATTTACCATGTATTCAACTGTGAAAGCAGTGTAGGATAGATTATATTTTTATTACTTCAAAGCCCCCAAGAATATTAAAATTCGGCATTAAATGACCCATAAGGTGTTGATATGCCATTAAACAAACAAAACAAATAAACATGTCATTGACTTCCTCTATAAGGTAAATATTGCATTTGTTGATACTTTTAGACGTTTGCAGGGACTAATTTAGACAGTGGCTAATGCGTTTCGACAATGGCGACAGTGATGTGTGCAAGAAGCTTCGTTCGAGCTGATAAAAAATTGATGACGCCGATAATTTCTGACAACGACTTCCCTAGTGTGAAAAAATGTCTAAGACTTGAGCATTGGAGATGCAAAATAATATGCATTTACTCAAATTTCCGGCAGTGAATAGTTTTGAAAACATCTTATAAATCTGGATATGTCACCTGATGTGAATCACGCCAATTTCTTCTATTGTTTTAAAATGAAGCTCTTGTAATTTACTGGGAAAACAACAGAGTATAAAAAACATTATAATGCAATTACGATTAATTTGTTTTAAATATTGTGTTCTTGTACGCCTACCTTGTTTCCACAAACGAACTTCCGATCCAATGTTTCTGTGGCCTTTTTACTTCCGCTATCTAACATCTTTTCTCGTTAAGAGAAAGAAAATATGTATTAAATTAATGATATTCTTTCTCTTCTCGCTCCCTCTCTCTTCCTCTCTCTTTCTCCCTCTCCCCTCTGTCTCTTATACACACACACACACATGCGCTCCTGTGCGTTATATTCCTCTTTCTTGGCTCGATGGATGTTGAAATAAAAAGGATATTGAGGATATGGTAAAATGAATTGGTATGTTAATAGGAGCTTTTCTTTCAAATAAAAATACTTCAATATGTCATTAACACTGTTTCTGCTTTTTTTTAAATCATTGAATTCTTTTTCCATTTTTGACTGAATTTATCCTGTTTAGGTGCCAAAGTACTTTTTTCTTTGTATTGAGAAAATCGGGAAAGACGGTGGTGTTAACATTTTCGAAAGCATCGTCTTTTTCATTGGATTTCAATCTTGGTTTTTAAGTGCGACAATTTTAATTCTCGCAAGTTTGAATTCTCTCACCACCAATGGAGACTTTTCTTTATTAGATAATTCCAAAGAGATATCGTGTTTTTCGACATCATTTTCAATTTAGTGAGTTATAAACCTGCCAAATCAATACTATACTATACTCTCCCCATCTTGGAGATACTTATTTGTTTTTTCGTGAAGGATGTGATATTGACAGGTATATTACAAGTTTTTACTAGAGAAAAACAGTCAATATCGGCTACTTATTCATTTTCTTGTGATTAAATTCTAGTCTTGGATGAAATATCGTATGAAATATTACACTTGTAATCATTTCAATACATTGAACACCAACATAGAATGGGAATAGATCAGAGGTAAAAACAGATATTTAAGTTTATAATCGTAATTGTTGTATTATTAGACTCGTTTGTTAAACATTTTTCAGTGCTAGACGCCTATGCAAAGATCTTGATTATAATAACATCTTAATTGTTAAGTCTCAATTATAGCAAAATAGATAGAGACAGTGAGAACTATTTCGCCTCCTGTTTGACATATGTTTTCGACTTGCATTAGTTGTCAGTATGGGTATGACGATAAATTACTTCAGGCAGCAAGGTCTCTGACCAGAGGATTGCGGGTTTTCAGGAGCGTGGAGCCATCTGTTAAATGCTATTGCTCTCAGATCCACCCTGACCCGGGATGGTAGCACCTGTTAGAGAGTCCCAGCAATAAGGAAATAGTGATCTCCCATCAAACAAAAACAAAACACCATGAAAGTATAAAAATACATTTTTGTAGTAAGAATATCAACTATACATATTTATATAAGAAATTGCCAACAATATGCACATACTAACAAATTATAATGACTTCACCCAAATCCGTTTAAAATACTACCAAGCAACCAACATAAAAGGACTTTCAAAATATTAAGCAATATAATATCTTACAATTTCTTAACTAAAACTGTATTCCAAAATATAGCATCAACAAAACTACAACATAAAACACACTCATTGGAGAAGCAAAATAATAAGGATTTACTGAAACATGTATATGCACAAAAGCAGAGTCTCATCTACCATGTATTCAATTGTGAAAGCAGAATAACATATCCTATCTTTATTTTAAGGTGTTAATATGCCGTTAAATTGACAAATCAGTCAATTAATTAATCGAAGCTAAAGTTAGAATATCTAATTCTTCTTATTTATATAACGTGTCCCGTCAGGACGTGGGCTACAATGGCTCTCCACAATTTTTTCTTCTTTGTAGTTCTTAACACATTTTGTCTTTTTGTTATCTTCCTAAAACTTGTTTTGCCATCTATTAACTCAAGCTCACTAAGTATGTTATGCGTTGTTTTCTTCTGTCTCTCTTTCTTCAATTTGTCTTGTGAGTATCAGATTTTCCAAGCCTTTTTATCTCATTATGTGTTTGAAAAATGTCAACTGCTTCTTCCGAATGCTCAGTATAACTTTCCCATTTACTTCCATATACTTTAAAACTTCTTCGTCACATGTTCGGTCCATGGTATCCCCATCATCCTTCTGTAGAATCACATTTCTGTTGCTTCTTGTTCCTTCCTCATCTTTGAGGAGATTGTCCGGCATCCACTGCCTATAAGTTGTTCCTATTTTTCTTAAAACTTCACATTTTCTATCCATAGTATTGTTAGCATTCGCTGATAGAACACCATCACTGTTGTTTTAAGTCAAATCTTTATCTGCGAAGTGATTGTTCTGCATTAACTTCAAGATTACATATTACATGAATACTGCTGCCATATCTGGTCTGGTGCTCCTGCAAAATCCAAAGTGTCTGTAATGTAATTGATCCTGACCAAGCATTTCGACTTCAGTCAGTTTCTCATCGACGTGGCGTGGCTTCCCTCTGTCCATTTTTACAAATATTTTCATGGTAACTGTTCTGATGAGCTTCTTTTCCCTAGTACCCCGACTAAATGAATTTATAATTGTCAGCTAGGTTCTACCGTTTTACTGTTGAACTAGCTAAGGTGCAACTACCACTTCCATTCTAACGATTTCTTTTCTCGCATTTCCAACCTGCGGAATACGATTCCAATTGTTGCTTCCCTGATAACTACAGTATTCAAAAATTTAAGCGCGATATCAATCGCCATCTTGCCTTCTTGAAACCTGTTCCTTTACTGTCCTCTCCTAAATCTTACCTGCTGATGTCTTCTCATTCTCTTTAACTCACTGTAACCCCTCTGAGTTTTAGTGGAATTTATCACCTTGCTAAACGACTAAAAAAAAAAAAAATTAAACAAACATGTAAGCTCATTACACTTTTCTGCATTTCTAACGATATTTTCATGTCTTAAGACTTTGATAATTTCCTGGGGAATATTTTTTCGCTACTGCTATGCGTCTCCAGATTTCTATGTTAGCCTTTCGATTGTCTGTTACTGTAATAGCCAGATAGTTAAATTTCTATTCCGGCTTGATTTTTACATAGCATGCCCCTTGTGTTGTTTCTTTTGTTGACAACCATACAGGTAATGGTTAATATTTTCTCGTTTTTAAGGTACCATGGATATGATTTATGAAACCAGTTCATCAAAACATTATTTCTCTCTATGACTGCATATGTAATGTGGAGGAAAGGACAATAATCACGATTATGTTTTGAACTCAATGTAGTGAGTAAGGTTTCAGTTTTTCATATCATTGAATATTGATTTATAACTGTCACTTCATCACCCGACATCTTGGGTACCTCGACGTGATTTAGTGGTTAGCAAGCCTATCTCGCTAGAACAATTACAACTGAGTAGTGAGTTCGATCATCACTTGGTTCCCCATACTTTCTGCCTTGTGCCACATCTAAGCTACGCTTAGAAAATCGTCATCATTTACTTTCAGTCATTTTTACACCAGCAAAATAAATATTTATTCGTTTTAATCCTTTCACTACAAACAAGGTGAAATAATCCCATTAAGACACCAGAGGGTATTGGAACTGAAAGAGAATGGAATGACTTTAGTGAGAAGAAAAGACAATAAAAGAACGTGTTTCAGGAAGACAGAAGATGGCGATTGATGCTGCATTTAAATTTTTAAAATTGCAGGAGGTAGCAAAGCAAGAAACCGGAATAAATATCCACAGACGAGAAGTTTAAGTAAAGAAACTATTAGAATAAAACTTACGGTTACATATAGCTTGTTTAAAAGCAATACAGTGAGAGTTAATTGCCAATATAGTCAATTAGTTATATGCCAGGCGTGATACATGCTTAGGCGATCATATATCTCTCGATCCATGACTGACAAGGCGTATCTTTTTCCCGCAGTAGGTTGCCATTTATTTCTGCGGTAGACAAGCTGCTATCCAAGCTGAAATTAGAAGACGAGGATTCAAACATTTCCAAAGGGTATTAGCACGTAAGTGAATGTAATGGATTCGACTCGAATTCGAACTTGGCCCTCCGATTCCTCAATTCGAGCCGCTATCCAACACTCCACCATAGTAAGCTTAAATTCATGCAGTCAAATTATCGAGGAGCAAAGCTCATCAGGACAATTACCATTTATGGTGGAAAAACGAATAATTAAATACAGAATTAATATTTATTTGACCCTATGTCAGTGTTCAAACTGTATTTGCTGCATAGAATATCAAGAAGAAAATTATTGTCAGTGGTCAGGAAATAATACAAGATCTTACACATAAAAGTGTCATGTAATTTTCTTTCGATATCATTTTTTTTATCGGTATATATGCTGATGAAAGAGTTATTTCTTCCTGTCTTACTAGTAAGACATTTCTATGTCTTTCAAACAAGCAATATGGCTTTCGCTTCTCTAGGTTAACTGCTGATGTGTTCCCGCTTATTGCTGAAAAAGTCAATCAAGCTTTAAATAAAAATGAAGCTAGCGCTGTTGCATTGTCATATCTCGAAGGCGTTTGACAGATTTTGGCCCTCTTCAAAAGTTGAAACTTTACGGTATTTCTGGAAGAACATTTAATTTGATCCAATCATTCTCATCAAATCGCGAAATGAAGATTTTCTTGAATGCATCTATGTTTTTGGATTAATGTGGTTATCTACAGGGCTTTTAACCTTGGACCTATGTCGTTCCTAATTTTTATCAACGACCTATTCACTCCTTTCTTAATGATAAGTCTGGTTTGTTCGATAAGATCAAATTAGAAGTTGATCTAAAAATAATCTACAATCTGTTGTTAACTGAGGCAAGATATGGATTGTTAATCTTAATACTTCGAAAACAAAAGTGTTCTCTATTAATCGTCTTGAAGAACACGTTTTAACTACCATCAGTATGACTAATTGTCGTGGTCCCTACCTAGATCGACGGAATGAACTCTTCCTAACGCTATATATACTACGCCTCTCTCTCTCGAGAGACGAACGGTATTGAGACGGTATTTAAATCGAGCTGATAGTTATTCACTCCAAACCAGTCTGACAGTCATATTAACACCTTCCACTTCTTGTATTATTTTTCGTGTAATATATTCTTTGTTATTTCTACTCTTGTGTTTCATGTTGTTCTTCCATGATCCTAACCTTAGACCATAACAGTGGCGACGAAGATATTAAGAAACGAATTCTATACGGAGGACATAAAAAAAATCCCATTTTGCTAACTTTCGCCCATAACAATGGCGACGAGGATATTGAAGAAACGAATTCTATGCGGGGGATATAAAAAAAATCCCTTTTTGCTATCGGTCGCCCATAACAGTGGCGACGAGGATATTGAAGAAACAAATTCTACGCGGAGGATATTGAAAAAAAAAAAAAACTTTTTTGCTATCGGTCGTCCATAACAGGCGACGGAGATATTGAGAAAAAAACAAGTTCTACGCGGAGATAAAAGATAAAAATCTTTTTGGACACCAACCATAACAGTGATGAAGACGCGAAATTTTACCTGTCAGCCAGAATAGAATAGAATTCTACGCAGAAAAATTTTTTCGCACCAAGGGTCCAGAACAAACAGACAACAAAGATCTGAAGTCTACACTGAGAAAAAAGGAAAATCGTTACACCAGTACACAACACTAGCTAAATGTACATATTGCGAAAAGAAAAAGTAAGGGGGAAAAGTGAGTTTTTTTTCCTCCTCTTCTCGTGACAACAGATAGCCTGTGTTATTATTAAATCACGGTGTAAACAGAAGAATTTAAGGCAACCATATTGGAACTAAAGAAAATGCAATTAGAGCAGCAACAAAAAAATGAGGAAAGACAAGGCTAGGCTCGATGAAAAACAATTAAAAATTCAACAAAAAAACGAAGAAAAGCAACTCGAACTACAAGAATTAATACTATGGGCAGTAACAAATAAACGACAAAATTCTGAAAATGAAGCGGTATTCTCGCAAAATGCTATATGGAGCTCAATCAAAGACTTCACTTATGCACCGGACGAAGACAAAACCTTCGCGGCTTACTTCAGAAGATATGAAGATCTATATGAGTTTGATTGCTGGAATAGGTCAGATGCGGAAAAAGTACGTCTACTACTGAGGAAAGTAGGGTCAAGCGAATACACTAAATTTGTAGACTACATCCTACCGAGGAAAACGAATGAGTTGACTTTCAGGGAAGCCGTGAAACTTTTAACGGAATTATTTAGTCCGAACACTTCACTATTCCACAAAAGGTGGAAATATTTAAATTTAACAAAAAAGGATAGCGAAGACTATATAACATTCGCTTCCGTAGTAAACAAACACTGCGATGACTTTAAGTTATCTGAATTCAGTTCTGACAATTTTAAATGTTTGATATTCGTCCAAGGCCTGGTTTCGACTAAAGATGTAGAGATCAGACGGAGAATTCTAACAAAACTTGACAGTAAACCAGAATTGAGGCTCAAAAAATTGGCTGAGGACTGTCAGAGATGTATAAGCGTAAAAAAAGGACTCGAAAGTTATCGAAGAGTCTGGCGTGGCTCACATACAAAAAGTACAACGACAAACACGTTTTTTGCCCTCCTCAAAAACAAACTAAACCAATTATTTTACTACAAAAAGTCAAATGAAACCTCAGAAGAAACCACCAGCCAGTCCACGCTATCGCTGTGGGATTTTGCATTGGTATAAAGACTGTCCATACCGCTATAAGACTTGTCTGTCGTGCAATAAAGTGGGACATAAAAGTTCGCACTGTAGAACGAAGAAAGAAAACCAAAGCTGAGTAAGAGTCACTAGAACTGATCAAGCGAACGGGATAAATATACGAAAATACGTACAAGTAGAAATGTTAAACAAAAAAATCAGATTACAATTAGATTCCGGATCAGATTTAACCATTAATAGCTTACAGACATGGAAGAAATTAAACAAACCGTCCATGTTGAGAACAGATAAAATAGCCAGGTCGGTAACAGGAAGAAAAATCAAATTTGAGGGCGAGATTATCACAAATGTGACGTTCAACGGAATGACCAAAAAATTAAAGATGTATGTTCTAAAAAATACGGAAAATTTATTTGGAACTGACTGGATGCAGAAATTTCACCTCTGGGATTTACCGATAAATGCGTTCTGCCAAAAAGTGGGAAGGTTATCGACCGAGATAGAGAAATTGAAGGAGACATTAAAGGAGAGTTTCCCCGACGTATTTTCAGCCGGCCTCGGGAGGTGTAAAAAATGGCGGCAAAAATCGAACTAAAAGAAAATATTCAACCCATTTTCAAGAAGAAAAGAAATGTACCTTTTTCGTCATTAAAAAAGATAGACGAAGAGTTGGATAGACTCGTGAAAACCAGTATATTAACAAAGGTGGAGTATAGTCAATGGGCCGCACCTACGGTTTACGTGAAAAAGAAATCAGGCGAGATACTAGTATGCACTGATTTCTCGACGGGATTGAATGCAGCGATTAAGGATTATCACTATCCTCTCCCTAGTCCAGAGGAAATTTTCACAAAGTTGAATGGAGGAAAATTTTTCTCAAAAATAGACTTGAGCGAAGCATAACTACAGGTACCAGTAGATGGGGAAAGCTCGAGGTTGTTGTGCATAAACACACATAAAAGGATTATATAAGTTCCAGAGATTACCATTCGGGATCAAGGTCGCGCCAGTGATATTTCAGCAAATAATGGACACTATGCTAGGCGGACTGGATTTTACGATCGCATACCTTGATGAAATCCTGATAAATAGCAAAAATCTTGAACAACACTGGGAACACGTTCAAGAGGTTTTCAGACAGATACAAAATTACGCTTTTAAGGTAAAAGAAAATAAATGTGACTTCTTTATGAAGGAGATAAAATATCTGGGCCATATTATTGACGAAGAAGGAAGAAGACCATACCTGGAAATATTTTTTATAAAAAAATGCCGACTCCCAAAATTTAGCCGAGTTACAAAGCTTCTTGGGCTTAGTAAATTATTATCAAGAATTTATTCCTAACATGTACAAATTACGCGCACCCCTAAACGAGCTGTTGAAGAAGGAAAACGTTTGGGAATGGTCAGATGAATGTCAGAAAACTTTCGACAAAATCATTAAGACTCTAACAGCAGATTTATTTTTAGCGCATTATGATCCAAAATTGGAAATAATGGTCGCGAGTGTCTATGGTGTTGGGGCATGTATACTTCATAAAATGCCGGATGGGACACTAAAACCCATTGCGCATGCGTCAAGAACGTTACTACCAGCCGAACAAAATTACTCGCAAATCGAAAAAGAAGCGCTGGGGATTATCTTTGCGATTACAAGATTCCACAGATATATTTACGGTAGATTTTTGACCTTGCAGACGGACCACAAGCCGTTACTAACAATATTTGGATCAAAGAAAGGTCTACCTGTCTACACTGCTAATAGATTACTAAGATGGGGGACGATTTTATTAAATTATAATTTCAAATTGGAGTATCTTCCATCAAACAAAATCGGGCATGCAGACGGTCTTTCGAGATTAATACCAAAGAAAACAGAGCCATTAGAAGATTCCGTAATTGCAGCTGTACGTTATGAGGAAGATATCAGAACATCATTATGTAGTACAATTCGAAACCTCCCCGTCACATTACAGGAAATAAGAAATGAAGCAGTGAATGACGAATTTATAAAGGAAACGAAAACAAAAATTGCAGGAAAAGATAAGCATATTGCAGACAGTTTTTCGTTATGTGATAATTTTCTACTATATAATGAAAGAGTAGTAACCCCGAAAACGCTACAAAGGCGAATCCTCAAGGATTTTCACATGGGCCACCCAGGAAAGAACATGATGAAATCCTTAATGCGAAGTTATGTGTACTGGCCAAACATGGATCAAGATATTATACATATGGTGGACAAATGCAAGGGCTGTTCCTTAGCAGCCAAGGCACCTCCAATCATTCATAAGCCATGGCCTAAGACAGATCGACAGTGGTCGAGAATCCATGTAGATTTCGCAGGTCAATTAGAGGGTTTCTACTAATTAATTGTAGTAGACATTTACAGCAAATGGCCAGAAGTATTTCGTTGTAGAAACCTACTTCCCTACGTAGATCGACAGAATAAACTCTTCCTAACGCTATATATACTACGCCTCTCAAGAGAGACGAAAGGTATTGAGACGGTATTGAATCGAGTCGAGCTGATAGTAGTTCACTCCAAACCAGTCTGACAGTCATATTAACACCTTCCACTTCTTGTATTATTATTCGTGTAATATATTCTTTGTTATTTCTACTCTTGTGTTTTGTGTTGTTCCTCCATGGTCCTAACCTTGGACCATAACACTAATGATAACTTCCAGGAGAGTGACTCACTGCGCATTCTCGGGTTAATGTTTTCCGTTGTTATGAAGTGGAAATATTATATTGAATCAACTGCTAGGTCTACTGCTAGGAAAGTTGATTCAGTGTGTTGTGCTAGACAATTTTTCTCGCCAGAATCTGTCTTACACATTTATGAGTCTACCATTTGTCCACGCATCGATTATTGCTGATACATTTGGTCTGGTTTTTCTGCTGTGTATTTAGAGATTCTTGATAAAATGTAAAGAAGAATATGCAATGTTATCACTCCTGACTTGCCATATCTACTTTCCTACTGCCGTAGCTTCCCTTTTCATTTTCTATCAATATTTTCATGGTAAATTATTTTTCTCTCTTTAAGCAGTCTCATCATTTTACAATTAAAATTGCGAGATGTAACCGTAAGTTCTATGCTAAGAGTTTCTTCTCTCGTACTCGTCTCTTGTTCAACTTTCTTCCGGTCAACTTTGATTTTCAATTAATTCCTGTTTTTTTATTGGTCTCTCTCTTTAATAATGTTTTTTTTCTTTTATTCTTTCACACTCAGTAACCTTTTCGTGTTATTAGCTTTATCGTCTTGCTCGAGGTGAAATGATTTTAAAAGTTTAAAGAAATAAGATACTGTGTGCATATTTGTAATATTAACAATTTACAGTCATTTAAAATGTAAAAAATCCTACTTTTGTACTTTTGGAGATAATTAAAAAAGCTTAAATAAATTTTATAAAAGAAACCATAATAATATTTTGTAGTGATTAATTTTATTGCATATCGTTTAAGAGGAAGAATATTAGAGAGAGATGGTCATTCGAGTCTGTTGTTTTATTTACCACATATGGTACTAAATTTGTCTCATAGAAATAGATGCTGTATTTATAATGTTCGAAGTATAATTCCTGAAAGCAGACATCAATATCTGCTCCGATAATCACCCATATATTGACGAGAAATCAACAGATTAGATTTTTCATTAAATAATGTCCTGCTTAGATTTCACGAATGATAATCTTGCTGTTGTAATTGTGTTCTGTAATAGGATTGTCCAGAGGCGTAGATATAGCCCTAAAATATCTTTAAAAAAAAAACTATTGGTTAGTTTAAGCGGCAGCGGAGAATATATTGAAGTAACATGAATCAAACTCTCTTTTCGTATAATGCTATTTCAATACAGCAAAACAAAACAAAAAAATTACGAATTGACAAAGGAAATATAAGATTATTTATTGAGTGTAAATGTTGGCAGTGTGTTTTACTTTTTAACTAGATACGAAATACAAAGTTTAAAATCGTTTTGACACACACGTGACAAATTATAACCAAGTGCGTGATTGCATTTATCATGGATCTGTTTGGCTGCCTTGGAATATCTGCGTGTGTTTGTGTGTGCGTGCGTGTGTGTTTATAAAAAGGATAAAGGGCTTGGAAAAACTGCAATTCTCTGTGTGCATGATTATAAAAGAGGATAAAGGGATTGGAGAAAATGCAGTTTTGTTTATTTGTGTGTGTGTGTGTGTGTGTGTGTGTGTGTGTGTGTGTGTGTGTACATATATATGTATGTGTGGGTGTGTATGTGTAAAAAGACAGAATAAAAGACTTGGAAAACTGTTCTTGAATGTGTGTGTTGGGGTGTAAAAACAGAATAAAGGGCTTGGAAAAACTGCAATTTTGTTTGTTTTTTGTGCGCCCGCGTGTGTGTATGTGTAAAAAAGGGTTGGCAAAACTGTGCGTGTGTGCGTATATGTGCATGTGTGTATGCGTGAGAGAAAGAGAGAGAGAGAGAGAGAGAGAGAGAGAGAAATTGAGGGAGGGAGAAAGAGAAAAACATATATCATGAACATTTGCAATTTGTGATTTGGTCAGCCCATCACATATTGGCACCTTCAAATTCCCCTATCTTCAAATTAACCCGCCTTCAAATTACCTTGCATTCAAATTTACCCGCTTTCAAATTCCCCTGTTTTCAAATTCACCTGCCTTCAAATTCCTTTAGCTTCAAATTATCCCACCCTCAAATTCACCCGCCTTCAAATTTGTCTGCCTTTAAATTCGCCACCCTTCAAATTCACTCGCCTTCAAATTAGCTTTTACCATTATATTCTCCTTCAGTAATTGATTTGTGGTCGATTTTAGGAATATAGAAATGCAACAAGTAGACTCCATTTCTAGAAAGCTTGACGAAATAAAATTAGAAATTTAAATCATAACCAACAACAGAATGTTACCCTGTAATTAAGAATTTGTATTTATATTAAGTTTTGTGTTTAACTCATATCGAGGCTGGTCTATGTAATACTCCCACATTATACATGATTTTTAGAATCCTCATTACAATTGCTCGTTTACTATACGACATCTTCCTCCTCCTCCTCCTCCTCCTCCTCATCATCATCATCATCATCATCATCATCATCATCATCCGTGCCATCACCAATGTTCTTATTGTTTTCCCACCTTTCTATAGTTCTGGTAATGACGCATCGATTCATTCTACACGATTTGTCTTCCATTCATTTTTCCTTCTATCTCTTTTTACTTCTTTCTTCTTTTTCTTTTCCAGTTTTTCCTTCACTTATATGAATAAACAATGCGTCATCGTCATTGATTTCACACCTTTTAATTAAGTGTCAACGTCATTGACGACGTCAGAGGATACCTTTTCAGTAATTACAATTATCCCGAAGGAAATCAATATCTCGTAAATAATCATTCTTTCTGTTGTAAATCTTCGTTATTACGTATGCGTTTATTTTACGGAATGATCCTCACAATGATCATGAAATGGTCAATCATATGCATGATGATGAATTATAATTTTAATAATCAAATGGTCATTATAAGCATCATCACCATAATGGTTATCATAATGATGATGATGATGATGATGATGATGATGATGATGATGATGATGAAGATGATGATCAACATAATGATATTCATAATGGTCATCATAATGATGATGATGATGATGATGATCAACATAATGATATTCATAATGGTCATCAAAATGATGACGATGATTATCAACATAATGATATTCATAATGGTCATAATAATGGTGATGATGATGATGATCAACATAAAGATCTTCATATTGGTCATCATAACTGTCGTCATAATAAACATTGATTTCTTGTCCTTATTTTTATTCTTCTTTTCCTTTTTCTACGTGCTGTGTCCCTTAGGGGTCGTCCTTTTTGCGAGATCTCCTAATTCACGTTCTGCAAACCAATTAAACAAGCTTTTATGAATGCGTGTGTGCATACGCGTAGAGAAATATAGTGCTGCATGAACACACATGGAGACAGACAGACAGACACGTTTATATAGGCTACCCAAAATTTCAGGAAAGAGGATCAAAAGGATGTTAAAAAATGGCATTTTTTATTTCGATTGGAGTAAATTTGAGAGATGTATAAAATTTCCGCGGTGAAGCATCTGAAATGCTTGGTAACTTTACAGATTAATATGCCTTAAGTTAGATAGTAAACACACGCATATTTGTATATTTACTACAATTCACTTAAAACAGTTAAACCAATATCAGTCTGCCATGCTATCTTTTTTGTTTATGTCTGTCTCAAAAGTAAGCATCTACGCTGTCTGTATGCTTATACATATTGATCAAACTGTGTGTGCGCGTGTGTGTCTGTGTGTGCATGTATTGTGTTTGCAAATAAAAATCAATCCTGCATGGTGACTGCAAGTTTCACGCCATAAACAATCTTGTGAAGATGCGATTTATAGACATTGGGTGAAGATCGGTTGAAGCGTGAAGCTGACAGTCACCATGCAGATTTGATATCTATCCAAACACTGTCTATATCTACAGACGTACTTATTTATTTCGATGGTGACCACTCTTCCACCATAAACAGAGTAGGTTCCAAACAATATCATTAGAGACGTTTGCATGAACACGTACACCCACCCACGTATACTATCTATCTATCTATCTATCTATCTATCTGTAAGTGGCTTTCTTCCATTCTATCTATCTATCTATCTATCTATCTATCTATCTATCTATCTATCTATTAGTGGCTTTCTTCCTTTCTATCTATCTATCTATCTATCTATCTATCTATCTATCTATTAGTGACTTTCTTCCTTTCTATCTATCTATCTATCTATCTATCTATCTATCTATCTATTAGTGGCTTTCTTCCTATCTATCTATCTATCTATCTATCTAGCTAGCTAGCTAGCTAGCTAGCTATCTATTAGTGCTTTCTTCCTTTCTATCTATCTATTTATCGATCGATCTATCTATCTATCTATCTATTTATTTACGTATACATATATACTATACATCTAACTATCTCTGTATATATATATATATATATGTGTGTGTGTGCGTGTGCGTGTGTGTATGTGTGTGTGTGTATGTTTGTGTGTGTGCCTATGTCTGCATGCGAGCGTACGGAGATATATATATTCAGAATGTGACAGTGTGTCGTAGATCATCTACGTAAAATGATCGATCAAGAAAAAGAACACAAAAAATGCAACGAATCAATTAATATTGTTTGAAATTCCCATGCGTATTAAAGTCAGAGTGAAAGTAAGAAAGAAAGTGGCTTTTATATTTCTATAAGCCATTGCCGCTAAGCAATGACAATTTATGTTCACCTGTGACGTGTCCACTTGATTAACAATCAATCAAAAGGAAATATAACACTCGCAGTGCCAAAGGTAGACAATTTCGATCGTGCGGATTTGCGATCGCAATAGCTCGCATGTTTGATTGGACGCTCAAAAAAAATAGAGACTGTATTATATGAAACTCATAATCTTGATCGGAAAGTTTAAGTAGGTGGGTACGGATTATTTAGGCGGAAGTAAGTAGTACAGGGGTGCGAATACGTGATGGGATTGTAAGAGAGGCAAAATAAGGGACAGATAGAAAGGAGCACAATAAATTTATACTTGCCTACGAATACGAATTTGTTAATATATATTCAGTCTATCTATGTTTCGCGGAATTGCCTCCACGTTTATTAAAACTGAAGATGGGATGTAAACTGCACGGGGACTATACAAATCTATTAGGTTGGTGCAAAAATAATGACGTAATAATGTCGTTTTTTGACGTATTTTTAACGTCAAAAAACGACATTATTACGTCATTATTTTTGCACCAACCTAATGTTTATTATTATTATTTTATTTTTATTTCTGTTGTATAGACATTTCCTTTCGGGTCCCAACCAGCGACCTAAGGTCAGAAATGTCTTCATGATATTTTCCACTGATCATTTTTATTTTTGTAAAAAAACAAACAAACAAAAAAAACATAAATAAAACTCTTCGCAACGTGTGAGCTGTACTTCTGCGCACATTTTTTTTTAATTTCTTTAAGGTATGGGCTACCAGGAATCTTTTTATGAGTCTATCAGACCCTTTTCAAATCAATCTAAGGACTTCAAATACAACTGATGTCCTCATGTGCCACATTCTGGAGATTTTCATTTTAAGATTCTTGTATTTTGGTAGATATTTGAAGATTTTCAAATATATATTACAATCTGCAAGGACTGCCATGTCAACAAGAAGGCACATTCTGTTCTTGAGGTCTTTGTTTACGATGTCTGGTCGGTTAGCTTTGATTGTTCTCTGGAAATTCCCATAAACTTGTTACAGGTTCTATCTCTGTAACCCGATCTGGGTGATGTTCATGTTTCTTGCAGTTTCCTTCCGTAAATATTACATAATTTGCAGGCCAGATATTGGCCCACTCTATTACAACGAGTTTTATATTCAGTTGGTGCTATCACTGTACAACATGATACATGATGAATTGTTTCTGGATATTTATCACAGAATCTGCATTTGAAGTCAAGACAATTTTTCGGTATGTGTATTTGGTAATGTCTAGTTAGGAATCATGGGTCATGTTCAGCAAGAATAAAATTTTCGGTTTCAACTTTTAACCCTAAGCAACGTAACCGCTGATGGGTGTGGAGTTTGTCTATATCAGCTTGTTTGGCATGGGCAAAGTATTGATCATGAAGAGGCTTATTTTGCCATCGTTTCTGTATTTAGTACATTGCATTTGCTTTCTTTTTATGTTCTTTTCAGCTGCAGTAGGTGTTTTATGTTTTATTTGCACTTCTTCGCCTACCTGAAATTCCCTTTTGTATTTATTTGCTTCTTTTAACAGTCTTGCATATGTTGCCAGAACGAAGTTGAACGTAACATCGGACTGTCTTAGGGACACCGGCTTCGAATTTGGTTCACTTCCAAAGCTTTTGCCATGATTGGGTATGACTAAAATGTAGCATAGTTTTAAAATCAGAGTTCTTTTAAATGGACTGACATTCCGGGCTGGCGACTTTCATCTACTCGAAGTATATATATCAGGTTGGTGCAAAAATAATGTCGTTTTCTCACATATGTTACATATGTGAGAAAACGACATTATTTTTTGCACCAACCTAATATATATATATATATATATATATATATATATATATATATATATATATATATATATATATATATATACACGTATAAACACAATCATATATATTTTATACTGGATGTTTGAGTAAACAGTTCGTTATCAAACGTTCTACATTTATTTTACCGCCTTTGAAATTGGCTTTGTCACTTTTGCCGATTCCGAGCTCCATGTCTTCGCTGAAGATTTTGACAATGGTAACTTTTTCTTCTGGTTCTCATTCTTGGCAAATGTTTTAAGTCCATCAATAGAGAATAGGTGATTCAGTTTGCTATTCTGTGACTTGTATCCGTAGCTAATGTTGTTCAGTGGCGTTAATGCAAGGCAGAAGAGTAATGGTGGCAATGAATCCCGTTGGAAGATCCCGCTTTTGACGTTGATTGGTCTCGATATTAACGACCCATTTGTATGTTTTAGGTTTAGTGTGGTCTTCCGATTTTTCATGCTGTCCGTTATGAATGTGAACATTGTGGAGCATACTTTGTACATTTTAGGCTATCCATGAGTGTGATACACTGTCGAACGATTTTCTCGAGTCGATCTATGCTATCAATAAGTTTCTTTTCCTTGTTTTCACTCTTCCAATATTGTTTTATTGATAATTAGTTGTTCTTTGTACCCGTAACTTTCTCTTTTGCACCTCTTCTGTTCTGCTGGGAGTAAATTATTTTCTCGATGAAGGTGCATATCCTTTCTGTTATGATATAAGTGAGAATCTTAAACATTACTGGTGGGCAGGTGATGGGTATATAGTTTCTTCAGGTTTTGCGTCTCTTCTGCTTTGGGGAGTAGGTATGTTACTCCGCACGTGAGTCAGTTGGAGTATATTTCTGAGTTTATTATATCATTGTATGTCTTATTCGGTGCTAGATAGGTTTTTTTTTTTTACCCAAAGATCGGTTATTCGTTCTATTCCTGATGCTTTCCAGTTTTTGGTTTTGGAGATGACAACAGTTATTTCAGTAATACTGATATCTATCCATTTTTGACATTCTGTATCTGTGTGTTTTTTCATGTTGTTACTTGATCCATGTAGCTCCTTCATTGTTCATTCTGCAGTTTTGCCACGTCTTACACCAGACTTCCTGAATATTAGGTGGGTCATTTATCCCTATTTAATTTTTCCCAGTTGTCAGTATAGTTTTTTGGCATCTTCTTTGAGGATCTTTTTTTCCCAGAAGAATCTGTTTCCTTTTTCATAACGCCTGATTCGCTGTGCCTTCCTCTGTTGTTACAGCTTCTCTAATTTTTGGTCTTATTATTTATGTCAAATCATCTTTTCATTTGTCTCCTATTCCTTTCTTTCATTTAGGAGCCCTTTTCTACTACACTTAAAAGTGACAATTGTCCTCATAGTTTGTTTATTTCAGCTACAATTTATCTTTCCAAAATGGAATTTTTCTTGTCGCCTGCGTTGTGTTTTTTCTTTTTCACTTATTGTTTTTTGCGATCGTTACCGAGGCCGTGTATATAAGTTGATTAATTTCTGTCAGGTTTATCGGTCTTTCGATTTCGTTCCCTTTATTCTAGGAAAGCACCTTTTCTCCAAGTGTGCCGATACCGTTTCGTATACGTCTGTCTCTACAGCAAAGCAAATGCTTATTATATATACGGACTCTGATCTGAATTTAATTGGTTTAGACTGGATAGATGAGCTCGATCTCTTCACCGTTTTGCTCAATTCTGTTTTTAACAAATTTCAGATTTTCTCTGTTTACGTAGGTCAAATATCACCCGAAAGTTAAAAGAAGATGATAAGCCGGCCGTTAGTCCGAGACGCCCTGTCGTCTACGCTGCTCTTAACATCCTAGAAAAAAATGGATCGCCTTCAGCAAGCCGAAGTAATGTAGCCAACAAATTACTCTGCATGAGCGGCTCCCGTTCTCGTTGTCAAGAAGGCTAATGAAAAGTCGGTATATATGCAGATTATTCTATCGGGTTAAGCAACCTTCACATCTATACCCATTACCAATGCCAGAAGGCATTCTCGTATAAGCAAATGTCGGAGCTTTTACTAAAATTCACTTTTCAGATGTTTTCCTACAAATAGAAGTTGATCAGTACTCCAAAGAGCTCATCTCAATCAACATTCCAAGAGTCTATTTAGATATTGGTGTCAAATCAACACCATCCATATTCCAGCAAACTATGTCTGCCATGACGAGGGTAACCACTGCATTTATAACGATCATTGTAGAAGATGCAACCCAGGAAGAACTTGTGAAACAACTATTTTCTTTTTTGCGAACTGATTCAACAATATTGGTTTTCATGTGAGGGCAATAAAATGTCACTTTCTCCGAATGTCGATTTATTTTAAAGATTTAATTTTGACAATAATGGTCGACCAGCAGACGCTGAAAATATTTCTGCCATCAAAAACATGGCACTTGTAAAACATTACAGCTCTTTTCCGCCAGAACTCCACTGTATTCGAACTCCCCTGAATCGTCATGGAACTGAAAAACATACCTTGATCCTTATGGATATTATTAATGTCATACAATAACGTGTTTGATGGTTGACACTGGTTAACCAACTATGATGCTACCATTCGTTCGATATCTTTTTATATATGACGTGTCTCTGCAGGACGTCACAATCATGACTCTCCACAATTTCCTGTCTTTTGTAGCTTTTAATAAATTTTGTCTTTTTGTTATATCTCCTAAATATTATTCTGCCATTCATTTATTCAAGTTCGTTAGGTTGGCTATGCGTTGTTTCCCTCTGTTCCTCTATCTGTCCTGTGAGTATCGAATTATCCAAGCCCTCTTTCCTTATTATGTGCCCTAGAAATTTAGACTGTCTCCCTATGATGTTAAATGACCTTTTTGTTTTCAATTTACTCAAGTTCATTAGGTTGGCTATGCGTTGTTTCCCTCTGTTCCTCTATCTGTCCTGTGAGTATCGAATTATCCAAGCCATCTTTCCTCATTATGTCTCCCCATGATGTTAAGTGACCTTTTTGTTTTCACTTTCTCTAAAACTTCGTTGTCGTTCACATGTTAGGTCTATGGCATTCTCAGCATCCTTTTGTAGAACCATATTTCTGTTGCTACATGTGTCTTCATCTGTGAGGAGATTTTCAAGCATTCATCGCCAAACAGGACTGATATTAGATAAATTTAGTACTCTTTCCTTTGTTTTTGACGAAATTATCTTGATTCTTAATACTTTTCACATCTTTTGGAAGACATTTATTGCTATTCCGATGCCTCTTCGGATTTCAGTGTCACATTTTCCTTCGTAAAAACACTTCACAAAATGGCAGTAAAATAAATATGAGAGACAATTTTTTTGCGTTAATTTACTTGTAAATATTAACAATTTTTATTTATTATTTGGCAAGCACTTTTCAATTTTTTCACTATTTTAAGATTATGTTCGCATCACTCACCGACTTTATAATCTTTTGTTTTTGATTATATCTTTCTTACAACGAAATCTTGAAAAAAAAATTAATAGTTAAGACCAAATCATAAACTGAAACGTTGCGATAAAGTAACCACTAATTCAAACAATATGTGGGATAGTGTCTATGATATATCTCTGAATTTCAAACCAACACGAGACAAGGGCTATTCATCACCTTGCAAGGATTTGCAGGTTCGTGCTTCATGGTGACAATCGTTTTTTTTTTTTTTTCCTTTTGAGAAATTATCAGTGTAAGAAAGGCGGTTATCAAAACCCGAAAACTACGCTGGGAAAATATTAATGGTAATATTTGAAAATGCGATAGGATGAAATATGAACGATATCTGGAGAAGCAAACAAAAGCGGTTTTATGTGGCTTCTGTAAAAGTCCGTTCTCTTGAATACCCACATTTGACGTCAGAGAGTCAAGGTAAAAAGGTTAAATATCACGTCTTACATTATCCAGTTGCAACCTAGATGGCTTCCAGTCGTATAATTGATTCATATGGAAGATAGAAAAGAAAGCTTTCGCATCAAAATGTAAAGATTTATTGGCAACAAGTTTAAACATTTGACAAATATATATACATATATATATGAACATATATATATATATAGATATATTAGGTTGGTGCAAAAATAATGACGTAATAATGGCGTTTTTTGACGTTAAAAAATACGTCAAAAAACGACATTATTACGTCATTATTTTTGCACCAACCTAATATATATATATATTCATATCTAAATATACATATAAATATATATATATAAATATATATATCTATATCTATATATATAAATATATATATGACTATATATATATGAATATATATATGAATATATATATATGAATATATATATATGAATATATATATATATATATATATAATCATATATATATATTCATATATATATACATATATATAGATATATAGATATATATTTATATATATATTTATATATATATATTTATATATATATTTATATATATATATTTATATATGAATATATATTTATATATATATTCATATATATATGCATATATATATATATTCATATATACATATATATATATATTCATATATACATACATATATATGAATATATTAGGTTGGTGTAAAAATAATGTCGTTTTTGACGTTCAACTTCAAAAGATCATAACTTCTTTCATAATAAACTTTATTAATCAAAATAAGAACCATTAGAATCGACACATTTTTGCCAACTAGAAACAAGTTTATTTATCCCATTAGCATAGAAATCCGGAGTTCTGCAAGCGATGAAGTCATTGAAGGCCGATTCGGCATCATCTCGGCTTTTGAAGCATTTTTCGCGCAGGAAGTTGTCGAGATGCTTGAAAAAGTGATAATCGGTGGGCGAGAAGTCCGGTGAATATGGCGGATGAGGCAGAGTCTCGTAGCCCAATTCGTTCAGCTTCTGCAGCGTCAGTTGAGCAACATGCGGGCGAGCGTTGTCATGGAGGAGAATTGGTCCCTTCATATTGACCAATCTCGGGCACATACGTTGGAGCTTCTGGTGCATTTCGTCAATTTGTCGGCAGTACTTCTCCGCCGTAATCGTTTCGCCCGGATTCAAGAAGCTGTGATGGATGAGACCTGTCGCAGACCACCAAGCAGTCACCATAACCTTTTTTGGTGCAATTTCGGCTTCGGGAAGTGTTGTGGAGCTTCTCCGGCATCCAACCACTGTGCCGAACGTCGCCGGTTGTCGTAGAGGATCCACTTCTCATCACACGTCACAATCCGCTCGAGAAATGGGTCGTTTTTGTTGCACGGAAAGAGCATAGAAGACACCTCAAAACGACGATTTTTTGATTATCGTTCAATTCATGCGGCACCCATTTGTCCAACTTTTTTGACTTCCCTATTTGCTTTAAATGGCGAACGACTGTTCAGTGGTCGACCTCGAGTCCAACAGCAACTTCTCGTGTGGTTTTGCGAGGATCAGCTGCAATTAAGGCTTTCAAATGTTCGTTATCAACCGCAGTCGGCCGGCCGCGACCGTCTTCATCTTCGAGGCTCTTGTCACCATTGCGAAATTTCTTGAAGCACCGTTGTGCCACACGTTCGTTAGTGGTTCCTAGGCATCATTGATATCACTAGCTGTCTCGGCAGCTTTTCGGCCTAGTTTGAACTGGAACAAGAAAATCATGCTGTCGAAAAGCCTGCAAAAAAATGAATGAAGAGATTGAGAACGGTAACGAATAACACGATTCGATAGAGCGAAAAAGCGCTTCAAAATGATATATAACATGGCTATATATATCAATGAATTAATTCAGAAATCATATAAATGTAACATATGTGAGAAAACGACATTATTTTTGCACGAACCTAATATATATATATATATATATATATATATATATATATATATATATATATATATATATATATATATATATATATTCATACATATATATTATCTTAAATATATTTTTTCCTGCTTACAGACTATATCTAGAAACTCTCTCTCTGTCTCTGTCTCTGTCTCTCTCTTGAGTACGCTCCCTGTATAAATATAGTATAAATATAGCAAATTTCAACGAATAGATAGATAGATAGATAGATAGATAGATAGATAGATAGATAGATAGATAGATAGATAGATAGATAGATAGATAATGGTAATTGTAATATTAGCCGTTTTACTAGTATTCATTGACCGAGAATCCAGGTCTGCTTTCGGTTGAAATTCATAAAATCTTTCTGTTAAAACAATTTTTTTAGGAAAATAGGTTTTTGAAATGAAGTAGCTGTTATTGCCTTTTCCAGTATTGATGGGTGTTTCCTTCTTAACGTTGTATTTGAAGTAGTATGGCATGTTAAAATTATTTTCTCTTCGAGTTACATATGCAATCCATTTTAGTTGTTGCTTCTGTTGGTAGTCTTCAAGTGATATGGTTTCTATTATTTGGTACAGTTCTTTAATTGTGTGATTATATATATATATATATATATATATATATATATATATATATATATATATATATATATATATATATATGTATGTATGTATTTATAGAGAGAGACAGAGATAGATAGAAAGACAGAAAGAGAAATAGACAGAGTGTGTGTCTTGGTCACCATTATTAACTCTTTTATGTTTTGCTATATCTTCAGAAATAAGTTGAAAAGAACCAAATTTATATTATCAGAATTTTTTAATTGGATGTCCAAATTAAAATGAACAAAAAATAATTTTCAACTTACATATAATTTCGAAGCGGAAAAAGAAAAAATGGCATGGGCAATCATAAAGACACCCTTTCATAATATTTGGTTGTACCCCATTTGGCAGTGATATCTGCCTTCCAACATTTCTGGTAATCGTCTCTATATTTCTGGCACTACTTAATTAGTATTTTCTTTCCTTTGCTATTTTTTCAGGTTCTTGAAAATTTGCCTGGATTCCTTTCCCCAATGTCAGATTTCAACTGACCCCATAGATTTCCAATGGGGTTGAAATTAGGACTCATTACTGGCCAGTTTAAAAGTCCATTTATTCCTTTTCAACCATTCTTCTGTGTTTTTGGATGTATAACATGGGTCTTTATCTAATTGGAGAATCCATGATCTTCGTCTCAAACCTAATTTTTCCTACACTGGTTAGCATATTTTGCGTTAAAGTCCCTTAGTAATCCTCACATTTTATGATTCATGTGATACGATCAAAACTTCAAGCATGCAGCAAAGCAGTCCTACAACATTATGGATCCTCCACCAGGCTTAACAATTGGTAGAACGTCCTTTTCCTTATAAACTTCATGTTACCATCTCTAAACATATTGTTAGTACGTATTGCCAAAAAGCATTATTTTTGTTTCGTCTATCCAAAGGACATTTTCCCAGAAGGATTGTAACTTTGGCAAAGTTCAGCTTTTCTTGGACTTCACCCATAAAGCCTTGCTTTTATTTAGAGTGCGTCGAATGGTGCGTGATTAAACAATTATGTGATGTTTTTCCACGGAATCAACCTTTGAAAATATATCTCATTAATTTTCCTCTTATTCCCACGTCCATACTTAGTAAATGTTTGAAGTCAGTCATCACTGCTAAGGGATACAACCAACAATTAAAGAGGAGTGTCATTATTATTGTGCGTGTAATTTGTTCTGTTTCCTCTTTGAAATTACATGCAAGCTGAAACAGGATACTACCGAGATCCTTGGAGATGGCCTCATATTCTTTACATCTTTTGTTCTTACTAATAATAGCACATCTGATATTCTATTAGGTTGGTGCAAAAATAATGTCGTTTTCTCACATCAAGTTGAATGTCAAAAACGACATTATTTTTGCACCAATCTAAAACACCTGGTATTCTAAAATATTGAAGTCATCATTCATTGGCTAATCCCTGTCATGTGGGTACTGATAGTCTATTCTAATTTCTGATTTAACACGTGAGTCAAAATGGCGTTTGCCCATTTTCTTTAAACGGTGTCTATACCAGTGTTTTACTAATCTTTCAGATTTTCTATTTTTTCTTCCGTTGTTTTTTTTTTTTAACTTGTTCCTTTTTATCTGTTACTTTTATTTATCAACTATAACTTATCAATAGACCAAATCTGTTTCGCTAGATTCGTTTTCTTCAGCATTCTACATTATGTACTGTAATTTTATCGGTGTCAATATATCTAGGATTGCATATGACTTCATAAAGTTTCTTAAGAAAATAAATGTTGGGATAAAAAGCTTTCTACTTGTCTTTGCTTTTCTACAGACACACACACACACGCACAGACATATATATATATATATATATATATATGTGTGTGTGTGTGTGTGTGTCTGTGTCTAATGTCAGATGAGATATCCCTTGATTTCGAAGGAATTGCTTTGTTTTCGTTGCGGATACCAAAAGAATGGCCAAGTGCTCTAAAGAACCCCAAATAAGACTATGGTTTCTCTAGCAAAGTAGGACACAGATACTTGCTCTAAAGTCTCTCGAATGTGCAAAATAATAGACGTTATCTGCAGTATAAAAACAAGGCATCTACTCAAATATGGTATCCACAAAAATAACGTTTTGATCAAGACGATATATATATATATATATATATATATATATATATATATATATATATATATATATAATGATTTTAATTAAATGAAATATATCCAGTAGAAAAAAAGACTATATTAAGCACTATGTTAAATTATATATATATATAATTTCAGATCAGAAAAATACAAAAATAAATCAACCTTTGTGTAGCCCATAATCAATCTCCGTGTGGACTCAAAAAAAAAAAAAAAAAAAAAAAACACTACGTGTCCCTATCATGTTTTACGCGATCGTATTAGTCACCCAGATCACGATGATAACTTTAAACGAATCCTTGACATTACGCAACCTTTGGTTGGCGTCCCTCTCAACAACGCTCCGGACTGAGAATTCAAATTAGAACTAAATGGACACATGTTGCAGATAACATGACCATGAATATTACCGACCAATCTTCTTGTGTTATGTCGGCCACATGGGGGAAAAACAGAGCATTAGGTTGGTGCAAAAATAATGACGTAATAATGTCGTTTTTTGACGTTAAAAAATACGTCAAACACGACATTATTACGTCATTATTTTTGCACCAACCTAATACTTTTAAGTATAACACTTGATCCGGATTTTAAACACGGTGTATGTACCTAAATTTAGGCGGTGACATTGAATATGAGGTCCTACTAGATGTAGACGTGTGATATGACATGATCCACATTGCTCACAATCCTCAAAATCATCAAAATTTATTTGAAGTCGGTATGCATCATTGTGAGTATCTCGGTGAATTCTGTCTCAGAGTTACCTGTTGTTCCTGTTTTTCACCTGGCAACGTTCCAATTCACCGGGCTTCGGCGTTTTCTGGAGTCAAATCCTATCGAGAAATCATTATTCCAACCCTAGATCTTATTAATTATTTCGGAAATTTCTTCCCATTCCAATTTAATATTGCAGACATTTCTTAGTGAATATTATATAAGCTATATAAAATTACAAAAGGATTCCAGCCATCAACTATACTATTTGAAATTCAAATTAAATAAGCCTAAGAAAAAAAAAATCATGGCTTTTTCCGAGCCACGTTTAACTAGAAAACACTGTAATAAATCCTAATGTCAACACAGATGGACTGTTTAACTACGCTGTTATTTTTCAGCTTGTCTCTATTATGATATACAGGTCAAAATTGCCTAACGAAGAATATTTTATTTTGGATATTCAGGCTCTCTGGTCATATATGCAAGCCTGAAGAATGCTATTTCTTGAAGGTGGGTTATACTATGCACAATTTTTCTCCTATTAATCAATATAAAAATATCGTGGGCGAATAAATGATAAGACAGAACGTATACATATGTGAAAATATGTGTAACTCTTTTTTCATTAATTTGCTGTTGTTTGTATTCTGACTGAACGTAAAAGTTTATTTAATTTTATACAGAGAAGAGAGTTTCACTTATGTGTTTATTCATGAATTATTTATGCATTAAAAAGGTATATACATGAAAGACAATACCAATAAAATATTTCACTCGACCCATAATAAATTCAGCACGTAAATTATTTAGTCAATATAAGCACTAGAAGAACAATGCTAATCCTCAAAAATATCTTCCGTCTGGCTTCCGCTAATTTCAACAGAATATACTTATAAATCAGTACGGAAACAACAAATCTGGACTGTAATCGGCACAGGTATTTGTTAAAGCTCTTCATCAGAATGATAGTTTGGACGGAATAAATAGGCCTTTATGCGTGTACATCTAGACAACTTTAAATTACACAAGATCAAAAGACTGTTAGAATGAGTCAATTTCAAGAGAAGGAGAGACTTGACTGTCCGAGACTTTTGCTAAGGAAGTCTGATTATTTTTCACTTACCATTTGCTTACATTGTATGCTTGTCTTTGCTCATTACAGTTCCTAGACATAGACATTCTAAAAATAGAGATGTGCTTGAATTTGTTTGCCTTCTCGTTCTGACTACACATTTTTGTTTTAATTTACGGCAAGTACATTGAAAGTACTTCATTCTGATGATGACATATACAGAAATACTAACAAAAACATTATATATATATATATATATATATATATATATATATATATATATATATATATATATATGTATGTATATTATTTAGGCAGCAATCATTCATTTATGCGTGTTTCATTAAAAACGACAATGTACTACTGTTTAAATTTTTATTTAATTGTTCTTGTGTTCGAACAAGTACTTTCTTTTTGGGACACAGAGTGTGTAGAAACTATTCAAATATTCTATAGTTACGAGCGCTTTCGGCTATACTTTTAGCCATTGTCAAGGATGATTTTATTCATTCAATTTAATTGAGTGTGTGCGATATATGTATGTTTTAGTGTTATAGAGATGTTTTATTTTCCGAATACAGCACATTGTGGCTGTGTTCGTAGTTAATATTGTTAAGTGTTGGCTTTTTCTTTTTTTATTATTAGGGTTTCCATTATTTTTAAACTTTTTTTACAAATAATGTTTGTGTTTCCTACTAGTATGCTTCGAAAGGAACCTGGTAAGTTTGTGTTTGTGTTTAAATGGGTTCTACTAGAGCTATGGTCAGATAGGTGTAGCGTAAGGCGTCTGGTTTGGCATGTAGTCGTTTGACCGATGTAATTATTTATGAATCCGGTTTGATCAGTAACACAGTTCCTTAAGGGCCATTTGTACTTATAAATAATGTTCGTTAGTTGTAATTTTGACTTTGCTGGTTTGTTGTTATTTTTGAGGATAAAAATAACAAGACATTGAGGATGTTTAAATTTTTTGTAGTAGATAATTAATTTGATTTTTTAATAGGGTCAATTGGGGTAGTGTATTACTTTATAATATTTCTAAGTGAAGATTCATCTTGTTTATAGTACTAATCGTAGTACTTGTCTGTCGTTTTTAATGAAACATGCATATATCTATCTATCTATCTATCTATCTATCTATATATATATATATATATATATATATATATATATATATATATATATATATATATATATGTATATATATATAACAAAATATATGTGAAAAGGCTGGAAAAATTGTCGTGCCAAAAAATAAAAACGGACAAGTGATGAATGCAGAGCAAGTTAATACAATAAAAAAGTTAAAACACAATATCTTACCGCAATATCTTGGTTTCGACCGTGAGATCTCATCAGGTGGTTAAGTAACCTGATGAGATCTCACGGTCGAAACCAAGATATTGCGGTAAGATATAGTATTTTAACTTTTTTATCACACACTCACACAGACACATGCACACACACACACACATGCACATACACACACAAACACACACATATATATATATATATATATATATATATATATATATATATATATATATATATATATATATATATGTTTAAATTATATGTAAGTCCTTACCTTTTTTACCCTACTATACTTTGCTACGTGGATATATGACATATAGTTCTCCACGTGGGACATGTGTAGATATGTATATATACATACAACGGCGCACACACGCGCACACACGCGCGAGCACACACACATACACATATATATATATATGATTTTGTGTACGTAGTATATAAAAATTATGAGAACAAAGCATGTCTGTCATTCTTTTTCCTCTCAGTGATTCTGTTCCGTTCTGTCCGTGAGCTACGGTGTTGTTATATTACGGATATAAGAATGTCCATAACGGGAGATACGTAACTGGAAGAATAAATCTTTCTTGCAAGTGCTCCCGATTTCAATATCCATATATATATATATATATATATATATATATATATATATATATATATATATATATATATGTGTGTGTGTGTGTGTGTGTGTGTGTGTGTGTGGTGGACTATCGTGTCGTATTCGGCGTATGAGGATCAAGCAGCTCAGTTCCTAGTAACCAACAGCCAAACACCAGCACATATATGCGCCACAAGGTCAAACGACCCTCCGCAGGTTGTGAATTCAGAGTTCTCCTTCTCCTAGACCAGTTGCTATCCAAGGCTATAGAACCCATTCTGTCCTACTATTTACCCATAGCTAGAGGGAGAAGAAGAGGTTTAATTCCTTTCCCAATGGCATTAGCACGTAAGTGAATGTAATTAATTTGATTGGAATTCGAACTCGGTTTTGCGATTCCTCAATCCGAACCGCTATGCACTATATATATATATATATATATATATATTAAGATAATTCTAGCTTATTGTTTTTAAGAATGTAAACAAAGGCTAATCAGTTTTTTTATAACACTTTTGGTCTCTACCTTGAGCAATAATGATATATAATTAATCTCTAAGCTTAACAGAAGTATCTTTATCGATCATAAAAGAAAATGGCATGATTAATCAATCATAGCTTAGGATCGGAAGCTCATGAAAGATTGAAATTAAATTCAAATACGTATATATTATTCCAGGATTATTTTTCACTTATTCAAGATTATCTTCACCTTCAATCTAATCTTCTAACTTTATGTCCTGGAGTAGCAAGGTGCCTCAAACGTTTCACGTACGATTTTATCTTCAAGCCTTTTTTCACTGCTCTTTGAACTGTCATTGCTGAAAGTCCTCTCTCACGTGCCAAATGCCTCATGAATTGACATGTATCTCTTTTCTAATTAATCTCTTTAGCTCAAATTTGAAATGATGATCCCTCCTCCTGCTATGACCACCTGATCAAGTTTTCCTCTCTGCTGTTCCCTCTTTTTAAAAACTTATTCACCGTTCTCATAATGGTTCTTTGAATATAGAAGCCAGAGTATGAATGTTGGTACCATTACTGAAGGCCTGAATGATCTTTTCCCTCTCACCATTGCTCAGCTGGGGAGACAGTGGTGCTGACACAAACCAATTTTAACCTGCTCTCTTTTTAGCTGAATAACTCAAAGGATTTTAAGTGATTCTTACGAAAAGTGGTGTCAAGATGGCTAAACGTCTTATCTGAAAACCTGGGCAAAAGAAACTCAATTAGATTAGTGTTTTTAGACATTAAACATTTTGTGGGATGGTCAATTTTGCTGTTACACGATTTGGACAATTTAAATATACATATGTATATATATATATATATATATATATATATATATATATATATATATATATATGTGTGTGTGTGTTTGCCAAAAGTCTGTTGAGTTTACATGATATAATGACAATCTATTCATATCTATTTATTTAAGAACATGAATGTTTCAATTTAACAATATGTTCATCTAAATTAGCCCGTTACGCTAGAAACGTTTTCATTTTCTGTATTCCGCTTCATATAGTGTTATTTACTGCATTTTATTTTAATCATTTCACCCCAAGTAAGGCGACAATGCCACTAAGACGCAAGGGATTGTTGGAAGTGGAATACAATGAAAAGGCTTTAGTGATGATAGACAGTGTTCAGGAAGATAGACGATGGCGTTTATCATTGTATTTACATTTTGGAGATTGTAGGAGTCAGAGATCAAGAAATTGAAACAGAGGTTGTCATGTAAAAATTCTAGAAAAAATATTAAAATAGAAAGTACGGTCAAATCTAGGTAATTCAGTAGTAAAACGATGCGACCTGTTTCTCATTCTGGTGGTACGCTTAAATGCATAGTGTCGGTGCACCAAGGAGGAAAGCTGATCAGAACAATTGGTGTGAAAATATTTGTAGAAAAGACAGAGGGAAGCCACCTCACGTCGGTGGGAAAGTAAATGAATATATATATATATATATATATATATATATATATATATATATTATTCAAACATATTTGGTTGAATAATCTGGACATATGTCTATTTATTTTTATTGTGATCCTCTCGAATTCTGTAATCGAATTCTTAATGTTGAAATTCATTAAGGGAGGCGCCGTAGTTTTTTTCTTTTTTCATTTTTATTTTCACAAGTACTTTCAATCTCATCCTAGTTCATCTTCAAAGGTGAATTGCTAAGACAAAAAAATTAATGTAACCGATGGTTGTGATATTTTTGTAAATACGCATGAATGCGCTTTGTTATAATTATTTTAAAATTAACTGTTGCAGCTGTTACGTTTTTACACGTTTTCGATCTAAGGCAGGTAGCTTTAATTTGTATGATTATAATATAATCGATTTTGTTAAAAAAACATTTTTAGACATTTTTAAAAACATCACTATTATAAACATTTCAAAACATTGTTGCTATACACATAACTAACATTATTTAGTGTAGGTTTTTTGCTCTTTACATAGAATGCCTCGAGAACCTGAAGTTTTGATTTTTTTTCTTATTTTCATAGTGTAGTATACTAGCGTTATCAACAAGTATTTTTCTGTATTATGAAGGTGAAGAGGAATGAGTATTTAAATGTTGTTCAATAGAGCTTCTATCCGACATAAGGAGTGTAAGGCGTCTTGATAACGTTGTTGTCTTGAAGTCAACATATGCATTTACTTTTTTTGTCAGAGATACAAAGTCCCAAAAGACATGAAGAGTTATTGCGGTTGATTAAGTTCGTTGTATTAAATTTATTATAGTATATAATTAATTTTATTTTTTACTGGGATCAGTGGGGAATATATTAGTGCTTATGAGTTTTTAGGTTTTTTTATCATCTTGGATGTAGTTAGAACGCATTTGTTTACTGGTTGATACGTTTAGGGTTATTTTAGGAATTATTATCTTCTTTTTTTATTTATGATAATATTTCTAATAGCTTGCCAAATTTGTTCATCAACAATGTAATTAGGGAAGTCATTGTTAATGAGAGCTTGTTTAATATTTTTTTTAATTCAGTGTATTTTTTTTTTTTTCATGAAAGAATTAAGATTTGTACGGTTTATTGAATTTTGTATAATATCTATTTTGTAATAGGACATTCAATTTTATAGTTGACAGTGTACGTGTTATGCTAATTAGTTTTTATATGGGGAGATATAAAATTTCGTTGCATTTTTAAGTTAATTTCAAGGGCAATATTTAAATATTTACATATTTCTACATAGATTTATTTTTTCATTCAAACGCATATATGACATTGTCTATTACCTTTCCGAAACTTTGGCACCTTTTTATACGGTGATCTGATCTACTGTTTTTGACAGGTTTATAAAGAATTGACGTTGTTTCCCTGAAGAGAATTTTGTAAAGATCGAAGTGGCAATCCGAATCTGTAAGGTCAGGTGAGTACGGCGAGTGTAGCAGGAATTTCTAATCAGGCCCTGACTATTTCTGTTGCATCTGAAAAGAGACTGTTGATGGAAGACATCTTCCAGATTTGGATAATTCCAGGTGTTATCTTTAATAGGTTCAGTTGGACACAGTATTCGTCTGAAATCAACGTGTGATTTTTTTGATTTCATACTACACAATGCCTCTTCTATCTCACTAGGTACACACCATCGGCTTCTTAAAAAGAAGAATGGATGTTGCAATGGTAAAAGGAGGCCCACATCGTTTTGTCTGGTTATTAAACTTTAACTTTATATACTGCGCAGTGTTACTCCCTTTATAAACAATATACAATCCACTGCGTCTATCCTCTTTTTTGTTTATTCATATTACTTGCCCTTTACGCATGTTTTCTAAATCTATCTACTTGTTGTAGGTTGGTGTTACGTAGAAGCATAACTCCGTTGTTCCTGTATAGACTAGTGTTCAAATATACCTAAGTCTCCACAGTAGAAAAATGCCAACCAATTCACAAGCTTCTGTATAACTCTGATTTTATGTAGGATGCAATCGCCAGGGGCTGACATTCAGAGGTGTGTTATATCAATTATTAATATAAATTTTGGTTTTTAGACGACAAAATCAAAAACAATCAACGTACATGCGCGAAAATAAAAATATAAAATGGTGACAATTTAGTCGTCGCAACATGTATATTCAGCAAATATCATATAAAATCGATGATCGTTCAAGAGATCCATAATTTTAATGACCTGTCATAGAAGCACCCCGAGACTTTTATATCATGTCACCGGAAATTTCTACTCGACATTCATGAAACATCCACCCGCTGGCACACCTTTGAAATTTTATGACTGAACATTTCAAGAAAACGACCGAACTTCTTTGTCAAACATATCAAGCGCTGCATTTTGCGAAATTTGTAATTAGCACAATCTCCCATCGGGGAAATTTTTAACAAGGTTTCAATTAAAACTGCGTCCTCAAGGTGACATTATTCGAAGAACTGAGCAAAGAAAAGCAATTCGTGTGTTTGCATTAAGTTCTGTTGATTACAAGTATGCGTACTGGCTGCCAGATTTAAAATGAACATTGATCTCTAACACCTTCCTTGAAAGTATTAGTAATCCCAATAGGTTCAAGTAGTTAAGCTGACAAATAACTAAATAACATTAAACATTACTCTTACGAATTACAAGTATAATTATCTCAAAAGGTTATGGAAATTTCAGATTCAAGTGGGTAATTTATTAGATAACTTATCTTTCAGCCTAAAAGACATTACAAAAACAGAGTTTTTAAATTTCCAAATTGATTTATTTATATTTCATCGAAACAGCTGGCTGCCAATCGGAAATGTTCATGTTTGAATGAATGATCATTTTAACATTCTAAAATATGCAATTAACAAAGATAGCATTTAAATACATTTTTTTTTAAAACTGTCGAGATACGTATCTTAAGAAATATACGTCAAAATAGCAGATTATCTCAGCGGTTACGATTTATACTTACGTTTTACATATAAACTACCTTAAGAGGTCCCCCTTGTTTTGTTACTCCCCTCTTTGAGAGAGCTATTTCGGTTTACTGGGACTATAAAAGGACACTATGCGCGAACCTTGTATTCTCAGTTGAATAAAGCTTTCGTAAAGCCTACACCTGCGTACTTTTGTCATTACAATAGGTAAGATAACTTTTTATCATTCTGGCAACATTACTTTACATTGAGGTTATGGGATAACAGTATGTAAAGTTATTGAAAGCTAAAGCCTCCGTACCTTAACATTGTGGAAATTCATAGACTTATATCAGTCATGCTCTGATATCTGGTGAGTAATTGTGGACAGCAGCAAAACTGATCCTGGTAAGGTCACAAGAATTATTTGTCGTATAGGATACCCCAGTCTAAAATTGTGATGACAAGTAACACCACTTGATCAGCGTGGTCATGTGTGTATTGGGACGACCTGATCGAAGGCGCTATCCCTCATTAGGGACAGCGCAATAGTCGAACATGTGTCCTTAACTATCATGATCCGAAGTGTCCAGTGTAAGAGACAAAGACACATCTGGCTCAGGTCACATCCACATGCAATTCAGGAGGTACCAGATGCCTATCGAATAGATCAGTTCAATGTTATTTGATCAGAAAAACAACAAATTTGCCCTTATTAATATCACGACTTTTGACACAGGAACAGGCCTAGGCTCGTAACGTTGGTAACAGGAGCCTTGAAAACTGGTAACATGTAATGTGGTCCGATATGTTACTGTTCTAGTTATTGGGAATATTCGGTTGTAACGCAGACCTTAAAAAGGAAATGGATCGTATTAGGAAACGAGGAACTGATCAAGCTGGTAGTGGTTTTATAAGGATGTGGTGTATGCTATTTATCTTCTATGGAATATGAGAGCAGAAGACAAACAAAGTTGCCTCTATTCCTACAACGACATTTGACACAGCACCGAGCCTTGATTTTTGTTCTGTTTTAGCGCAGACCCCAATAAAGCCATGGATCCCAGTTGTCAACGAGGCACTGTGTGGGCTCATAATGTATTTACGTGGAATTAATTAACGCGTCATTAACTGGTGACTGGTACTTTGCGCTTCTTCGTGCCAATGACCCTTTGCACTTATTCATGAGGACCATCCTGGACACTTCTTACAAAGGTTGTGACCACCATGTTTACTCCACATAAGCCTATTTGGGCGTTTATGGAACTCAGTTGCCAGGTCTGGTTGCCAGTAAAAGTTAGGGCCCTGTGAAAATCTATTTAGATTGGTTGACTCAACATCTCTCCAGAGGTTTTCCGTTCACTTTTGGGATCAATGCAACACCGAGTTGTTGCCCATCTAGAGGTAACTTACACGATATTAAGGATTTATCACATGAGTTTTATTACATCAGGATATTTGGCTTCAAATTTATTCCGAATGTGAGACGTTAACATTAGAAAATAGCAAAAGTATAACGTGGATACTAAAATAGTTTTTAATTAAATCGGTTCAATTTCCAGTTTTGTAGACTTTGAAGTTTGAGTAGGATGGTGGTCTGAAAAGCTTACCTGGGGAAAAAACAATGTAGTTATTAATAAGAAGAGTTGAAATTAATGCATGCAAAATTTCACAGCTCTAGCAGCATTGCATCATAGTCAGCTAATGAAATTTTCAGACCACCATCGTTCGTTACTCAAATTTATATATTTATATAAAAAAAATCGAAGTAAAAAGATCATTAAAATTATTGCTAAATGACCGATGTCGCATAGATCTCGATATATTGAAACAGTAAAGACTGTTTTTGATAGTCATTGAACATACTTGATTTGTTTCATTCATTAGCCTCGATGTCTTTTGGTCGCAGAACTTAAGCTTCAATACTACAGCCTATTTACAAACTTCTCTATCTCTAGACAATATCAATAATATTTGCTTGTTCACATCTAGAGACACTTTAAGAAACATTGTATTATTTTCACTTATGAATTTTATACGAAGTGGAAGATATGAAGAGTTAGTTTCAAGTGGCCACTTCAGTCGAGGAGTAAGAAACTAGGTTGCTGCAATGTACAGCAGAAATCCTATATTACCTCCCAGAAACACCTCCCAGATAAAGAAAAGACATTAGCTACAGGGTGCAACAGAAATATCTCCCATATGTACCTTTCAGAAATACCTCCCACATAATGGAAAGACATTAGCTACAGTGTTCGACATAAATACCTCCAACATATACTTCCCAGAAACACCCCCACATAATGGAAAGACATTAGCTACAGGGTGAGGCAGAAATACCTCCTACATATACCTTCCAAAAATACCTACCACATAATGAAAAGACATTAGCTACAGGGTGCAAAAAAATACCTCCCACATATACCTCCCAGAAACACCTTCTACATAATGGAAAGAAATTAGCTACAGGGTGCAACAATAATACCTCCCACATATACCTGCCAGAAACACCTTCCACATAATGGTAAAACGTTAGCTACAGGGTGTGACAGAAATACCTCCCACATATACCTCCCAGAAATACCTACCACATAATGAAAAGACATTAGCTACAGGGTGCAACAAAAATACCTCCCACATATACCTCCCAGAAACACCGTCCGCATAATGGAAAGACATTAGCTACAGGGTGAGGCAGAAATACCTCCATCATATACCTCCCAGAAACACCCCCCACATAATGGAAAGACATTAGCTACAGGGTGAGGCAGAAATACCTCCTACATATACCTCCCAGAAATACCTACCACATAATGGAAAGACATTAGCTACTGAGTGCAACAAAAATACCTCCCACATATACCTCCCAGAAACACCTTCTACATAATGGAAAGAAATTAGCTACAGGGTGCAACAATAATACCTCCCACATATACCTGCCAGAAACACCTTCCACATAATGGTAAAACGTTAGCTACAGGGTGTGACAGAAATACCTCCCACATATACCTCCCAGAAATACCTACCACATAATGAAAAGACATTAGCTACAGGGTGCAACAAAAATACCTCCCACATATACCTCCCAGAAACACCGTCCGCATAATGGAAAGACATTAGCTACAGGGTGAGGCAGAAATACCTCCATCATATACCTCCCAGAAACACCCCCCACATAATGGAAAGACATTAGCTACAGGGTGAGGCAGAAATACCTCCTACATATACCTCCCAGAAATACCTACCACATAATGGAAAGACATTAGCTACTGAGTGCAACAAAAATACCTCCCACATATACCTCTCAGAAACACCTTCTACATAATGGAAAGAAATTAGCTACAGGGTGCAACAATAATACCTCCCACATATACCTGCCAGAAACACCTTCCACATAATGGTAAAACGTTAGCTACAGGGTGTGACAGAAATACCTCCGACATTACCTTCCCAAAACACCATTATGTGGAAGGTATTTTTGTGAGGGATATGTGGAAGGTATATGTATATGTTTGACAGCTCTGTATAATTTGCAATGATTCTAAACTAGAATATCAATTATTGAATATCTACAGTAAAATCTTTACTCTATGCTTCACTGTTGTTGCTCTATGGTAGATTCTTCTTCATCTACATGGCCTGTGCCTTCAGGACGTGGGGATCATGGCTCTTCACAACTTCGTTCTTTGTAGCTCTTAGGTTTGTCTTTTTGCTATCTCTCCTAATTCTTGTTCTGCTAACCATTTATACAAGATTGTTATGTAGGTTATTCCCTGCTTTAATTTCTCTTGCCTTCAATGTATCCTGTGAGTCTCAAATTCTCCAAACCCTTAATATCCTTATTATGTTCTCTAGAGATTTTAAATATCTCTTCCTTTTTCTAAGTATAAGCGTCCTTTTTGTTTACTTTTTTCCGTAAGATTAGCAAATAAACAAGATTAATTTCAATCGTCTTTTAACTCATTTCAGTTCTTTCTTGTATCTAGAGTCTTTGACAGTTCAATGTCTAAAAGAAAAAAAAGAAAGAAATTCTCTAAAATAAATCAAGGAAAGTTAATTTTATGATGCCGTTTTTCAGCTTTATAATTATTTCCAGAAGATGCTACTGTGTCTGTTGGAAAATCTGAACTGAAATCATATTTGATTGCTCTTCTGATGACATATTATTATTCTATGTGTCGAGTCCCTTCAGGGCGTTAGCGATCATGGCTCTCCACAACGTCCTCTTCTTTGTAGCTCTTAGTAAATTTTGTCCTTTTCTTATTTCACGTAAACCCTGTTCTGTCATCCATTTACACAAGCCAGGTTTTACGCTGTTTTTCTTTCACATACTTGACTTCAATATATGTCCTCTGAGTGTCAAATTTTCAAAGCCTTCTTTCCACATTATGTGATCTAGGAATTTCAGTGGTCTCTTTCTGATATTAACTAAAAGTGTTCTTTTTGTTTCCATTTTCACTAAAACTTGGACGTCGCTCACGTGTTTAATTCATGGTATTCTCAGCATCATTTTGTAGAACCAGATTGCTTCAAAACTCTTCTTCATCTGTGTGGAGATTGTCCAGAATTCACTGTCATCTAAGGGAACAATAATATTTCAATACTCTTTTCTTTGCTTCTAGCGAAATTTCCCTGTTTCTTAATAATTTACTTAGCTTTTAGAAGGCTTTTTTCTTATCCCGGTGCGCCCTCGGATTTTAGCGCCGTACTTTTGCTCCTCTGTTAAAACACTTCTCTGTATTTAATTAGTCGTACTTGTTAGAATTTAGTATCTCCAATTTGCGAATTGGAATGTCCCTTTTGCTGACAACCATGCAATCTGTCTTCTTGAAGTTTATTCTTAATTCTTTCTTCTCACTTTTCTTGACTACCTTCTGTAGAATTTCATGTAATTTCTTTTCTGTGTCTGCTATCAATCCTATGTCATGTGTATATCTTATGCTGCTAAGATTGTGGCCGCTAGTAATGAACCTTTTTAAGACTTCTAATTCTCTCAGAATCTCTTTATCGTATAGGTTGAATAAGTCTGGTGAGAAGACACTTCCTTGTCTTACGCTTCTTTCTGTTTTTTGTATATTTACTGTATACATTTTCTATCCGCATGCAAACGGTTTGCTGCCAGTGTAGATTCTGTATTATTCTAATATCCTTTCCAAATACCTCGAGGTTACCTAGAAGTTCCAACAGTTCTTTGCGACGTACTTTATAGTTTAAGGGCCGTAACACAAACAGTAACACGTTAGATTATATAACAAGAGATTCTTCGTTTTAGTTTTAAACTTATTATTCGTTTGTTTTTATTCCTCTTTTTCTTTAATTTGCTTCGTTTTCTTTTTTTCTCCGTGTTTGACTTTAATTTTCGTCGTTTTCTTTTTATTCCACTTTTCTTAATTTTTATTTCTCTTTTTCTCTGCTTTTCTTTGTTTTTATTCCGTTTCTTCTTTTTTCTTCTTTTTTTCTTCTTTTTTTCTTTGATTTCTTTCGTTTTCTTCTTTTTTTCTTCATCTTTTCCTTTCATTTTTTTATTCAGTTTAGGAGAAGGACAAATCTGAAATCAAACCAACCTGGGGTAGCTCCGTTAGGCTGTCAGTTATATGTGCTGTCTCTATGATACCCATGGGTTACGGGACTCGTGATCGCGACATTTCTACATGTGTGAAGGTGGACACTTTTTGACACTTCAGTTTAATATATCAAGATACGATGCGTAGGAATAAGAATATCAGTTATGTTTGTCTTTTTTCAGGACATTATTAAGAAAGGGAAAAAGAAAAAAAAACATTATAGAGGTAAAAACTGGTTACATTTCAAATACTCAGTTTTGTTTTTACTCAGTTTTGACTCAGTTTTTTTTCATCTATAGGAAGGGATCCGAAGGAGCATTTAAATAGCGAGAGACGCCTTCGAAAAGCTAAGCAAAGTATTAAGAAACAGGAAAATGTCGTTAGAATTAAAAAAAAACAAACTTGAAGTAACACAAATGTGGTTCGAAAAGATGAATGCTAGGAATACCTTCGACTGAACATTATACATATATATATATATATATATATATATATATATATATATATATATATTATACACATATATATATATATACATATATATATATATACATATATACATATATATATATATATATATGTATATTATACATATTTATAATATATATAATATATATTACATAGATACAATATATATATATATATATATATATATATATATATATATATATATATATATGTTACATAGATATCAACCCATAGTTTTAAACAGTAGGTGCTGCGGTGCAAATTTACCACTTCGTTATGTGGCGAGAGAGATTACGCAAACATTAACTGATGTATATATACAGGGTACGGCAGAAATAGCTCCCGCATATTCCTCCCAGAATATACCTCCCACATAATGATGGTATGACATTAGTTATCTGATAACATTGGAACTAATGTCTTATCATTACGTGGGAGTTATTTCTGAGAGGTATTTCAACTTGTACATATATAGTGGAATCTCTCGTTGTTTTCAACGCATGAGAATCAAGCACTTCAGTTCTTAAAAGCAACAGCCAGATTTTCCTCATATATGATTTCATTCTAGTGGTGATTTCATTCAATCACACTATTTGGAAGAGGCGAATAAAGAGAGCTGGTGTACAGTATGGCACAAGGTCCCCAAACGACCCTTCATAGATTTTGAATTCAGAGTTGTCCTTCTCCTAGACCGTTCGCCACCGAAGGCTATATGGCCCAGTCTAGCCTGCTATTTAAGCATATCTGGGTGGGGATAGATGGGTTATATCTTTCTCAAGGTTATTAGCACGTAAGTGAATGTAATGAAATCGAGTGGAATTCGAACTGGGCTCTCTGAGCTGCTATCCATTACTCCACCGTGCCTTCAAACACACACACACACACACACACACACACACATATATATATATATATATATATATATATATATATATATATATATATATATATATTTATATATATATATATATAGTTAAACCTAGAGAACCAGATAAACCTACCAAAGTTTCACCTAAGCAGATCGTCAGGGAGCTAGCTTTCCCTGACGATCTGCTTAGGTGAAACCTTGATAGGTTTGTCTGGCTCTCTAGGTTTAACTAGGTCTGCTCTACTTACTCTATTGAGCAATTTATTTAGTTATTTTGCTTACTCGTATCGGTTTTTTTTTCTTTGGGCCTTGAACTCGTATACTGGACGATTTTTTTCGGTTAACGAACATATTCTTGGTTCTTTCTTTTTTATACCTTTTTTTCCATTTGGTGTTGGCTTGTTTATTTGCAAATCAATATACCGAAGGTTTTCCGAGCGGGTAGAGCTTCTTATACTTATAATATTTCTATTAAGAATATATATATATATATATATATATATATATATGAATATATATATATATATATATATATATATATATATATATATATATATATATATATATAGATAGATAGATAGATAGATAGATAGATAGATAATATTAGTGGTAAATATACATATATATGCAAAATCCACAGGTGCATATACACACATGTATATTTTTTGATAAAAAAATTCCGAGAGGATAGAATCCAGGTAGAACTCAATGTCCAGGACAGAGTAAGGATATAATAACAAGGCTTAAACACTAATATTCCATGGAATATTAGTGTTTAAGCCTTGTTATTATATATATATATATATATATATATATATATATATATATATATATATATATATATATAAAGAATTAATAGATTTATTTTAAAACTGATATTTTATTAACGTTATATAATAACGATATCAAAGATAGTATGAAGCCAGAAATGGTGTCAGTCTGTGGGATACTGAGAGAAAATACATTTAAGGCAAGTAATCTTGTAATAAAGTACTCGATATCAGATATAGGGCATTAGCAGAATTAATGCAAGTAAAAGGTTTGTCACTTAGCTAATTGATGTTACGTTATTCATTCAGTTTGATATTACGGATAACGGATTTAGCCAAGGGAGGAGATGGAACAATAGGGACCGAAACAGCGTCCATAAACGTTTGAAATTGTAATCACATGATCACGTGGTGATCACATGTTGCTGCCTAAGTCGTGAAAGGAAGGATAATGGTAACAACCGGAAAAGAAAGAGAAACTGACAATCTTCGTCATCCTTTGCGAATTCAGTGACATTCGTGTCGTTTGAATCGCCTTAACTAATGAGACCGAAGGTTGCACAACATGACACTTGATTGTTACAAAGAACTAAAAAAATACTTATAATACTTAGGTATTGCGTATTTTACAAGTATATAAATGTTGTGTTCAGAGTAGGAAACCAAAAATATAATCGCAGAAAATCATATGGTCAGATGCAGAAGTTTTACATTAAGAAAAACTTAATTTTCCTATTTGCCAAGCTACGTGATCATTAAATCTGTAACTATAGATGTTTTGTGATGTTTATGCCCTCTTTATTTTCTATGGGGATAAAAAAGCATACGATCTAAATTTCCATCCCTTAATATCTCTTTATTCTTGAGTTCAGTTAAGCATCTTTCAAGTTACCTCCACTCTACTTACTTAGAATATAATCCTGAATTTTAATTATCTACCTAGGGAAAAAACAAAATCTCACAGCACCTGGCATTCCCAAGAAGTCACCCATCAAGGTACTGACCAGGTTCGATGTTGCTTAACTTCAGTGATCGTACGAGATCCAGTTTTTCAACAAGATAGGCCGTAAGCCGCAATAATGATTACTATCACCCAACAAATGAAGGTAATATAATTAAATTCTATATGGTAAAATATATAATTTGAATTATCGGTTTTAATTAAAAACATTTCCAATAACTTATTTGATATAGTAATAATAATAATAATAATAATAGTATGTGTTTTTGTGCATTCTATTCTCAAAGTTTTCACATACATTTTAATTGATTTCCATCTTAAATCTCATTTTGCATACAATGTAGATACGTAGATATATTGTTGCGTACATATACGCAGGTATAGTAGCAGTTTGTATAAGGTATTTATAATAGTAGTATTATCTCGCGTCTATTTGGTTAAAATTCAGTTCTTTAGTCGTGAAACTGGAGTGGTCTCTCCTGGGCAATGGTATGGACGATGGGATATGGAGGCCGTGCACTTCCCAGACTACAGGAATACAGGCATTACATTTGTGGATGGCTTGGCTGCAGCAGTTGCCGGAAAGTTGCCAGTGTTGACAGACAACCACCTTCGGGGATCCACTCCGAGTTTTCTGTATGGATTTACTTAAATAGCTTTTTCCGTGTTTTGGATATGACCGCAAGGTAGCCGAGGTTTAAAATCAGCCTTTTCCTTCCTCTGGATGGACTGCCTTCCTGGGCTGCCGAGCGACATCTACCCGAAACAGCTGGTTAGGAGGCGCCAGTTTTGCGCCTTCGTCCATTTTCCGGCTTGGAGCTGGACTTCGTTGTCAGAGAATGTTTGAGACGCATGCTACAGAAGCGTTTTAATGAGGGCTATGATAACTCTTGGAACATATATAATGTACGTATACAAAAATTATATACAATACGTGTTTTAGAAGCTTAAAAATATTTATAAAAACTGGACAGCATATATAAACAGCCAAATATACTAAGTCAGTAAAATGCCATACGTGACACACGTTTGGGCGATCATGTCTCTTTCGATTCATGACCGACCCAGTCTGTCCTGCTATTCAACCCATAGCTGAGAGGAGAAAAGATCGATTCATACCTTTCTCAAGATGTAATTGTTCTAGCAAGGCACTGTTAACCATTACCCCACGTTGAAGTGTCCAAATGACCCTCTAAGCGTAGCTTAAATGTGACACAAGGCCAAAAGTGTGGAGCACTCAGTGAGGATCGAAATCTCTATTTAGAGGTAATTGTTCTAGTGAGACAAGCTAGCTAACTATTACACCACGTCGAAGTGCCAATGACATGAAAAAGTATAACTTGCTCTGGTAACGTTATTATGACGCAGGTACAAGTCCCTTCTGAATAAGACAAAAGATATTATTACGCATCGTCAAATGAATTATGATTATTCATCTCTATTTCACCTTGAAACACTTTTATTTGTAAGAGAATAAGAAATAATATCTTGGAGCTCTTCTCGTATTAATCGTTGTATCTTTTGATTGCTTCTCTGTTTTCCCCATCCATTTGTTTCTCTGTCTTTTTTCTCATGCTCAATCAAGTAAACATGCATGAAATATTAATATAACACCAATGTAGTATCTGTGATTGTTCTAATTATACTGACTCTGTATAATTACTGTACACATTATTTTGGTTGTGCTTTGATGTCATGTATATTGGCTCGGGATAAGAAATCGGAGAGGCGTGTTCAAATTCTAGTCGGTTACGTTACAGTCACTTCCGCGCAAATAACCTTGAGAAAGGTATGAAACCATCTCTTCTGAAAATGACCCTCACCCCAACGACTGGTTTTCAATAGCCTTGGTTGGCAATCAGTTTACTTCAGAAAGAAACGGTATCTTACTGCGGGAAAATCTTCTGCCTAGTCAGTCAGAAATCGAGACATGATCACCCAAGCGTGTATCATGTATAACACTTACCTAATTGATTCAAGTACGTGTTCACACTAAATATAACGTTTGTAGTAGTAGTAGTAGTAGCATAGGCATACATGATTTCTATCTAAACTTCTCGAACGAAAGGTTCTTGCCCATAACGAAATTGGCAACTAGGTTTCATTATTTTTCTTTGTTTTAATAATGTTTTCATTTTCAGTGACTGGGAAAAATATTGAAATCTTTTGGAGAAAATTTTTTCACTATGTATCTCGCGCGTTCAAAATGGCAGAAAAAATCGTAGTGTTCAAGAATTAATGGGAACATTACCCACGGTATAGTGATGTACACCTTTGTGTAATTGTTAATAGCCGAGATCTAATTCCAATCGAGTTCATTACAATCAATTATGCGCAAATACTCTATGCAAAAGGTACGAATCCATCTCTACTCCCACCTCAAACCATAGCGGGACAGACTGTGTCCTATAGTCTTGGTTGGCAGCCAGTCTACCGCAGAAAGAAATCGCAACCTACTGCGATAAAATCTTCTGCCTAGTTAGTCATGAATCGAAAGAGACATGATCGCCCAAGCCTGTCTCACGTATGGAACTTTGCTGTTTGATTGTATTTTTTAAAATGCCATCTGTATTATTTGTTATAATATTCAAAATGAAAGATTTTATGAACAGCCAAGTGGAATCTTTGAAAATGTCTATTTCTTATTTTCTAAAGTAAGGTAAATGTAATTATTTGGCGAAAAATAATATATATATATATATATATATATATATATATATATATATATATATATATTGATTAGTCTGTAGTGGATAGTTTTTGCTGAGAGTAATGAATAACAACTTATATAACTGACTACGATTAAGACTGACTTGATTTCTCTCAATATTTAATTGGATGTAAATCAAATTGAATGTACTGTTTACATTGAGACGACAATGCCTCAAAATAATAAAAGGAAAAATTTATCTACACTATTGTTGTTGTTAGTTTCCAGAGCACGAACAAATAATTGCTGCAGCAGAATGAATATTGGTTGTCTGACATTTTATTCTTGCTTCATTAATAATTAGCTTAAATGTTAGAAATTTCAAAACTTTTACATTAGTTTTTTTTTTAGAAAAGTTTACATTACACTCTACTTGTCAATATTTATCTTGATGAAAAAGAACTGCTTATGTCTCTTATGTGCCATGCGTGATATACGCTTAGGCGATCATGCATCTTTCGATACATGACTGACGAGGCAGATTTTTCTTCACAGTAGGTTGCCTTTTCTTTCTGCGGTAGACCAATTGCCATCCTATAGCTGGGGAGAAAAGAAGAGGATTCATAACTTTCTCAAGGCTATTAGCACGTAAGTAATGGATTCGAATGGAATTCGAACTCGGCTCACCCATTCCTCAATCCGAACCGCTATCCATTACTCCACGGCGCCACCTCGCCTAATTGACTATGTGCTTTTATAAATACTAACGAGAATTGATAGTTGCGATAGAATACTCCTTTAACGTGTAAATCGGTATCTCAGTTCTTTCGTATCTGATCCTACTAGTTAAAGGAACAAATAGAAAACGTTTATAAATCTAACATGTTTCACTTTTATTAATGTTTCATCAGAGAATGAAATATGTAGGGGAAAATAGAGAAAACAAAAAAATTATAGTATTTTCAATTTCTTTTTTTTTTTTTTGTCATTGATTAAGCACCTTTAATTGTCAAGCAGCGTTAGTGTGTATAATTCACGAGTGTAAACTTGTCTAATTCTAGTTTGTCTATGCAGGATCCGAATGGTAACCCATATATGTATGTGTGTGTGTGTGTGATACTATTTGTCGTTGCGCGGTAAAACGGAAGAAATTTTTGTTAAAACTTAAGTATTATGTGCCGAGAGACATTGAAACGGCAATGGTTAATGCAAAAAACCGTGAGAAGAATTAAGAATTTAATTCACACATGAACGACCTGAATTGTATGTTGAACAGTATGAACAATGGAAAAGTGACCTATACTTAAGGGGCAATGTTGATTGACACACTGCTGTAAATGCATGCATTAAAGCAAAAACTTCATTTTCGTAACAACGAATTTGAAGTTTCTCTTGGCTGAAAGTTGATTTCATACAAGAGTGGTGGATAAGCCACCCACGCTCACTGAGGAGGTTTAGTGAGAGATATCGATATGAGAGATTGGGAGAAGGGAATTTCCCCAAATTATATCCATAAATACGAATGCGCGTAACGAATTTGCCAGTAGAAGAGAGAAGAGTCGGAGAAGAAGAAAGGTCCACGTGCTTATCTGCCGAAGGGAAGTCTCCGACTTCAGCTTGTGGCAAACTTTACCAACAATAGCAAACAAGATTTTTGCCAGGTCAACGATAGTATTCCTTTCGATCTTGATGCGGGCTGGGATGATAATTAATTGCATGCGAACTCTGATATAAACCGATTATTTTAAGGAGACTGATATAAGAACAGTATTTAGTTTTGTTCAATTTATTCGAGTGTTATTTTTTCCCTGTACGTCATCGCCCTGCTTGAACCAGGCCAACACGAAAATACCTGCGACGATTCGATCTTGGCTGCCTTATGATCTAAAAATCACCACGTGGGATAGGGCAGTTCTGGATTGAAGCGGTCACTTCAGCGACCAGCCGCTGTGTCGGAAGTTTTGGATGACTGGCTAGGGTGTTATACGATTACGTGTGTGTGTGTGTGTAGTAGTAGTAGTAGTAGTAGTAGCAGCAGTAGTAGTAGTAGGCATTCTTTATGTTTTGTGGTTGTGCGCATGCTTGATTTTGAGATGTTTTGTGCGAGAGTGAAAAAATTTACACAACAATGTTTGTTGTAGTAGTAGTAGCAATAAGTGGAAATTACTTTAAGTACGGATTTTATAAAAGTTAGTGATCTAATAAATTGTGTTTCACGTGTGTTTATAGATGATAAAATATTTATCAGAGCTCCTTCGAAATATTTCCTGCGTAAAGAATTGTGTCATTTTTTTTTTAATTTAGGTAGCATTTATAAAATGTCTGTTATCACCAGTTTTACTTTTGTCAATTTTCAGCGATTTTAAATGTTTATCCCAACGTAGCTATCTCTTACGTTCGGAGATGCGTGAGTTTGTATTCAACGATGTTAAACCAGTGTAACTTTTCCTATATCGCAAGCATTTATTTAATAAATTCCGTCATCTGATGTAGTGTTGGATTTATTTTCCTTCCTAACTTTATCCCTGATTGTCTTGGAGGTTGTGGTAAAGATCCCGGTGTTGGGGATAACTTTCCGATTTTGTTGATAGAGTGTTGGAGGGTAAGATAATGATTTTATTTTTTTGTTGTTTTTTATGTAAGAAGTGTGATCGGCAGGATCTAAACTTGTGGACATTATATGCTCGTTTTCTAGCGTTGAGGATGAAACAATGTGGGTAAAGAAGACGTCTAAATGTTTTTTTAATTGTATTTCTCTTCTTCATCTATTCAGATATGTTGGAATCTACCACATAATGCATTTAATATTTCATCAATCTGACTCATTTTTCGTATATCAGCTTTTCCATTCTATTTATACTAATGCATCGTATCAATTTAATACACACACAAGCTTATTTTTTTATATTTTCAAATCATTTTCCCGGTTCCCGGTGAAAATATAAATATAATAAAATCATCAAATTTTCACTGGATATCAAGAAAAAAGTAGGAAAAAAATCAGTTTAAAATATATTTCGTTTGTTTCTAATGATACTTGTAAAGATTGTTCCAATAACTTGGACCGATTTTAATGTTAATTAAGTTTAAGCATCTAATGATTTTTTTCTTTTTCTTTCAGATTTGGCGAACATTTGAGCGATATTATTTTTGACCCATAATTGCCATGACTTAAATAATATGATCCAATAGAGTAATAAATAAATGTTCACCAATAACACTGATTTATTTGCTGCTTACTTTTATCAGTCTTAATGAAACATCCTTATATATAATCCGTCTTAATGAAACATACTTTATAAACGAAAAATTGCTATCCAAATATATATAAATGATTACAAAGGACTCTAAACTGAACTCTTTATTTAATCTACGGGAGTATACTGTTTTGTTCCATTGCCCATGTCTAGGGATAGCGTCTCGTACTGCTCAGTTATTTCTCGCTCGTTTCCATTGTGTGCAAGCATACACTGCCCGACACAGGGATTGAGCTCACAACCAATATATCACCAAAATTCACGAATCAACGCTTTAATCCACTAGGTCATTGTCCCGTAGGATTCAGTTCCCCTGAGGAAGACCGGAGGGCACAACAGCTGAAGCATTGTGATAATAACAACAAAAATGAGAACAATATTCAGAATATGAATAGTGTAAACTCCTTATTCCAGAAATTCAGACAGAAATTACAAAGAAACGTCGCACACATTTTGGAGAAAAACCTATATATTCGTAGGACTATACAAAAATGATTGTAGTTTGTTTATTTGTAGTATTTGTTCCAACAAAGCAAAAAAGATTTAAATAAAAAGAATTAAATGAACTTGAATATCATTATTTTTCCCTAGGCATGGTATTAAATAAACTGAAAGTGAGCAAAATATAATTGCGTTTCTACAATATAAGAAAAAAGAAAGTTGGCAAGATCGTTTTTCAAATACTCCAGCTACAAAACTAAAATGACTGGCGCAGTTACAATTGATGGCTTCGGTAAATGTCATAAATCATTGACGTTCTCACCAGGATTCCTCGTAAAAAGATTAATCTTAATCCTAACTTTTGTTTCCAGAATCATGATTTGACCCGTCTGGCCTTGAACAATTTTGCAATGACTTTTTGTCGCTTTTAAAACAACAAACGAACAAACTAGAAAACAAAACAAAAAAATGGCGTCAATGTCAATTCTCGTTTAATTTTTCTTGTCACGTGCAAAAAATCAAAGAAGATTGTCCTGTCTCAGACATTAAGAAATTTACAGTTACAAATTTCAAAGAACTTAAATATGTATCATGGTGATTATCATGACGAAAAAAAAAAATAGAACCTTTATATAATCCAAAGCTAGTGACCCCTTAAAACAAATTATTGATTTAAGTTAACGAAATTCAAGGGACATTCGTAAAAACGTGACTGAATTAATAACAATAGTAAATCTTCCTGATCGACAGGATACACTTCCAATATATATATATATATATATATATATATATATATATATATATATATATATATATATATATATACGTACATTTTTATATATGAAGAATAATTTCAGGAAAAAAATATGACGAATGGAAAAAGTTTTACGTGACACATTTCGTTCTTTACAAGTTCACCACACGCAAGTGTTGTTTACGTTGATGCGACTACGCATGCGCATGAAAGAGAGGGGATGCTTAGAATTTTACATTTGAATTTAATTTTTTTTTTCCCTTTCGTCCTTCGAACACATAACACAGGCTTTGGGCATATAGTCGACCCGATATCACATAATCTCCCCATTTTTTGTTTATATTTCTATCTGTTTTGCTTTTAAATATCTCTTGGTTTGATAAGAAAGGCAAAATGTTGCAAGAACCTGGACGCAAAATCACCGTCGATGACCAAGCCACTTTGTCATAATTTCACCTCTCTCTCTTTCTCTCTCTCTCTCGATATATATATATATATATATATATATATATATATATATATATATATATATATATATAGGCTCTATCTTTGATATTGAGCACTTTATCCCATAAATATAGCACATCTTAAGATTATATTTCTTCATATATATATATATATATATATATATATATATATATATATAATGTTGTTGTAAGGTATGCTATATTTATGTCAATATCAGGGATAGATTATATGTGGATGATCCAGACACTTTGCGATTACTTTTCCCCATATATATATATATATATATATATATATATATATATATATATGAAGAAATATAGTTTTTATATATTATGGGATAAAGTGCTCAATATCAGAGAGCGTATCTAAATATAGATATAAAAGTGAACATAGAAGTCAACACTCAGAGGCGATAGACTGTTTCATGCTAGACGCAATAATCAGGCCGCGAGTGTTGGATTTTTTCCTTGACTATATATATATATATATATATATATATATATATATATGTATATGTATATGGGTCAGTGGTGGATTGTGCGTAATACATTCTGATGTTTATTTTGGAGGGGTGGCTTGTATATTTATTTACTTATTTGGGTTAAATTAATTTACTTGTTTTTATTTTCATTTTTTATTCTATATATTTATTTATTCTTTTCGGTTTTCTATATTTTCTTAATGTAGTAAAAGAAAATTGGGTGGATTTGTTTAGGTCTCTTATTTAATAGTTGGTTTTGGTCTGGGAAGTTAAAGATATATATTTGTCCAATTTTTGGATTGCTTGCCGTAGTCTATTCTGCTATGTTGGCGGGGAACAGTTTTTAATTTGTTTATTATTTTCTTTATTTGCTTATTTGGATTTATTATTTTACTTGTTTTTGCTTATTTAAATTTATTTTTATTAGTTCTAACGGTTATTTTAGCGGTAGCTATTTGTTTATTTGATTATTTATTTATTTGGATTAATTTTTAGACTTTTTTTCTTATTTGTTTGCTTATTTGTTTTCTTATTTTTTATTTTGTATATTTTTATTTACGCTATTCGGTTTTTGATTTTTGAATAACGTAGAAATGTTTTGATCGTTGTATAGCAGTTATAGGTATTTTCCCGTCCAATTTTTGCATTGATTGTTGTAATCTATTCTAACGGTTATTTTGGCGGGGTTGGTTTCTTGATTTGTTTATTGATTACTTTATTTATTTGGATTGGTTATTTTTATTTTATGTATTTATTTTCTATTTTAATTTGTTCTATTTCGTCTATTCTAATGGGAGTAGTTTGTTAATTTGTTTATTATTTGCAGGGGTTAATTTATTTTACTTGTTTTTATATTATTTTATTTATTTTTATTTGTTCTTTTCAGTTTTCGATTTTTAAGTAACGTAGTAAAACTTTGTTTTCATGTCTGCACTTTGAGATGAGCTCAGATCGTTTATTTAGCAATTTATTTTGGTCTGGGAAGGTAATAATAGCTATTTTTTTTTCCTCCAAGCAAAATGTTTGCAGGTTTTTGATTGACTGTTGTAGGCTGATGATCTTTTCCTTATTTTCGATGTTTTTTTTGGTGTGATTTTCGTTTTGTTTTTAATTTCCCAGATATACTTAGAAAGCGTTGTGCTGTTCGCGAATTTATTATTTGTGAAAGATGTTTTGTGTGCGTAGTTTCTTTGTTTCCATGGCCCTTCAGTTACTCCTATATATACTTTTTCTTCATTATCTGGTGATTTTGCTGTGACTTGGTATATTACGTTGTTTTGTACACAATTACCGTTTAAAGTTTAAAGGACATTAATTTTTTATTCTACAGTTACACGTTGGTTTAATTTGTTCGGGTGGTCTCATAATCGTAAGAAACTATAACAAACAAAACCCTGACAAAACTAGAAAAGTAATAATGAAGCTCAAGATCAGGGATAGAGTATATGTAAATATAAAAGTGGACATTGAAGTCAACACACAGTGACAACAGGCTTTTTCATGCTTAAATGCAATCTTCAAGCCATCGATTGCGTTTAAGCATGAACCAGACAGTCGCTGGTATATATATAGACTTCAAGGTCCATATATATATATATATATATATATATATATATATATATATATATATATATATATATATATAACAAGTAATTAGTATTACTCTAATTTGCACAAATTACTGCTTAACCTCAACGTTAGATGAAGTATTCTATTAAGGTCAGTGTTACGGATACGCCAATCTTTTGATACAGTAATGTCATCACCATTGAAAAACTTGTTTGTTACACGTGATATATGAAAAAGGTGTTCTGTCATACTGGAATGTCTCCCCTTCTACTACACCTGGTAATAAGTGAGAACTTAGTAAATTAATACATTTTAATTGTTCAGTACTCCATTGATTTTTATAAATTTTCTTGAATCATTGCTTTTGATATAGCCATTAGAATCAAAGTACTGAATTTTACAGAATAGATCACACTCCTGTTACGTTACCGCAGAGACAGAAATAATCGAACCTTTTTACATAAATGAATTCCTCCATTTTTGTTGTCCGCCATTTCGGATAGCGGAGAGACCTGTACTAATGAAAATCTTTCGTAATAACGAAATGGTATAAAGCAAATATTTTAAGTTCTAAGATATCTGCATACTTTTGTTGTGTTAGTCCTCTGAATGGGAAACAGCAACATCTAAAATTCTGAAACTTAACTCATACATTCAGTTTTCGTAATATTGGAGTTAAATAATCTTACGTTAGTGTAAATACAAAACAGACAACACAGACAAAAACAGACGTTTCTGGAATGTCAGAGGAATTTCTTTGAAAACAAAGCTGCAGTAATTACAACTTTCCACTATGGCTCCGAATACTGTTCTACCGAAACCATATTCGCCCGCTTGATGTCTTCCAGAAGCGGTGCTTTCGCATAACCTGGAAGATAAAATATCTAATATTAATCTGAATTCAAAGAGCAAAATTGGGGGCATAGTGATATTTCTTATGCAATCGCAACTTCCCTGGCCTACTCATTTTGAGCACACGAGGGATGAAATGACACAGAACATCTTTATTTGCAACCAACGGCATCAGGGTAATCGGAAAGCTAGTAGTCCCCTGTTGAGTTACAAGGATAAATGTAAGCAAAACCTAAATTCTGTTGTCGTTTGAGGAAGTGAATACTGATCGCGTCAAGTGAAAGAGTATATACATAAACGTAAGTACAACTTTTAAGAAGTTACGCATTGAATATCTACTCCTTGATATTCCTGCAGCTTTCACAGGGGACGCTGTTCTATTTGGAATGCTCTGTGGGTTTCAAGCTGGCCTTAAGTAGGGCATCAATGATGTTCAACCCTCATACATCGAAAGTCCATCACACATAACAATAATGCAAAACGAAATTTCTACGACACTTTAATATTTTTTTTAAATTTCTATTGCATATAAAAAGCTAACGACTATAATATATACTTATATGTAGTTATCAGCCCAAAGATTAGGAACCACTCAAAATCGGAACCACATGTCATGAGCGATTAACTTCATAAATTTAAATATTGCTCTAAGACGAGATGTGCTCATACTCGTATCATTCAACCAGAGAATACACTGAAAATGCTTGCCACTTCGAATGGATTCATTCGTGCTACAAGCCATATATATATATATATATATATATATGCTTTAGCACACATCCTCGGTGATGTCTGTCCGTGGATCATTCAGGGTTTCGGGCCATTTAGCACCATATCCTCCTTTCCACTGTGACTCAGTCGATACTGATCGGATATCGACATGGATGCCACTATTCTCAGAATACACACTGTGACAAATCTAGCATTTTATAGTCTAATCACGAATACATTCCGGGTCACTATATATATATATATATATATATGTGTGTGTGTGTGTGTGTGTGTGTGTGTAATCATATGGAATAAGCATATATATTTTTTAGAAAAATTTGTATATATTGCACCATTTTCTTTTTTCTCACTCTCTTTCGCTCTCTCTCTTTCTCTCTCTCTCTCTCTATATATATATATATATATTGATAATAGATATACATTTTTCTTCACACATAGAACAACTCTGAGTTTCATGCACGACGCAATGTTCAGTACCGACCGTTGCATAATTTACATAATAGAAATTCTGTAACAGTCAGTTTTAACCCAGCACCTTGTGATTGCGTTGTGCCTGAAAGTCAGAGTTGTGGTGAGGAAAGACTGCATATTTATTATTAATATATAATTCATGGCACTGTTATTTTATATCGAGCATTATTTTATTAAATGAATTTGCGATCAGTGATGTTCCGAATGGAAAGCTTCCTATAAATTATAACAAATACAGCGAGAAAATAACGCCATTGATTTTCGTGGTTTGACAGCTGTGTAAAGTCGCCCAGAACGTGATTACCCAAATTGTAACTGTGAACACATCCACTGTTTGGATAAACAACTAATAAATATCAATGTGTGATTTCTTTTTCACTTGGAGAAATACAATGAAACACATCTACTTTGTATATATTTTCATGTCTGAGAGCATTTTGAAAGAATACTATGTGTAAGAAAGCAAGATAATACTGTATTATTGACGGAGATGTTCAACCATCTACTGTCATACCACCAAGTTCCACGTCTGACGTCGTAGGGTTAAACAGCTACACACACACACAGATATATATATATATATATATATATATATATATATATATATATATATATATATATATAGGTACCTTCACAGAAACGCGGCACCTAAGGTTTAAAATGAATTTTTTAAAATGAGTAATATTTTTTGAAGTTTTTACTTTAGTTTCAATTTCAAGCTAATGTTTCCAATAAGCAAAATACTTTTTTCTGTATTTCAAAATTAATTTAAATTGACTGGACGGAGTTTTCGTTTTGAAATTGATAGAACAATCTTCCCCGGTGGACGAAATAAAGGTTTCATTTCGAAATTCCAATCACAGGAAGAAGGCCGTAGCGTACAACAGCCGAAACATCGTAAATATGGCAATAAGGATGAGTCCGAACAATGTAAATAAATATAATACCTGATCTCAGAAATATGGACACATAAAATTTCCTATACTAAACTTTGGCTCCCCCGATTGATGCAAAGATTTTTAACCAAAATTTCGAACGTTTAAAAACGGATTAAAAAATAATAAAGACAATAAAACGTTGTTTTTATTAAGTTTGGGTCATTTTTGCTACATATATATATATTAAAGACATTTTTATGTTTAACGTTATAGATACAAGTATTTAAGTAAATGCTCTGTTTATAATAAACAGTATTAAATAACATTTACCGGCCTGAATGTCCGAGAAATTTTCATAGAAAATATTCGTTCTTTGACAGGATTCGAACCTGCATCCTATACGGAACCGTCATTTACGCTGACGTGCCTTACCGTTAGGCTACAAAGAAGCGTTCGGTAGACAAGGTCGAATTTACTGCTTATAAACTCAATCTTCCATGAATCTCGAATATTCATAACTGCTCATGGCGTATCAAATGTAAACTTGTATCTATAACGTTAAACATAAAAATGTCTTTAATAAATAAATTGTCGGACTTTGTCCATTTCGTAATATATATATATATATATATATATATATATATATATATATATATATATATATATATATATATATATATATATATAAGTGTGTGTGTCACAGGTACAATACATACCACCCACTTGGGAACAGAGAAATATTAGGTTGGTGCCAAAATAATGTCGGTTTTTGCCGTTAAAAATACATCAAAAACCGACATTATTTTTACATCAGCCTAATACTTATGTCAACTGAAAGTTAAATTGTTCTATGATTTAATAAATCCTCGGCCTCAATATTTTATGAGTGTCGTGTCATACTGCGGAGAAGTTAGTGAAACTTTTTTGTTACCCGAAAGCTATACGCTAAACGGTAACCTGATACCTAACTATACAACCAACAAATCCGTTTGGGTACAGCCATGGAAAACAATAAATATCTTTACAAGTTGCCGACATAAAAATGAAATAAAATACGCAAGAACGTTGACATAACTGAGAAATCTCATTCTATTTTCTTTTCAACCTGAATAAATCAGATTTTGCATATATTATCTTTCTGAAACAACGTTTAGCCATTTGGCAATGGGTGATCAAATATCTCCTGATGCCCGGTGAAATTTTTCTTCCAGAGACGGATAAGCAAGATAACTCGGAAAAAAAACCTATTCTGAATCTTCTTAATCTTCTTATTCTGTCGACAAATCGGATAGCGAATTAAGAAGATTCGTAGACAATGCTGAAGGCAACTGACGTAATTATAAACCTAGATATGTTGACGAGATATTTCGTCAATATGATATCATGAAACATATTCTGGTTCATTGTCGTACAGATATGCAACGTTTTAAACTATTTTTTTTTTAATTTTTAAGAAATGTCCATGACAAAATTTTGATGTATGGTTGGCAGATCAAAGATTAGAAGTGATAGCAAAAAGTTCAAATTTGCTAAGAGATACAACGGACAGAAATTTCTGGAGAACCATCATCGCCTACGTCCAAAAGGGACGCGGCACATAGAAGAAGAAGAAGAAGAAGAAGAAGAAGAAGAAGAAGAAGAAGAAGAAGAACAAGAACAAGAAAAAGAAGAAAAATTAGAAGAAGAAAAATTAGAAGAAGAAGAAGAAGAAGAAGAAGAAGAAGAATGGATTATTTAAATTGACTGATTGAATCATTTTCACGGCTTATCAACAGTTTACAGGTTATTTGAAGCCTAAAATATTTTAGATTGTAAGATTTTTTTGGTGATAATAACAATTTAATGATACAAGCCTTACTAATTAACCTATAGCTGAGGGAAAAGAGATGGTTCCATAGCTTTCCCAAGGGTATTTGCGCGTAAGTGACAATAAAATATCCGCAGAATACCCCTATCGCATCGTTTAAGCTTAACAACTTTAACAAAATATCTCAATAACAATAATAAATATGAATGATGGTCGTTATTTTAAGAAGTAAGGGGGTACAAATGAAAATATTTGAAATCGAAAACTTTTTCGATTTCACTGAGACAAACGTTAAACACTTCTATATTCTATTCTTCCCTTCATTTTTTTTCATTTTCTTTCTTTCATTTTCATTCTAGAGCCAAGTAGCGTCTCTTATATGTCAAGTTCGTGTTTTTACGCGGTCAAAACGGAATAGTTCATTATTCATGAGGTATTCGCAAGGCGTAACGGTCGTTCAAACTAAAGCACTAACTAATAAAAGGAGGGGCAAGCAGAATTATAACCTCGATTCTGACCAGTGAAATTACAATGCCATTTGACGATTTCGTTTAAAGTTATGACAGGAAGTTAAATAGAAAATTATATCAACTTTATGAAACGTAATTTTTTTTTTATATTATTTTTTTTTAGAATCACGTCTTTTTACTTGCGGGATAAATGATGCGTTCAGCGGTGGAGCAAGAATTCGAAAATTGCTTTTTTAATTGCAAATTATTCATTATATCATATCCAAGTATTTTATAAAAAATTAGAGCTGATTACACAATACTTCAAGCTCAATTTAGGTTTATAGTTTGTAACCATGTAATGAGACGAGGTAACATCAATCGTAGAATTCATATTATCTGCGGAATATTATTACATTATTGTCACATAATTACAGTGAAATTATTAAGTTTTGTTGTCAAAAGTATTTTATTTTGCTTGTATATCAATTTTTACAGACTTTATTTTTAAAATGCAATAAGATCATTCTAAATTTCAGAATTTCGCTATTGCCCGTCAAAATGATTGGAAGAAAGCGATCTAAAAATATGAAAAAGAAAGGTAACAAAACGTAAACGAAATAGTTCCAGTTTGTTCAACTTGGGAAATTTAGCATTGCTGCCAAAGTTTTCTAAAATGCTACCAATAACAAAGGAGAAAATTAAAATACTTAACAGCAAATCGAATATAGCATCAAAATTTCTTTTACTTTTATTTATTATGTAAATAAATGCATAATTGTCAACAATATTTCCGGAAAACTTGATGTTTCCTGTAATAAATTCTTAATAAATATTATTCTTGTTATTATTTTACTTAAGTGTAAAGTGGTCCTACATTTACAATCCGTTACGGCTAACCATGAAAAGAATATGTTGATCAAAACTGCCTAAATCGTTTAAGCGCGTATTACCGCAAAATTATCAAATGTTAAACACGCCTCTCCTACGCCGAACGCGACATATGATCGGATCGTTAGTGTGGCAGTTAGTATAGGTGACACCGCTATTGAAACAACACCTGTTTAACAACTCTGTATATAAACATTTCTACTGTGCAGCTGACAGCTCAATGACATTTGCAAGCATTGCTTTCAAGCTGGAAATGTACAGCTGTGTGTATGTGTTTGCGTGTGCGTGTGTGTTCGCGCGCGTGTGTTTAATCGTACGTATTATTCCTCTGCTATAAAACTAGAATAGTCGAGCTGAGTTCGAATTTCAGCTCAGGTAGTTTTTGTTCCCTTCGCGCTACTGTTTGTAGAAAAGGCATGAATCGACCTCGCCCTAAAGGTAAATAAACCGGTACAAACTGACGTATGTTCCTTGGAAATGGTAAAAGAGTGTAGGTACCAACAAGTAACTACATTACTCTATGTAATGCCATAAAAGAACCATCATGCTTTCCCGATCGTTCTGGGTATGATGATAAACTACATCCGGCAGCAAGACCTCTCATCGGAAGGTTTTGAGGAGCGTGGAACGACCTCTTAATTTCTGTTGTTCCTATGGTTACCCTGAACTGGAGAGGTAGCACCAGTTAGGGTTCCAGGGCAAATATTAAATCCCCAAACAAGTCTAAAAAAGCTGAAACAAAATCTGAAAAAAATCTGTCTATATTTCTGAGATGAGGTATAGTAATTATTTGCATTATTTACATAGTTCAGACTGTTGGTCTCATCCTTATTGCCATATTCAAGGACACATGACCCAGTGGATAAAAGCGTTATATGGATCCAGTGATTTGATCCAACAAGTTGTGAGTTCAATAACTGGCTACTGCAGTGGTGAACAAAACATGGAAAGTTGAATTAAAGAAAGATAACCGAGACATCCGGGAGAGGCATGGCACGAGGAACTAAAACAATCTACTCCGATGGACGAAATAAAGGGTTCAGTTGGAAATTACAATCACGTGATGAAGGGTAGAACGGTCGAAACGTCATGTATATGGAAATAAAGATGAGGACAACAGTCTGAACAATGTAAATAATGTAAACATGTTTGTAAAAAGAAAGAATTACTCAAGCGCCCAAGAAAATTAAATTTCGTCATTAAGGAGTTGATATGCCGTTAAACAATTCTTTTTTGACGATCTAAAAGATCTTTGGATATACTTTAAGTTTTAATATTGTACAAAGAATGCTTTTCTCATATCTATTTGAATATATTTTCAATTGTATCAGATTGCTAAATTATAAGTAATTCTTCAGTGGGTGAAGTACTGAAGGCAGTGCATATAGATAAAACTTGGAGCTAAAAGTTGAAATAATAAAATTGATTTCTATGACTAATATTCTTTGGGGTTTTTTTTGCGGGGGGTGTCTTTTTTACTATCATATTTTTATTAGGTTGGTGCAAAAGTAATGACGTAATAATGTCGTTTTTGACGTATTTTTTAACGTCAAAAACGACATTATTACGTCATTATTTTTGCACCAACCTAATATTTAATTCTTATTAGGTCGTTTTCCGTTTCTTTCTAAATCGACTTTTCTCTGTCTGCTTGTTGTTAATGGGATATATATATATATATATATATATATATATATATATATATATATAAAGAACGGTTGCAAATCATTTCTGACAGTGACACGGCGTTCTGCAGTATAAACTTCAAAGCTTTCTTGGAGGAATGAAGAGTTCGTGTTGCACTTTCGATGCATGTCTGACTCATCAGGAAATGGGATAGTGGAAAGATGTCACTGAAATGTGAAGCGCATACCTGCCATGAAATATGTGTTCTATCCACGAAGCTTTCTACTGGTACTAAGTTTAATATAGTCTGGCAAAAGGCCATAAAGTAGAAGAAAAGGAAGGTACAATGATAAACCAACAAGTGTTTACGACGTGCATGTAGCTTTTGAACTGATCCAGTCATTCGCATTAAATCGTAAAATGACAGTTGGGTGTCCTGAATGGCCACTCTTCTAGCTCTTTCTGGACTAATGCAGGTGTCCCCAATAGCTCTATCCTTGAACCTACTTTGTTCTTAATTTTCATCAATGACCTTCCTGAAGGCATCATCTCCCAACTTGAAATCTATGCTGATGGTAATCATTTACTCCTGTCTCAATAGTCTGATCAGTTCAGTTGGCATCGGATCTCAAAGATGACCTAGTCTGTTGTTAACTGAGGCAAGGAATGGCTTGTTGGTTTTCACGCCTCTAAAACGAAGCTTCTCCCTATCAATCACCTGAAAGACCCCTTCCTGCCTTCCATCATCATGTATGTTACTAATCTGCATCAGTGACTCAATGCGTCTTCTCGGGTTTACATTTTTGGCTGACATAAAGTAAAAAGATTATAATGAATCCATTGCTAGGCCTGCTGCTAAGAAAGTTTCTTCATTCTGTCGTGCTAAACAATTTTTCTCCATTGAATCTATCTTATATATTTATAAGTATACCATTTATCCATACTTAGAATATTGCTGCCACATATGATCCGGTGCTCCTAATTTGTCTTTAGAGATTCTTGATAAAATCCAAAGTAGAATCAGCAATATTATTGGTCCTGGCATCTCGGCTTCAGTCACTTTCCCATCGCCGTATTGAGCTTACTTGTGCCTTTTTTTTAATGTACTTTCATGGTAAATTTTCGGATGGTACCTAGACTCTATGACTTTAAGCGCAGTACTTGATTAGCGGCAATGTCTCATCAGTTCACAGTTAAATTGGCTAGATGTAACCGTAAGTTCTTTGCAATCAGTATATTTTCTTACAATTCTCTCTTGTATAGCTTTCTTCTGACATTACTTTCCAGCTAACTTTGATCTTCAAAGATTTAAATCCAGTTACAATTTTTATCTACTTTATTCTTGATTCCCCATCTTTTATTGTTCTTGCACCTTAATAATGTTTCTCTTTTTTTTTCTTATTCTTTCACACTCAGTAATCACTTGGACTTTTGATGACTTTATTGCCTTGTATGGGTGATGTGATTAAAAAAAGATTATACAGCATGCAAGTAAGAACTTCGCCACAAACTCAGCCATAATTAAACGCTTGTTATTGTTATTGCTGTTGTTGTAATATCGATGCAAGTTCTTAAAAGAAATAAAAAAAGGATTATGTGCATTAATTGAGATACTTTTTAGCTATATACTAGTTTATTTACACCGTCAAAAAGAGATGGAATATTTAATTTTGTAGTTGCATTTGATAATATTTTCTATATGAACAATATTGGAATTCTATCTATAAAATTAATTCCATTGTTGCATGTAAGAATGAATTCTGCTTTTTAGATCATTTACAAGAAAATATCAAATAACCAAAAAGACAGCACGTAAAAAGCAATATATTAGCAACGACATCTTCCCTAGTTACTAATGAAATACGTTGTTACAGTAAGTTTGATTATTCGTGTTGAGTAATGCGTCCTTTTAATAACGGAATATCTCATTACTAAGTAGGGTATAACAGGCTGCGTAGGCGATATCACATTCTGTTTTATATTGTGACACATAGTTACTAATTTTAGCTTAATTTTATATAGTGCTGCAACAGTTGGATACCCTATGAGGATAGAAGCTGTTATTATAGTCATTTTCTAAGCGTAGCTTAGATGTGGCACAAGGCCGAAAGTAGGGGCATCCAGTGAGGATCGAACTCACTACTCAGTTTTAGCGAGACAAGCTTGCTAATCATTACACCACCTCGAGGTGCCCAGAAGCTGTTATTATATCATTGCTGCAAAACTAGCTTACGTCGCTCTACAACAGGTGCTTTTCTTTACTAATACCTACGTACTTACAAATACACTGACACATCCATCTCTCTCTCTGTCTCTCTCTCTCTCAATCATTTTGATCATAAAATAACAACTATGCAATTTCCGAATCATCCTAAAGGACCTAAAATTTAATCGGGACCAGACAGAAGAAAACAAGTTTTATCTTCATCGGTCAAAACTATATAAGCAAACAGATGTTAAGATTTGAAGATATGAATAAAAGTAAGGATAACAACGTGAGTTTAAATCGGTTTAAACTTAGTGCGAGCATTTTCTATGAATAAAAGTATTTATTTCACTAAATTTATACTTTTTTTTAGTTTTTTTTAATAACATCGTTATTTTCCTTTGGTTTTTAAAAAAACTTTCTGCATCGCATAAATATACACTTCCAATGGAGATGTGCATTTAGTTCTGTTTTCTTGTCGTTTCTTCTGTATCTGAGTCAGCATTTAAAATTATTTGTATATTATGTTTCTTATTTTTAAGTGTGTATTCATGTCCTGACAATTTGACCTCACCTTTCATATACTGTACTGGATTATTTTAACTAAAGCAAATCAGAAGACACAGTCATAAAAGCCTTCAGAAAATGTACAAGACGCACGTCCAAAAATAATTCTACTATTATTCTAAATGTATTCTAAACTATTGCACTTTTTATTATATAAATGCACATAATAACTTCTTTTTAATGTGTGTCTTTTTTTTCTTTTTTTGATTTAGCATTTTTCCAGCGAATGTGCTAAAGTTTATATATAATATTAAATGAGTGATGATGTGATTCCAACACACGACCCGAGATGAATATGACGTCTACATTTATGCAACAGCTCTGCTATGGGAGTAACTTAGGAATAATAACAGTATGAAATGGACAAAGTCCGACAATTATTTTAAGACATTTTTATGTTTATACATTCTTTTTATAGATGGTATTTATCAATCCACCCACGGGGATCGAATGTGGCACAAGGCCTTTTTAATGTGGGTATCTCCGAGCCGGTAGGCCCACCCAAAAATAAATAACCATCCAAACCCGCCGAGGCGGGCCAGTTCCGTCAACCTCCCCCAACGAAACACTACCCTTCGGCGGAGCTTCGTCCAGGTTCCTCTCTGCAAGCAGAGAGTTCGACAGACACCCGACCCGGCAGCTGACAAAGCGCAGATACTACACTTTGATCCTAGCCACCGGGCCGAGCGGGTTTTCTTTTTATAGATGGTAATTATCAATCCACCCACGGGGATCGAATGTGGCACAAGGCCTTTTTAATGTGGGTATCTCTGAGCCCGTAGGCCCACCCAAAAATAAATAACCATCCAAACCCGCCGAGGCGGGCCAGTTCCGTCAACCTCCCCCAACGAAACCCTACCCTTCGGCGGAGCTTCGTCCGGGTTCCTCTCTGCAAGCAGAGAGTTCGACAGACACCCGACCCGGCAGCTGACAAAGCGCAGATACTACACTTTGATCCTAGCCACCGGGCTGAGCGGGTATTCTTTTTTGAAATTCGAATATTTAAGTAAATGCTCTTTTTATAATAAACAGTATTAAACAACATTTACTGGCCTGAATGTCCGAGAAATTTTCACAGAAAATATTCGTCCACCGACAGGATTCGAAACTTTATCCTATACGGAACCGTCATATAGCCTGACGTGCCTTTTAACCGATTCGGCCACAGAGGTTCGGTTAGCAAGGTCGAAATTACTGCTTTCGTTTAGTACTGTTTATTATAAACAGAGCATTTACTTAAATATTTCTATGTATAAAAACAATGTATAAACCTAAAATATCTTAAAATAATGACAGTACTTTTATCTTTGTATTTCTTGGAGTTAGTCACTTTTCCTTATAGTTTTAGTCATTAGAATTAAATTTTCTTTAACTATTGATATAGTACTCATTTAAAACTACGAAAATTAAATCTAATCTTTTCTTTGAATTTTTAAAGTTTAAAATCTATCATTGTTTTGATTAATTTTAACACATATATTTAATTGAGGATTTTAATTTTATAAAATAAATATTGCATGTGATGAATACAATCAACTGAAAGAAAAACAGATTTGTTCCTCCTACAGTTGCTATTCAGTCATAGTCAATTGTGTATAAACTCTGAATATAAGAAGGAATCGGATTAACTTAAAAGATGGAAGATTACGATCGACATTCGTTAATCTTTGCAAACAGAACTGGATTTGATAACTTTTGCTATCGCTAGAATGTCTCAGCATGTTACCCTACTCTTTCTTTCTTTCTTTCTTTCTTTCTTTCTTTCTTTCTTTCTTTACGCCGTGTCTCTTGTCATTTTTGCCATCTCTCCCAAACAGTGCACCGACATCCATTTGCTCAAGCTCGCTAGGTTGTGCGGTATTTTTCTATGGCTCTCTTACCTTAACCGTTACCACGACAATTTCTTTCTAGATTTGTTCCCCTTACTTTTTCTTTGGGGGTGGGGGTGGGTTACAAAAATATGAACACCTAATATATAACTTATAACTTTCTTTGTATTGTGCGCATGCATGTTAATTTTTGTACACTAATAAAAGAAGGAATGAGTAAATATTTTGCTATAATGCATTATGTAATGCATTATGTAATGCCTTACGTTTTGCCTGCATGTTTTGACGATGAAAACAAAAAACAAAAAACTGAAATGCAAAACGTGAAATAAAAAAAAAACAAACAAATATATTACGAAATACATAAATAATTCAGCGTAAATTTAACTTTTATTACTCCTTCAGAGGTTCTGTGGATGCAATAAGTCTTTCATTTCCTCAAAGAAATGTGACGTGTTTACATACGAGAAAACTCAAGTATTTCTTTTCTTTTTCTTTCCTTGGACTCCTATTTATTTTTCTCCTTGACGAATAAAGATACTCTTTCGTTGTTTTTGTAAATAGACAAAATAATTCAACTTCAGAAAGGCTAGCAGTTATGCTGATAGTTACCAGTAGCATGCATAAAATTAGTCAGGCATGGATGATAGTAGCTGTGCTAGAGTAGACTGTAGACTATTGTCGCCTACAGTGTAGTAAAGGTTAAACCTGCCTGTCCATACCAAATTTTCCAAGCCCTCATTCCCCAGTATGTATCCAAGAAACTCCAGTTGTCTCTTAATTTTCTACCTCCAAATTTACGTTGAATACGTATATAATAGTTCAGCTGGATGAACAATTGTATAAATATATAAAATATGCCAGTATTATGATGATACATTGTCAATACCTGTGAAATTCTCACGTTACCAGTTAGTCTTATATAGATCACTCCCTCTCTCTCGTTCTTGCTCTCACATACACACGGAAATCTCTGCGTCTGTCTCTGTCACTCTCTATATATGTGCGTGCGCATGCACGCGCGTACGTGCGCAAGACATTTCCGAATGTAATGCTTCCGATTTATTTCCATATAAACTACAAGAGATACAAGAATCACAATAACAGCGCGTAAGTTTTCAACTACAAAACACTATTTCTCCAAAAGAATCTCCACATCTGGCTAAATATTCTCATCGGCGATGAAGATTTTATAGGATGCCAGCTGTGCAAAGCGGCCCAGGGCTCACATCCACTTTTTGGTCACCGTAAACGTTAATCAAACATCGATAAATGTAAACAGATGTATTTATCACATGGGAGAATTCAAAGAGACACCTCTTAGTAAATTATTTCATATCAGATGCTATTTTGCCAGAACGCTGCTCAAATTCTATCTGAAAAATTATAGGTTACCTGCAAAAAGTATTAACATCCAAATGCTTGTGACTAAATAGGAAACATCACTTTTCGAGTGAACCTCATATATATATATATATATATATATATATATATATATATATATATATATATAAATGTGCATGCAAGTGTTCGTACACACACACACACACACATATATATATATATATAGATAGATAGATAGATATCCTTTGGTATGAATAAAACAGTGCTCAATGTAAAATAACAGAACTATTAAGTATATATTAATAAATATACATACTAACCCACATTGGCAGTAGGACTATATATATATATATATATATATATATATATCAGATAACAATATATATTTTTATATATATAGAACAGTATTGGGGAAATTGTAAGACAAAATGGAAATAATTTATTTGCGCCGCGTTTCATCCGTTAGGATTTCATCGGACTGGGTTTCTTGACGTTGTTGTCAAGACCGATGAAGTCCTCACGGATGAAACGCGTTACAGGTAAACTATTTCTATTTTGCCTTACAATTTCCCATATATATATATATATATATATATATATATATATATATATATATATATATATATGTGTATGTATATGGAGAGAGAGAGAGAAAGAGAGAGAGAATTGATACTTGTAAAAGGTTTGTCAGCTGATTGATATTTCCTTCAGCATCGTGTTTCAGAGATTCGTAGACGGTCCCTCTGGGTGTCACTCCATCCAATCTAGAGGCGTTCTCGATTTTCTCTTTTTTATATGTACTCTTCATTGGTGCAAGTATTTTTTTTTGTATTGCATATGTGCGTTCGCCTGGCATATGTGTAGTGTCGTGGTTATTTGTCCTTATCGTCGTTTTTTTCACTTTACACTCACTTCTTACACACACAGACACACACACATATATATATATATATATATATAACCTATTTTAGTGGATCCCCATGTTTCAGTAGACTTCTTGTTTATTTTTGTTGTTTTTTAACAGTGCAAATTACGACTACCGGCTTGCACATCATAGATTCATTAGGAAGAAAATGTGCACTCCGGCAAAGTTCGAACCTGCGTTCCCTTGAGAGGAGGAACTTTACCCATTCCTTTTCAAAGACCATTAGTGCTAACTGAATGCAAAATTCCGACAAAAATTAGAACGCAGATTACTGTTCCGATTTTCGCTGCTAGTTACCGTTACGCCAACCGAAGCAAGGTGATAACGTTTCTTCATTGTCAATCTACAGTTTGCGATGGGTAAATTGTCTCCATTTTTTTTTTAATTTCGTTCGTTGTTTGTTTTTCATTTTGCCCACAACACAGTACAGTAGAGTCAGTTGGCCACCGTCCGTGAGAAAAAAAGATTATCAAGGCGCAATTTACTCCGCCAGAAATTTGGAAACGGCGTGCTGTACTGCATGGCATTCACTCCCGAAGCTCCAATACGAACATTTCAATGTGTTTGGGTGTCAATCTGAGGACAGTGCAGAAGATTCGGTAAGAGTTGGATGAGTCTAATGGTGATTGCGGAGGCTCGACAGATAGGAAAACTCATTCTGATCGTTCTGATAAGAAAAAACTTCTGAATTTGTTGGTGAGGGCCTCAGATTCAACACAGAGTCCTAAATCCAAGGCACTTGAGGAGGTAGTGCTGCCCTGGGTCAAGATGGTATCTGCTGGAAAATCCTACGTCTGACAAAAGGACTCTGCAACATGCCACACAAGCAGGAGAACCTAGTCATAGCTATCAGACAATTTCTGCGATCACAACTCTCCTCACATTCGGCCACAAAACTCCCCGCACTGCAATTCCCTTGATTGATATGTGTAGGGGGCATTTGAGCGAGAGATCAACAAAATTACTTGTAACACCGAAGATGAACTGAGGGCAAGGATTTCGGCAGCATTCCCCAACGTAAACAAGGAGACTGCACAGAAAAGCTGCAGGAGATTCCTAAGTCGTCTGGAGGCCGTTGTTGAAGCCAATGGCGAATTTATTGAATAAAACATTTCAAGATATTTTTGTGTAATTTTGGTAAATATATCTGAGATGTCAGTGGTATTGTCATTTTTGCGTAATTTAGAAGACAATTTATTCACCGCACCCTGTATATATATATATATATATATATATATATATAGTTTATTATATTCTCTTTCTGACCGGTTCGCTTCTCATTCTGTCAATTTGTCAGGAATGTGATTTATTGATGTTATTGGCATAGGGAGGCGATCTCGGTGCATTTAGAAAGTGTCTGAAAGCCATAGCACGGGTTGACCCAAGCCTTATAAGTAAAATTGGGTAGACGGGACTATTTGGGAGCCGTCGATGATTGTGCTAGCACGAAGTCACAAGCCTCATAACCTTGGGCAATGGCCTTGATCACGCCAGATAATGCGCTCTCTCCCAGAAACTGTAACTAAGGTTAGCTCAGCTATTAATTGCAGTATGAACAACAGGAGGTCTCTGTCAACATTGAAGTCAACACTCAGCGGCGAAAGTCTGTTTCATATTTATACGCATTATGCGTTTTGTTTTTGCTCGACTGTTTATAGATACAGACAGATGAGTGATGCATTTTGGGTATCCTAATGATTTGTTCTAATGGTTATTTTGGTGGGCGGTATCGGTTATGTTTCGAAATATTCTCGGGACTATTGAGTGAAAATAATTTTGGATCTGGATTCAGTTTTTTTTATATTATAAATATGCTCTATCCCTGATATTGAGCCCTTTAACCCATAAATATTGTATACCTTAAAATTATATTTTATCATATATATATATATATATATATATATATATATATATATATATTGAGACATATTTCCTTGAAGCTATCTATATTAAAAAATTGAAACCAAACCTTAATAAAATTAATTATGAATACTGCACAAATGTTTTAAAATGTTTACAGTAGATAGTTTACAATATCGAACTTTGTGCTAATAGTTTTAATACTTATTGCTTAAAAACTCTCAATAACACCATACTTTCAGGTGAACACAGAAATTTTGTCTTTGAAAATGATGAACACTACAATATTTGTCTCGAACCTGATCAACCTGATGATAACATTGTGCTATGTTAAAAGTCCTTGGAATAAATATTATGTAATTAAGAATATATATATATATATATATATATATATATATATATATATATATATATATAAAATATTCCAAACATTAAGCCTAGATGATTGAATAGATTACATCGCTAATTCCCAAGCATTCATTCCGCTAAAAACTATAAATAAAACTTCAAAATAAACCCAGCATGCACTAAAATTGAACCAGGAAAAATAAGAAAAAAAAAACAAACAAACAAACAAAAACAAAACAACCACAGATGGGTTCCGAGATACTACTACTAATAATAACAATGTGTTGGCCCAAAATGCAGATTCTGTGATAAATATCCAGAAACGATTGATCATCTTGTATCAGGTTGCACGATATTGGTACCCACTGAATATAAAACCCGGCATGACAGAGTGGGCCAATATCTGCACTGGAAAATGTGCAACTTCTACGGGAAGGAAACTGAAAGAAACTGGTATGAACATCACCCAGACCCGGTTACGGAGATAGGACCTGTTACAATTCTATGGGACTACACAATACACACTGACAGAACAATCAAAACCAACCGCCCAGACATTGTTATTAAAGACCACAAACAAAAACGGTGCCTCCTTATTGATATGGCAGTCCCTGCTGACTGCAATGTATCTTTGAAGATATTCAAAAAGCTGTCAAAATACAAGGACCTTGAAATCGAAATCTCAAAAATGTGGCACATGTGATCATCAACAATCCCTGTTGTAGTTGGATCCCTAGGATTGGTTGGAAAAGATTCCAGTAGACTAATTTAAGGGATTCCTGGAAGTCCATGCCTCAAAGAGATACAAAAAATTGTTCTGACAAGTACAGCCCACACTTTACGAAGAGCTTTATCTATGTAAATTTTTTTTTTGTCAGTGGAAAGTGTCATGATGCCATTTCTAACCTTAGGTCCTTGGGCGGGACCCGGAAAGAAATGTGTAAACGCCAGAAATCAAAGAAAATAATAATGATAACAACAACAACAACAATAAGAATAAGAATAAGAATAAGAATAAAATACATAATTGCAAATTTATAAAATTATATATAAAATATTTCTACACTTCAATAACCAAACCCATGCTGAATAAATCCATCTCCTTAGCCCAGTAAGATATAAAAATAAGCAAAAACGAATTAAAAATCAAAAGTACTGAAAAAATCACTATTATTTGACAACAAAGTTTGGTTAAAGAATGAAAGAACGTTCTGTATAGAATATAACTGTGCTTCAGAAATCATTAGGCAGTGATATTTCATGCGTCCGTTTTCCGCTTTGAATGTTTTGTTCGAGGTGGAAAACTGGAACATAAAGGCCATCATGTCGGTTTTACAGCAAATGAAGAGCAGATGCGTGATAATTACCAGAGTTGTGTATTGAAAACGCCGTGACCACAGTTTTTTCGAAATATTATTGAATACGGTCAATGCTACATGTTCCGCATATATTCCACGAAGAAATAAATTCTTCCATTGCTATTAATAAATTCTCTGTTCCAGCCTATCTTCTTTACCGAAAAGATTCTAGTATTAATATGCATGGCCTCGGCGTTTACATCGTGGATAATGTTCCAATGGTAAGGGAACTGTCACGCTTGTCCCCAGACAACTCATTCATGTACTTTCGACTTTCGTTATTACCCTCTGTTAGCTATCTCGCTTTCCATGATAGCACCCCTTCTTATCGGAACTGCAATATAATAGACAGCATTTCAGTATAGAAATGGCGCTCTTTCTTCACCCATCCGAGAACATTTTATATTTGGTGATTGAACGTGTATCACAAGTGACTTAGGAATTCTAATGTCAATGATTTTTTCTGATATTCAGACTTTCAATTTATCCATTGGTCAGTCTCTTAAGCAAATATTAGATTTTTCTACTCGTTTCCCTAATAAATCTGATCATCGTCCTTCCTTACTTGATTTGTTCCTTATCTCCTCGCTTTTGTCAAACTTCGCAACACTGCCTTACTGGCAACTCTGATCACGTTGTAGTATCTATTGATATATTCTTGCAGTCATCCATTAGTAAGGAACCTCTTATTCAGAAGACTTCCTTCCGTTACCTGCATGCTGATTGGGATTCATTTCGCGACTTTTTTCGAGACACCCCTTGGATTGATATTCTTAACCTCCATTTTGAGACTTGTGCCAATGAGGTTTCTTCCTGGGATGAAACAAGCATAGATGCTTTTGTTCCTTCTCGGAAATATCTAAATCTTCTCCATGGTTCACACCTGCCTGTTCAACCGCTATATCCCAAAGAATTACTTTTACTGACTATACCTACGTGACAGTTCCGATCACAACAGATGCCTATTCGTGGCTGCACGTAATAAATGTAAACGGGTCCTCGAAGAAGCTAAGTCTATTTTTGCTGATAGAATGAGGCACTTTGGCTCTCGCGATTATTGGCAGTTTTTAAATAAGAGTAAGTTTTCTATTCCCCTCTCTTCAATCAGTTTGTGGTGTTAACATATGCTGATAAAGCAGAATGTTTTCCCCGTAAATTCTCTTTAAACTCTTCCCTTGACTCACCTGGAGAATCTTTGTCTGACTTTCCACTTAGAATTGAGTCTCTGTTGATTGATATTCATATAACCTATTCCATGATTTCTGTTATCATCTCTGATTTGGATCCTCACAAAGTATGTACAGCTGTTTGTATCCCTATAATAGTCCATAAAAATGTGCTTCCGAACTGGCTCCTGTTCTCTCTCAACAGTACAATAAGTAACTGTTGCTTTCCTGATTTTATTACGGAAATTGTAAAGATTTATATAAAAATGGTGAAGCTCTGGCTGTTGCTTTGGATACCTCAAAAGCGTTTGAAACAGTTTAGCATACTTGTCTTCGTTACAAGTAGAAAAGTTATTATGTCTCTGGGCGAATCGCTAAATGAAAGTTGCCCTGAACGGCTACTCCTCTGGATCTTTTCATAATAAAAATACAGGTGTGCCCTATATATTTGTTCTTATTTTTCATCAATGACCTTCCTGAAGACATCAGTTCTCAACTTGGTATCTATGCTGATAACACAACCATTTACCCCCGTCTCGAGAGCAAGTCTGATCAAATCGATAAAGTGAATATAGCGGCTGAATTAATAATGACCTACAGGCTGTTGTTAACTGGGGAAAAAGAAGAGCTTGTTAATTATAATGCCTCCAAAACTTGTAACGTAAAAACGGTTTCTGAACTAGGAATAACCAAAACGAAGGTTGGAAATGAAATGGTATTCTTTATAATATCAAAAAAGGGAACCCGGAGGCGGTGTAATGGTTAGCAAGATTGTCTCATTAGAACTATTGTGACTGAGAAGTGAGTTCGATCCTCACTGGGTGCCCCATACTTTCGGTCTTGTGTCACATCTAAGCTATGCTTGGAAAATCCCTATAAAATCAACAAAATACAATACTCGCCAACGGCGTGAAATAGGTAAATTACTGCTAGTGGTAGACTACTTAGACAGCATATTACCCCCCCCACACACACACACACACACTTACAATAATGTCCAACGTATTATGGGGATTGGGACATGCCCGTTAGTGTTCATAGATACGGTATATAACAAAAACAAAAGTGCTCTCTAGTAATCACCTGATAGAACCCTTTCTGCATGGCTGATGATAACCTCCAGAAGAGTGACTCTGCGATTTCTCGGGCTAACATTCTCGGCTGACACGGTTGAAAGACTATATTGAATCCATTGCTAGTTTTTCTGCTAAGAATTTTGGTTTATTTTAAAAAGAATTACAGTTGAATTTCCTAAATGTAACCGCAAGTTCTATGCTAACAGCTTCTTTTCTCGTATTTCTCGCTTGTAGAACTTTTTTCTGGCTAATTGCTTTCGATCAAGTTTGATCTTCCAAAAATTTGAATGCAATGCCAATCGTTATATACTGTCATCCTAATCACGTTTCTAAAAATGCTTATATTTTCTAATTCTTCTCGCACTTAGTAAACTGGTAATCATGATCCGCATTGGATGAACGATGTCGTTTTTGTGGAAAACACTTTCAACCATATTTCCTTCGTTTTCTGTGGATAAATAAATAACAAACAGTAAGCAGGGAAGATAATACGAGTATTTTAATGCACATAATACTGTGAGCTGTTTCACAATGCAACATCCTCCAATTTCCTTTCTCTTCCTAACACAATTTTATTATAGGACAGACATAATGCAAGAGCGTAATCATGAGGAAAATCAAATTCTCATTCAAATATATTTTTACAGTAAATTCTAACGCTATCAAAAGTAAGACGTAACATTCTTTTGAGTGAAGTTTTTTTATTTTATTTATGAGCAATTTTTAGTTTTGCTTTGTTCTAAAAATAATTTAATCTTTGTATTCTAAACAATGTATAGCAGATCACACAAACTCTGATTTGGGCCTACTTTCTGTTTGCAAAAATATAAACAACTATTTAAAAACACTTTACATTCTCAGAAATAATTACCTTTTTATCGTCCAATAGCTAAATTGTCAATGTTTTCTGTAGTGGTTTCCCAACATGTTACCAGTCTCCATTAATTGGTTATCGCCATTTAAAATACTGTCATAAATTATGTACAATGTCCTCGTTAGCATCAATATGTCATTTTATGAACATAAAGATTTTAAAAAAGACCTTTTGAGACAAAATAGCAATAGAAAATTTAAAACATGGATTAGGCTACCTTTTTATGGCAAAAATGGCAGAATAATTGTCCTGATAGGAATTTACGCTTTGATTCAAGACTGAATTGTGTGTGATAATCAACACTGGCCTTGACTGATTGATTCGTGTTGCTAGGTTTCCAAGGAATTGGCAGTTAACTTGCTAATTTATTAAATGGCTACAGAAACTATTTTGGCAATCAAGAGATGGGCATGAAATAGTTAGGTAAGGTCGATTTATTTATATTAATTACTTAGAACAAATATCCAATATTTGCAGACATCCAACCCAAGTTAAATGAAGGGAAAGAATTAATGGAGATTAAAGAAAAAATGATAACACTGGAAAAGAAAGAAGGATAAAATAAAAAGAAAGAAAGAAAGAATGAAAGAAAGGTGACTGAAAAGTAAAACAAAAAGAATCAAAAGAAAGAACAAACTAATAGAAAGAAAGAAAGAAAGAAAGAAAGAAAAAACAAAGAAAAAAAGAAAGAAAGGTGACTGAAAAGTAAAACAAAAAGAAATCAAAAGAAAGAACAAACTAATAGAAAGAAAGAAAGAAAGAAAGAAAAAACAAAGAAAAAAAGAAAGAAAGGTGACTGAAAAGTAAAACAAAAAGAAATCAAAAGAAAGAACAAACTAATAGAAAGAAAGAAAGAAAGAAAGAAAGAAAGAAAAAAAGAAAGAAAGGTGACTGAAAAGTAAAACAAAAAGAAATCAAAAGAAAGAACAAACTAATAGAAAGAAAGAAAGAAAGAAAGAAAGAAAGAAAGAAAGAAAAAAAGAAAGAAAGGTGACTGAAAAGTAAAACAAAAAGAAATCAAAAGAAAGAACAAACTAATAGAAAGAAAGAAAGAAAGAAAGAAAGAAAGAAAGAAAGAAAGAAAGAAAGAAAGAAAAAAGAAAGAAAGGTGACTGAAAAGTAAAACAAAAAGAAATCAAAAGAAAGAACAAACTAATAGAAAGAAAGAAAGAAAGAAAAAAGAAAGAAAGAAAGAAAGAAAGAAAAAATGAAAGAAAGGTGACTGAAAAGTAAAACAAAAAGAAATCAAAAGAAAGAACAAACTAATAGATAGAAAGAAAGAAAGAAAGAAAGAAAGAAAGAAAGAAAAAAGAAAGAAAGGTGACTGAAAAGTAAAACAAAAAGAAATCAAAAGAAAGAACAAACTAATAGAAAGAAAGAAAGAAAGAAAGAAAGAAAGGTGACTGAATAGTCAAACAAAAAGAAATCAAAAGAAAGAACAAACTAATAGAAAGAAAAAAGAAAGAAAAAAGAAAGAAAGAAAGAAAGAAAAAAGAAAGATAGGTGGCTAAAAAGTAAAACAAAAAGATATCAAAAGAAAGAACAAACTAATAGAAAGAAAGAAAAAAAGAAAGAAAGAAAGAAAGAAAGAAAGAAAAAAAGAAAGAAAGGTGGCTGAAAAGTAAAACAAAAAGAAATCAAAAGAAAGAACAAACTAATAGAAAGAAAGAAAGAAAGAAAGAAAGAAAGAAAGGTGACTGAAAAGTAAAACAGAAAGAAGGGAAAGAAAGAAAGGAAAAAAGAAATTGAAGTGATAAAACGAGAGTGAAAAGAACAAAGTAAAAATAAGAGAAAGGAAATAAAAAGAAAACTGGAATAAGTCAGGAGAAAAATGAGTAAATATAAAAAAAAACAGAAGTGAAAAATAGAACAAAATGACGTCATGGTAAAGAAAGGAGAAACTAAGTGATCCATCAGCAAAATAGAGAGAAAGTGCAGGAGAGCAGGAACGAAAGTGGGAAGTTTTTAATTAATATAACATAAAAGCAATTATAAATCGATGAAAAGCTAACATCGAAAATAATGTCAAATAATTTTGTCAGAAAAGGGAAAGTAACTCACGCACATAACTGCATTTTTAGACTTGAATCAAAATAACTAATCTCTCCAAGTAGGGAAATAAATTGTGATGAAAAGATTATTAGGAACATGGACTTTGCAAGATATTCATTGACTGTTTTATGTGTAAAGTGACGTAACTGCAATCACATTATCTGACCAACATTTAGTGATGGCGTTCTGTAAACTTAGCGTTTTTTTTTTTTTAGTTTTTGCTAATGTTCACTCAGTATAAAGCCCAAGAGCCTCTCAAGGTAGAGGGTCAGTGTGTGAAGTTTTATGAGCGTAGGAAAGGGCAAAAAGTAAAGTTTTCGGGTCGACACAGAAAAGATAACAGCTAATTCTAGACTTGAGGAGGTCAAGATTTAATTAGTGAATGAATACATCGAGATATAGAGTAAAAGCACACTTTAGAAGGAACCGGAAACCCAATCCTAAACAGGAAACAAGAGATAAACCTCTACTCCAGTCTAAGTAGATATGAACATAGATAGATAGATAGATAGATAGATAGATAGGCTTCGACATATAAAAAGATATGATCGGAAGTGAAAAGATACTTATAATAAAAGCATGAATTTGTATGGACATTAGGTTTATGACTTTTTTGTAACCCCATGTTCCTGTGTCAGAAATCAGTGAACATTTGTTCAGAAGTAATGAAAAAGACATTAATTTGTCTTAGTTCTTGAAACTTTGTTTCAATCTTGGCCTTAAAATCCTTTCATTTAACCGAATGACGCAAATATATAAATGAGTGTGTACATGTGTGTTTATGTGTTTAAGAGAGAAAGAGAAGTGAATAGGTTTGCTTATGCATATATAGATCTACTTGTACTTATATGGCTTCACATGTGCATATATATGCATAAAAAACATTTCTTTATGTCCTACGTTTTCCTATTTGTGAATGCAAGACTCATATATACAGATATATGCACCAATTGTTTCAGTGTAGCTTCACACCCATACTCACACACATAAATATACAAGCACGAAATCATATGCATACGTGCATTTGTGGATGCGTGCGTGTAAATGAGTCTGTGTCCTTGAATTCTTACTTGTGTATGAATAAAATGTTCTGTTTATCTGAACCTGTAAGTCTTATGGCCATACCACGTTGAAACATTGGTTCTCGTACAATGACAGAAGTTAAGCAAGGTTGAGCCTGGTCAGTGGCTAGATGGGTTAGCACTAGGGAATACCAACAGGGTCATTATAGTCGCGCGTAAATACCTTTGGGGAAGGTATGAATCCACCTCTTCTCCTCTCAGCTATGAGTGAATTAATAGGAATTGTATCAGTAAAGTTATTATTATCTACAAAATATTCTTACAATCTAAAATAAAATCAAAAGTATGAATTGTATGCTTAATGTTTAAAAATCAAATAAATTCAGAACAGCAATAGAATCAGCAGGGAAGAAAAATGTAATCACACTCCAATTATATTAAGTACCAGCAGCCATTCCTTCCGATTCTAGCGAAAGGCTTCCTAGACCTAATGTGTAATGTTTCTAATATTTTCAAATGTGTGCTGGGGTGTAATGGAGAGCCGAGTTCGAATTCCAGTCGGGTTCGTTATATTCACTTGAGCACAAATACCCTTATGAAAGACATGAATCCATCTCGTCTCCCCCCAGCTATGGATTGAATAGGAGAACAGACCATGTCCTATAGCCTTAGTTAGCAACGAGTCTATCGCAGAAAGAAACGGTAGCCTACAGCGGGAAATCCACTTTTATCCACTGGGCTATGTGTCCTTGAGCATGGCTCTGTGTATAAAAGCGTTGGTTGGATCCAGTGACTCGAGCCAAAGAGTTGTGAGTTCAATACATAGCTACTGCAGTGGTGACCAAAAACTTGAAGATTTGAGTTAAAGGGAGATAACTGAGAAACCCAGAAGAAGCATGGCACCGCGGTGGGCGAAATAAAGGTTTCAGTTCGAAATTCCAATTACCTGAAGAAGACCGCAGCATACAACGACCAAAACGTCGTGAATATGGCATGAAAGATGAGGACAACAGTCCGAATAATGCAAATAGTGCAAATAATTACAATGAGTTATACATATTTGTAACAATTTCACCCCAAGCAAGTCAAGAAAGCCACTAAGACGCAATGGGTTAATGAGAATGAAAAAGAGTCTAAGAAATATTAAGAGACGACAATAAAAGAAAAAGGTTCAAGGAAAGAGAAGATGACGATTGATTCCGCATTTAAATTTTTGAAGATCAAAGTTGATTGGAAAGCAAGAAGCTGGGAGATATTTCTCCAAGCAAGAAGTGCGAGAGAAGAAAATGTTAGCATAGAGCTTATGGTTACATCTATCAGTTTCAACTGTAAAGTGACGAGACCTAGCTGCCAAAATAGTACTGCGTTTAAATTCATAAAGCAGAGCTACCAAAGAGGAATTCCCATTAGGACAATTACCATGCAAATATTTAATAAAGATACAAGGAAGCCACATTACGTTAAGCCAAGGTGCCAGGTCAGGACGATAACATTGCAGATTCTTCTCTGGATTTTGTTAATAATCTCTAGATGCATAGCAGAAGAACCAGAACAGATGTGGCTGCAATAATCAATGCATGGAAGAAACGAATGGCCGTCACCATTAACATTGTTTAATATATAAAAAAAGAGAAAAAAAAGTTCCCGGAAAGTGTTTTCCCTGTTTTTTTTTATTTCTGATGTAGTGAATTATATTTGTTTTTGTCTAAATAAACAATCTGTGTATTAATTGGATGTCGTCTGTCACATAGATTTGTAAATGGAATGGAACCGAATGAGACTATATGATTTTTATCTCAAATGACTATGCGGAACCTTTAACACGGGATTAATATGTCGCTTTATAAAAAAAAGTCAAGAAAAGCTACCACAATTAAAGACATATGTACTAACTTAACTGATAATACCTACAGTCGAGTACCCTGCTATAGAGCTTATCAAGCTCATAAATATAGTGAGTTATGTTCTTACTGAATGACCAAACTTATAGCTTATGCTATTTTAAGCTAAGGTTGATAAATATAGATAACAAAATTGTGTCTGAAAGTTACAAAATTGAGAACCGTACATTAAATATTTCCGTTTTTATAGCATTAATATATAATTGTATATTTCTTCATTTCTAAGCATAAGTTCCATGTTAACGGTTTCTTCTCTCACACTGAGGTGGGTGAGAAAGAAAACTGGACGGCCAGAGAGTGGCAGCGGCACATTTGAACCATAACATACATTAAACAAACATTGTAGCGGAATTGTATTTTGCCTTCACTTTACAGTGTATCCCATTTATATAACAATTATTATGGTAAGTACTAAGATACTCATTTGACATGCAATCCTAGCACCAAGAAAATTCAATAATTTGTGGTCGTGTTAGGGTTGTGTTTTTGATACACAATGGGGCGGCAGTTCACCAAACGTTAAGAGAACCACTGCTCTAACATCTGCGTAGCTGCAAAGGACAGCTGTTTTTAACGTGATCAACCTAAAAATTAAAGTTTTGATTTTTAGCAAAGAACAATACAATCGGCTACAAAGCATTTCCAACGTTTTTCGTACTAGCGGTTTTTGTCTATGCCGAATTGTCTTATGTAATATCTATCAACCATCTCTTAATTGACTTGACTGAAAATCCAGTTGCTCTTAATTATAAAGCGTTTTTTTTTTTTTTTATTAACAACAGCAAAGATAATTCTTTATCGACCGGGAAGGTAATTAGAAAGTATTAGGTTGGTGCAAAAATAATAACGGTTTTTGACATTAAAAAATACGTCAAAAACCGTCATTATTTTTGCACCAACCTAATAATATCGATTTCGAAATAATTACTAAATGCTGTCAGGACTTAAAGTCTTCCCCTTTTAGCGCGTAAAGTTTTATGAATCCGCTTAGTACTCAGATCAAATCTCAGTCTTTTCGGAACTGAAAGACAGAATATTAAATCAATTATGAGCGCAAATGGTGGATATTAAATTTTTTCTTGTGATCCGCACTCCCTTTCTCTTTCTCTATTTTCTCTGCATGTATCTTCTAAACAGATCGATACAGAACTGCAGTCGATAAACACACATAAATGAACACACTATCACACAGCAACAGGAGTAAGAAACTTAAAATTTGGGCTTTGTTCTACAAACCTGCATCACACTAACGTATTTATATGTATTTTGGTACATTTATTTATATATTATTTACATTATAACAAATAATTTTATAACATATGAAACGCGTTTTATGAAAAATTTCTCGCGCCAACTAATTAAAAAACTTTTGTTTGGTCACATTTTGCGGGGATTTGGATATATATATAAGAACTTTTCAGCTTTTTCTTCACCCACCTCTCACCATCTTGTAGTTCGATGCAGAGCCAGAATAGCAAGACACACATTTGTAATGGTAACTTAGATGTGGCACAGACAACACTATAAAATATCTACCAATTACGTATTTGGAACCACCATTATTTCTTGTCGATAGCCTTCAAAATAATTTGAAATATAACAGTTACCGCCTACCCAATAAGTGTTAGGTTAATACAATTGACTTTGTTATTCACAATGTACCACTAAGCAGCATATGTAAATGGTCGGGTGGAAATATAGCACACACGCCCTGAAGATTGTGCTGAAACGGGAAACAGACTGACGCTACTCGCTGTTGAACTCAGTGACCACTTTTATATACAAATACGCTCTATCCCCGATAGTGAGCACTTTTAGCCATAAATATCGCATGTCTTAAAACTATATTTTTGTCATTCATATATATATATATATATATATATATATATACATAGGGTGAGTGGAAATAAACTCCCTATTTAAAATAAATTTATTATTGGTCGATTTTCATAAAACATGTTTTATTTTGAACACTATAATGATAGAAGTACTGTACAATCTTTAAATTCTACTTTTTCACATTTTCTTCCAATATGGATTTTGAAGGGCGACTGCTTCCGTGGGTATCTACCTATATCCCTTACTTATCAGCTTGGAATGAACATTTACATAATTTAAATCGTTCGGATGGTGTCCTTGTATTTTCGACGTTTCAGCCGTTGTACCCTCCGACCTTCTGCAGGTGATATAAGTTGGAATTTAGAACCAAATTCTTTATTTAGTCCACGTATATCACCTGAAGATATATATGAATTTCTTCATATATTAGGTTGGTGCAAAAATAATGTCGTTTTCTCACGTATGTTACTATGTGAGAAAACGACATTATTTTTGCACCAACCTAATATATATATATATATATATATATATATATATATATATATATATATATGAATTTATTAGCTTATATATATATGAATTTATTGGCTTATATATATATATATATATATATATATATGAATTTGTTAGCTCCATTATATATATATATATATATATATATATATATATATATATATATATATATATATATATATATATATATATATATATATATATATATATATAATAAAATCGACAATGTGGCTATTATTAAAATACTTATTGCTCCGTGCAAGCGATATAAAAAATATAAATCTAATTACGATCTTTAATCTCTTCTTTTTGCAATCGAGATACTTACGTCAGTTTCGCAAAAGCAAAATAAAATTGTCCTTCTGGTATCAAGAGCTGACGTCAATTCAAAAGAAGTTTGTAATTATGTACATCCGAAAGCAGAACCTCTTGCTCTGTTCACGAGAAGAAATGTTTTGTAGCGACTATAGCTGACATTTACCAAGATGTTGCTGTTTCAACGTTATATGGGGCAGCCAGAATGATGATGACTCTGATGATAAGATGCTAAAAACGTAGTGAAGGGATCTACTTGACAAGACCCGGAGAACATAGCTGTTCAAATGTTAGATATCACGGCAGCGAGCACGCTAAGATAGAACCCACCCGCGGCAAGATTTCTTGCTAACAAAACTCTCTTTGTTCATATGTTTGTTAGAAGTGATGACATTAGTTCCCCTTTAGTTTATTTATGATACAAAATCTATGTTATTCATTGTGGGAATTTCAGCAGATATCTATGTGTATAATCAAATACATACATACATACATACATACATACATACATACATACATACATATACCGGGTTTAATAGCAAAATTTCCAAATCGTGTAACAGAATAATTGTCCATCCCAAAAAATGTTTAATATCTAAAAAAAAAAAAAAAACACTAAACTAATTGAGTTTCTTTTTTCTAGGTTTTCAGATAAGACATTTAGCCATCTTGACACCATTTTTCGTAAGAATCACTGAAAAACCCTTTGATTCATTCAGCTAGAAAGTGAACAGGTTTAAATTGTTTTCTATCAGTCCCTCTCTTTTATCAACTGAGCAACTAGTGAGATAAAAAAATATCACTCAGGCTTTCAGTAATGGTGCCAAAATTCATACTCTGGCTACCGTCTTCGAAGTCCATTCAAAAACCATCAAAAGAACAGTGAATAAGTTTTAAAAAGAAGGAACTGCATTTTTCTTTAACAATATATCTAGAATATCCTGGCTGGTAGACGATAAACTTCCATTGGCATACAATCACTTTCTAAGATCAATGGTTAAAAATGGCTTTTAGTGAGTAAAGCTTATGAGTTATGGTTAAGACTACAATTTTTAATCTTGTGAACTGGCGCTACAGAATCACAAACACAGAATTGTACAAAATATACTAAATGACAGAAATGAAACAACGAAACAGAAATAAAAAAAAATGTGAAGTAAAACAAAAAGAAAAAAAGAAAGTAACACACAGGACAATATCGAAAAAAAAAATAATATCGCTATAATTAGCGACCCAAAATAAAATAAAAAACATCTAAATTACATTAAGACGAAAACTAAAACAACAAAATAGCGATACTGTCACCGATGCAGAGAAAAAGACAAGACAGTAAATCATATCTTAAATAAAGTCGAAAGAATTTCAAAATCAGACACGATTCAGTGAACCCATCTTGCACTATGAATTCTTTTTCAAGACGTAGCCGATCATCCTGTTCTTCGTCGCTCTTAATAAATCTTGTCTTTTTGTTATCTCCCCCAAGCCTTTCTTCGCCTCACACTTACTCAAGCTCTCTATATCATGCATTATTTTCCTCTGTCTCTCTTGCCCTCAGTCTGTCCTGTGAGTAGCAGATTTCCCAAGTCCTCTTTCCTCATTTTTTTTGCCCAAGAAATTTCAATTGTCTCTTTTTGATGTTAATTATAAGTTTCTTTTTTGTTTCCAGTGTCTCTAACCGTCCTGGATAAGATGATAAACTACATCCGCGTCCTAGGTAAGACAATAAACTACGTCCAAAAGCAAGGCCTCTTATCAAAAGGCTTTGAGGAGCGTGGAACCACCTCTTAATTTCTGGTGTTCCCAGGTTACCACCCTGATCCGAGGTGGTAGCACCTGTTGGGGTCCCAGCTATGAGCAAAAAGTTAACCCCCAAACTGGTGTCAAAACACTAGGAAAGTGTAAAAATAGGTTTTAGTACCAGAAATACTTAGTAAAAAAATTATTACCAGCAATACATTTTCGAAAAAAAATATTACTAGCTATACTATTGAAAAAAAATTATTTTAGAAGAAAAAATATTACCAGAAATATATTTCTGAAGTGAAAATTTTTACCAGCAATACATTTGATAGAAATTACGAGCAATAAAAATTTTGTCTGCATTAAATAACCCATCGAGGTTGATATGCCGTAAAACAAAAAAAAAGACAAACCAATCCACTGTCTCTAAAACTTCGTCGTTGCTCACATGTTCGGTCCATGGTATCCTCAGTATCCTTCTGTAAAACCACATTTCTCATTTTCAAAGACGTAATCCACCATAAAGATGCCTCCCTAAATTTATGACCACGTCGATTTAATAATGAGTTTGCTCGTGACAGTCTACACTAGCTGATTCCTTAACGAATTAATTTACATATGTTTTCACTTTGTGCACTATGAATTATTCAAGTGAATTTGTTACACTTTTACAAACAATTGATATGTATACAGACCAGAAAAGTAAAGTGAAAAGTAAAAGGCCTGAAGATTTCAAAACACAGACCGATAAACCGATCCGGGCCAGATTAACAAATTAAGACGTGAAAAAGAAACTGGATTTTAATAACTCGTGCAGCAATGCGGGAGAGTAACAGGTTGACATTGAAGGAAAATGAAAAGTAGATTATTTACCAATCACCCTTGCCCAAGAGTTATGAAAGTTGTGAAAAATAAATGTGATGTTAATTTTCATAACTTGTAGAAGAGCGAAGTCGGTTGCAAGGAATTTTTTAAAAATTACTACGGAAATTATAAATAATTTGCATTAAAATTAAAACGACCAAACAAACCTACGGCTGTGTTGAAGATGGTGAGAACACTACAGATTTGGAAATTTAAAGAAACTTAATCTCCAACGGTAATCATTTCATACCTTTGAGTCATTATTATTATTATTATTATTATTATTATTATTATTATTGCGTGTGTTATGATCTTGCCAGAATGTATCTTTAAGTGCCTCATTATCAAATCCACTCCGAGGTCTATGAGTAAAAATGACACTGTAAGAGGAGAGTGTTTTATGGATATATGTAGTTCCGAAAAAAGTAATATTTTGTAACTCCAAGATACTGATGGGTCGAGGAATTTTGCTCATATAATTTTCGGTACCCTTCTTTATCATACCCAATACCCCTATCACAACAGGGATAATTGTAGTTTTAAGTTTCTATTATTATGATGATGGTAATGATGATTGTTTACGAATCTAATAAAGTTATTTAAAATTTTCAGTGGCGCAAACTATAAAACGTTTAAGAAAAAGCGAAAAGCAGTCCACCCTAAGATATTAATCGGCAGGCGAAATGATCTCGTCGTAGATTAAATATCAAATAATATCAAAGAAGATCATAAAGCATGTCACGTAGTGGGTGCGATTGTGTATAAAATAAGTTGAAAAATAACAAAAAACAAAAAGGATGTCAGAACCTTACGCATCCGAAATTCAGAAAGTTTGAACGAATCGGTGTGACTATAATTACAAGTCTAATGAAAAAGGATTCGAGATTGTTGGAGAGAAGGCAAAAATAAAGTTGGATTGCAACAAAAAGTTATAACAATGCAAATTAGGGTATTACAGAAAATACTAAGAATCTTATTATAATTCTGATTGTCCCTTCCTTCCTTATCTAGCTCTTGCTTTACGCCCTGCCAATACCTAATAAATAATGGATTATTCCGTTTTGATCAAGAGGAAAGATGGAAAAGAGTTATCAAAGACGCTGTTTGGTTTTAGTGAAAGAAAGAAAGAAAGAAAGAAAAGAAAGAAAGAAAGAAAGGAAAGAAAAAAACTCCTTGCCAATACCTCAAAAATAATGAAATATTCCGTTTTGAGGAAAGAGCGAAAACATAACGGAGACGCTGCTTTCGATCAGTGAGAAAAAGAAAGAAAGAAAGAAAGAAAGAAGAAAGAGAAGGTGATATCGTTCCCATGTGTTTAAAGCCTGCTTTCGTGAAACAGAAAGAACTCCTTGCCAATACCTCAAAAATAATGAAATATTCCGTTTTGAGGAAAGAGCAAAGACATAACGGAGATGCTGCTTTGTTTCAGTGAGAAAAAGAAAGAAAGAAAGAAAAAAAGAAAAATGAAAAAAGAAAGAGAAGGTAATATTGTTCTTGTGCGTTTTATGCCTGCTTCAGTGAAACAGAAAAAAAATGTCAGTTTTAAATCTTTTCATTTTCACCCTCTTTTTTAAACAATGTCTTACTCAAATATTTAACGGTGAAATAGGAGAATTTTGTAGTCGAGAGACTCGCAATGATTCTCGTCAAATATTATGATAGATCACATAATTCAAATAGAAAACCGCATAATTTTCACAGATAGCGTCATTAAAGAATAATATATTTGAGCACTGAGAAACAGGGTCTTTACGTCACTTCTAACTTGCCAAGACTTGTCAACGAATTCTGCTATGAACGGACAAAGGGAGAGCTAGAAGAAACAGGAACAATAGTTATAATAAGAAGAAAAATAAGAAGAAGCAACGATGATAATGAATATTAATCACTATATTATCATAATTAATACAAATATTCTTAGAGAATAATAATGATAATTATAACCAGCAGATACATTATAAAATATATGTGTAAAAACATCAAGTTTTAACTTAAAGTTCTAAACGATTTTTAAAGCTCAAAGAAAATACTGTTCTAGAGTAATAATTATAATAATAATATGTAAAAATTCTTCCGATTCGTTCTACGTTCTATGGCTTGAGATAAATCTGAATTTAAAAAATAAAAATGACTGTATTTATATCCTTTTTGTTGCATAGTCAATCGAGAAGGGTAGTTAACCACCCTGTTGGACGAAAAGTATAACCTATCAAAGGGCAGAAGAACTTTTGATGAGTCAGCAGCCAATTAACTGAAGTTGGTGTCTCAATAACACCGTGGAGAAGGCTACAGGAAAACACTCTACTATCAATCCCAAGATAAATAATGGAAATACACTGTTATATACCGTACCTATGAACACTAATGGGGATTTCTCAATACTCATAAGAAACCCTATTGTATGTGGGAGTAATATCCTGTCTAAGTAGTCCAACACTAGCAGTGGTTTACCTATTTCAAGCCGCTGGCAAGTATTTTATTTTGTTGATGTTATGAAGATTACCATTTCATTTCCAACCTCCGTTTTGGTTATTCTTAATTCAGTAACCCTTTCTAGATTACAACATACACAATATTAATATTAGAGATAACAAGGATATTAAGCTGTGGAGAGCTATGGCCACCCACGTCCTGAAGAAACATGGCACATAGAAGAACACGAAAAATAGTTAACAATAATAATAATAAATATATTTGCATCGATATTGAATGTACCCAAAAGCGTTCCATTTAGAAAGAAACAAGCCATTTTAAGTATCTCTAGAATCGGTTGCACTGTCTTGATATAACTTGCCACATAATCCAGGGTTCCTTACTGTACAGGCATGAACAGAAAAAAAATTCCCCGTGGGTTTACGAAGTATTTAGCTTTGAAATTTAGAATTGACGCGTGTTAAGTTTATAAACGTTTTCATTATTGAGTCATTTTGTCGGATTTAATATCCATATTTTTCAATTCATATATATATATATATATATATATATATATATATATATATATATATATATATATACATATATTAAGAAAAGTTCTGGTAGAAAATACTACAATTATATATAAATCACATCATCAAAAACGTCTCGCTATTAGAAACCCCTTTATATCAAACAATCCTCTCCTGCAATCAACTTCACATTACTTAACAGTGGAAATGGAGTGTTAAAAGTTTTTTAAAAGTAGAAAAATGTTCACGCAAATTCCAACAAAGCGTGCAACACATAAAAAGCACGGAATGAACGCTCTTATTCAAAAGAACACATAAAGAATTACAACAGAACAGTCAAAACATGAGGGAAAACTAACAGCACCAGAGACAAAACACTCTTGAAAATGGTTATAGAAGTGAGCGAAAGCGCTTGGGACAATGAAAATTATGAAAACACTTTTGTACTCTTTTAATTCTATAAAACAGAAAAACGTGAAAATACTGGAAAAATTAATTAAATCTTTCTGTCTGCTGTATTTAATGAAAGATGTTTAAAAGAAAAGTTGCTGCCAAAATATACATTAATATATATATATATACACAAACATACACAGACACACACGCACATACACACATATAAGGGTTAGAATCTCCGACTGATGCCAAATCGGTCGGGTTCGGTACTGGCTTGAAGCGAACCGATGTCCAGATGAGCTGTGATACAGCGAAACAGTCTGTCTGCGCATGACTATATAGAGTGGGCGGAAATAAATATTCGTACACTTGAAAAATTGTATTTTTATAAATGGAAAAGCCTTAAAAGAAATCTCGGTACATTTTATATATAACGACAAATACTATTAAAAAATAATAATAAACTTAATTAATTCTTATTCTAACAGAAATTTATGCATTTTTAAATTCTAACTGGTGAAAAAGTATTCGTACAAATCAATTATTAGAATAAAATAATCAATTAATTATGAAAAAAGTATATTCTAGAATGTTCCAGTAATGTTATCAGTAATTATAGTTAACGCTATTAGACATTATCAGAGCATTCTGCAATTTCTAGTCTTACGAGAATGTTCTAATGCCTAAAGGTAAAGAATTGACTATTTCACAAAAATAACACATTTTGTCTCTTTGGAAAGATGAGAACAGTTACAGAACGATTTCTAACAACCTGAATATTCCTTTTACTACAATTGCTTCGTTCATTGCAAGGTTTAAAACTCGTCGCAGTGTCGAAAACCAAAGACGAACAGGTGCTCCGAGGAAGATTTCTCTAAGATCAGCAAGGATATTAGGACGCCAGATCCAACAAAATCCACAGGTTACCCGAGAAGAGCTGCAGGAACATCTGCGTGCATTAGGGATTAAAGTAACCAAGCGTACAATAAGTAATGAACTACACAAAAACAGTCTGAAATCACGCATCCCAAGGAAGATTCCACTCCTCTTGAAACAACAGAGATGCTAGGCTAAAATTCGTTAGATAGCATAAATATAAAGAAGATTCGTTTTGGGAAAAAGTACTATGGACAGATGAAACTAAAATAGAGTTGTTTGGTCATAATTATCGAAATCATGTGTGGAGGAAGGACGGTGAAGCCTACTTACCAAAGAACACATTGCCAACTGTAAAGTTTGGTGGTGGCAGTATCATGATCTGGAACTGTTTTTCTGCAAAAGGTGTTGGCAGAATATCAATAAGAGATGGCATGATGAATGCTGAAAGATACCAGAAAATCCTGCAAGACAATTTAATGCGTTCTGTTGAGAGACTTCGGCCACCTCCTGATTGGGTTTTCCAACTGGATAATGATCCTAAGCATACCGCTAGATCTACAAGGAAATGGTTAGCTGAAAGTAACGTTGATGTCTTGCAATGGCCAAGTCAGTCCCCAGACTTGAACCCAATCGAGAATTTATGGCGATATTCGAAAATTCAAATTGGGAAAAGAGCACCAAAAAATATCAAGAATTTGAAGACAATATGCCAAAAGGAATGGGACAAAATACCACTCAATGTGTGCAAACCATTAGTTGAGACATACAGGAATAGACTCGTAGCTGTTGAACTCAATAAAGGATATTCAAAAAAGTATTAAATTAAGTTAATATGCTTTTTTTGTTTTGTATGAATACTTTTTTCATCAGTTAAAATGAAAAAAATGCATTAGTTTCTGTTAGAATAAGAATTAATTAAGTTTATTACTATTTTTTAATAAAATGTATCTTTACATATAAAATGTATCAAAATTTGTTTTAGTTAAGGCTTTTACATTTATAAAAATACAATTTTTCATGTGTACGAATATTTATTTCCCCCACAGTATATATATATATATATATATATATATATATATATATATATATATATATATGTTATACGATCATATTAACATTTTCAAAAATCTAAGTGAATGATTCTGATAAATTACAATAAAGTGCAATACATGTGGTCTGATATACTCCGTATCGTTAAAAAAGACGTTGTCTCAGTTATATGACTTTGAATCGAACCATAATTAATTAAGATGTAAAAGAACATTTTTATTAATCTTCTAAAGAATATGACTGCCCTCAACTGAACTAAATTTAAACTTTTACAAACAATGTTTTATGAAAAGAAGTGTAGTTAGGTGAAATTTGAGATAACACCATTTGATCAAAAGATAGAAAAAATAATATATCCAATAACTTTTACTTTGAAAAGATGCCAAATTTCAACTCCCTAGAGAAAGAAACTGTGGCGTTTAATTATGAATGTACTTACTTTGGATGATTTCTACGAGGCCTTCACGAAGTTGCTGGAGGGTTACAACAAGTGCATTTAGGTTAGAGAATCCTCCTATCAAGATTATAATTTTGTCTTTTTTGAAATTAATAAATGTCTCTTCTGAAAAAGTCTCAATATATTATATTATTATAATATAGTATGCTATCTATCTATATATATATATATATATATATATATATATATATATATATATATATATATATATATATATATATATATATATATACAGATAAAGAGAGAGAGAGTGAGGAAGAGAATATATATATATATATTCTTTCCCTCCTACTCTATCTATCTATCTATCTATCTATCTATCTATATATATATATATATATATATATATATATATATATATGCCTGTGTGTTTGTGTGTGTATAGATAGATAGATAGATAGATAGATAGATAGATAGATAGATAGATAGATAGATGCCTCCGACTGTAAGTGTTCTTATATCCTTGTATGTGTTCTTATGTGCTAATTGCATGTGTAAATATTATCACGAGCACGCAAACTAAAGATACTCGTGTATGTCCTTTTGCAGTTATTATTTTATAGTTCAATTGATATGTACGTATGCAAGCGAATTATCTCGATATGAATACTACTCTTTATGTTTTCAGAGAAATAAAAAAAGGGATTAAAATGGAGGTTAAGAATTTTGATTTTATTTTACCTCAACGGCGCCTGAGTGTCCATGCGTGTCTCTCGGCATCATCCGCCTTTCCAATGTTGATATGCTCTATGATTGGCCCACTCAACTCTCGCTGGTCAGCACAAGGAAGCATTGTGCAAAGAAACGGGTGTGTTAAACTGTAGACCTAAATTAGCTGTTTAATTTACCAGACGAATATGTCATCTCCAATATTTATATAATATAACCTGTTAGATCGACGTGATACCAGATTGATCCTTCATGCCCTTTCTCGGGAATACATGGCGGTTCCCTTCTTCTCTTCACGTAAAGCACGACAGATTTTACTGCGTTTCATGGTACAAGTAATTATTGCGGGCTCATGCCTTATCTAAGAAAATTTGTACACATATTTCATCAGCTGAAATTTGAACTTCGTGCCTATTTCGTTTTCGGAAAAATACCCTTTCATTTTTGTTTTTGAATTGCAAGCTTTTAAGTACCCTATATTTGTGTCTACTATGTGCTGTGTCCCTCCATGGCGTGGGATAATATTGCTCTACACAACTTCTTGTCCTTTTTTTTAGCTCTTGGCAATATCTATTTCTTATCATCCCTCCTCCTCCCTATTCTGAGAGAAAGCTCGTTATAAAGGTTACTCGCTGTTTCCCACTATCTCCCTTGCTTTCAATGTCTTGTGAGTGTCAATCTTTCCAAGTCTCCTTTTCTCATTATGTATCCTAGAAGTTTCAACAGTCTCTTTTTCCATTTTTCTTAAAACTTTCTCGATATTTCCATGCTGCATCCATAGTATTCTCAACATCCTTCTGTAGAACCACATTACGGTTGCCTCATGTCTCCTCTTCATATCTGGAGTTATTATCCAGTATTCCAGAATATAATTTGGGGAAAATAAGTATTCGTACACCATAAATCTTTTAATTAACATAATTATAACTTATGAAAAAACTTAAAATCCATACAATATTTTTACACCATTGCATAATACTGCAATATGCAAAGAAAAAAAAAGAAAACTTTATTATAAATGAAATTATGTGTCTATATTTCTGCGATGAGGTATTATGTACACTATTTATATTATTCCGACTATTATCCCTATCTTTGTTGCCATATTTATCACGTTTCCGTCGTTGTACGCTCCGGCCTTTTTCACGCGGTTGGAATGTCGAACTGAACCCTTACTGAACCCTTTATGTGGTAGACTGTTCTAGTTCCACGTCTGATGGATATCAGTTATCGCTTGTTAATTCACTTCTCCAAGTTCTCTACAGCCTTAACCAGGTATTGAACTCACAACTTTTTGTGTCTTGTAACTGGATCAACTGGATCTAACCAACGTCTTTATCCACTGTGCCATGCGTTCTTAAGGACAACCGTGTAGGAATTTCTGGGAATTATAAACTTAATGTCTTCAGCAACCATTTTTACCAGTGCTCATATTGTAATTTTTGCTGTTATTATTACATGTTTTTTTATCAGACCTCATATTGCAGTTTTCGCTGTTATTATTGCTTTACTCTGGCACTCCTTATTACTGGTTCCCATATATATTCATTTCTATGCTTGATCGGCTCAGGAAGGAGATTTTTCTGGCTTAGCATATGTGCTGATTCCTTAATTTTACGAATTTTCCAATGATGTTCTTTGTCTATGATTTCAACTTGATCACGCAGAGAGCTGCGATCTCCCTTTTCTCTCCATATATGGTCAGCCACGCCTGATTTTTCCCACTTCCCCTTGTGTTACAGTTTTTTGGTGTCCTTGAAGCCTTACATTAAGGGGGCGACCTGTCTTCCCATTATATTTCTTTCTGAAGCTGCACGGGATGGCGTACACCCAGTCTTTAGTCGTGTTCTCCTTTACGGAGGGGTGGCGGTCTTACTCGGGAGAAATATCTGCGAAGTGTCGACCAGCTTTTGAAGGTTGTCCTGATCTTATATGGACTGCAGATATTTTGTATTTTCTCTGATAACCCCTTAACATAAGGCAGGCAGACTGCTTTCAGAGTGTTGTTGTCCTCCTCGAGCGAAATAAAGGGTTCAGTTCGACATTCCAACCACCTGAAGAAGGCTGGAGCGTACAACGGCCGAAACGTTGTGATAAATATGACAACAAAGATGAGGACAATAGTCCATAAGCAAGGCAGTAAAGTCGCTTAGACACAAGGGGTTACTGTGAAATAATAATAAGAAAAGATTAACATTATAGAGGAGCGATAACAATAAAATAACAGTAATCAAGAAGACGGTGGATAACGATTGACATTGCATTCAAATTTTTGATGATCAAAGTTGTCTGGAAAGCAAGAAGCCGGAAGAGAGTTTCACAAGCGAGAAGTGGAGAGGAGAAATTGTTAGCATAGAACTTCCGGTTGCATCTAGTCAATTCAACATTAAATTAATGAGACCTTGTTGCCAATCTCGTACGACGCTTAAATTAATAAAGTCTAGGTACCATTGTGGAAAGTTCATTAGAACAATTCCGATGAAAGTATTTATATATAGAATAGGCACAGGTAAGCTACATTACGGCAGTGAGAAAGTGACTGAAGCCTTGATACCAGGTTAGGACCAATAACGTCACGGATTTTTTTTAGATTTTATCAAGAATCTCTAAATATATAGCAACATGGCAGCAATTTTCAAAGCATGTGCGAATGGTAGAGTTATAAATTTGATTACGGAATGAAGATTTGTTACTCCTATTTTATTTTCAAGATTCCCATCTAGGTATTTTTAGACTAACGCCTATTGCTCTATCTCTCTCTCTCTCTCACTTTCGCACGCACAGGCACACACACGCACACACACACGCGCGTGCGCGCTCTTTTCCTTTTTCTTTCTTTTTTACCATTCTTGATTTCTCTTTCTCTGTATCATATCTCCCTACTTCTCTTCTCTTCTTTCATCCTTCCTTCAGTTATTTTTTCATTCGAGTCTATGTCCTGTATCCCACAACGATAAAATTAACTTGATAATTGTTCAAAGCATACCAGCAAATTAAACTCTGAACGTGAACGGCGCAATATATTAATTATTTTCGTACTTAACTTTCCTCGTCACCGGGAGTCAAGAAAAATAATCACCCATTAAAAATACACCTTATTTTTCGGCGCTGTCAGAACAAAATGCGAATCAATTATGTTTCTCTCTCTCTCTCTCTCTGATATCCTGTCGTGCGCTTCATGACGCGGGCGATCATAGCACTCCACAACCTCCTATGCTTTGTAGCTCTTGGAAATGTTTACTCTTTTTACCATCTCTCCATAATCTTTCAATTTTCAGAAGCTCCTTAAGAAAATTAATACTCTTTAATACTTGTTTTTGAATTACCTTCAATTTTTGTCTTCCATGTGCCGAGTCCCTTCATGACGTGGGCGAATATAGCTCTCCACAACTTCCTATCCTTTGTAGCTCTTAGCAATGTTTGTATTTCTACCACCCGTCCTCTCCCTATTCTGCTCGTTAAGAAGGTTACATACTGTTTCCCCTTTGTCTGTCTCAAAATGTCTTGTGAGTGTCAATTTTTCCAATCCTTCTTTATTCATTAGGTGTCCAATTGCCTCTTTCTGATTCTAAGTATAAGCGCTTTATTTTCCAATTTCTTCGAACTTCCTCGGTTCTCCCGAGCTACGTTCATAACATTCTCAGCATCCTTCTGTAGAAACACATCACTGTTGCTTCACATCTACTCTTCTTCTTTGAGGAAATTGTTCAGTATTCACTGTTATATAGGAGAACTGCCGAAAGAAAAAATATATTTTTTAATAAATTTCCTGATTTATAAAACATTAACTACCCGATTAAGTGCATTGAAAAGTAAGGCTATTATGTTTTAAAATTATATTTGTTGCGTAAAATGCTTTTTCGTTATTAGACTAGGCTTGTTGGTGTACCTGATGTTCATAGTGTTTCTATCTATTTATCAATCTATCTATGTATCGAGAGAGAGAGAGAGAGAGAGAGAAAGAAAACAGAAATCTATTTTCATTAGTTAAATTACCAATATTTTGCCACTTTTCTTCTTCGTAGAATCAGCTGCCTTCATTTAAAAAAATTTTTCCTGTTCCCCAACTGTGAAATAAGTGATTCTGTTTTGATCTTTTGTTCGTTGGTACATTTTTTTTTAATTCTCAACTTCTCTACATTGTTTTTCTTTTTAGCTTCCGTACCGTCCTTTTGTTATTCATTTTCTTTTCTGAGACAATAACATTCTGTCGTTCTGTTCTAATTCTACACTAGGAACAGGAATTTTGAATTTATCATGCCAAGTTCCACTGATTTCGTGAGGTTAAATAAGGCATAATATCTTTTTATTACATTTACTAAGATCGTTTTAATATCGACCTGAAGGCAATGGAATATAATATTCTTTGGAAAAGGGGATTGCAGCAATCATTCTGGTAGATAAAATATCCTTTTACAACCATAAAAAATAATCTTTGTAATTTTAAATAATCGTTTTAATTTTAAATAATCGTTTTAATTTTAAATAATCTTTTTAATTTCACACAATCTTTTTAAATAATCTTTTTATTTTTAAATAATGTTTTTAATTTTAAATAATCGTTTTATTTTTAAATAATCGTTTTAATTTCACACACCCTTTTTAAATAATCTTTTTTATTTTTAAATAATCTTTTTTATTTTTAAATAATCTTTTTAATCTTAAATAATCTTTTAATTTCACACAATCTTTTTAAATAATCTTTTTTTTTTTAAATAATCTTTTTAATTTTAAATAATCTTTTTGGATCCTGTAATTATCTCAACACAAAAAGCTTTTTAGAATCATATAAGGAACCTAACAAATCTAACAATTCTCTTTAATTCCACAAAGAAAAAATTAACCTTTATACTATTTTTATCTTCAGCAATAATTAACTTAATCGATTTAGAACTTAAGAAGAATATGTTGACAGATCTATTATCATTCGTTTCTTTTGCTATTATTTGAAACAGAATTATCTATAATTTATACGTAATATAAGACTGGCTTTTCTTAAACATTTTTTTTTCTTTTCTGGGTAAACATCGTCAAAGTCACATTGAAACCTCAGACTCTGCGATCTTTACTATCTCAACTCTATTTCGTACTACTTATTTACATAATGATGCAAGCTACATACAGTCGCCAATTGTGCTAAATTTTTAATCATTGAAGAAACTAACGGCAAAAGAAAGATAAATTGAGTCAGCGATTATAAACATATATATGCGTTCTATAACTAATGAGCTAAATAAAAAATACTAGAGACTTGGTTTAGTATCAACTACAATATTAATATTAAATTCGACAGCATAGTATTTCAAAGACTGAAGTAATATTTGGAGGCAACAGACATATAAATATATAAAGAAATAATGGTACACTGGCCAGTTAGATAGGAAAAAGATAAATGTGACAATATTAACATACTGAATTAGTTTTATGACAAAAATAGATATAAAAGTAGCAATTCGTGGGAAAAGATAACTGGCAATATATAATACCTTCCCTGTTCATTCTTTTACTCAAGATTACGTATATAGGGGAGCAAGGCCGGTACGTACTACCACTGAACCTCCCGTTCGAAGTGGAGGTAACCTGATTGGGGGCAGCGTGCAGAGTTTTGTGATCCTAGCGAACCTAACATTTTTTTTTTCTACATGCATTTATATACGTTACAAATTGAAATAAGCACAAATGACTATGAAGGGATGAAAAATTTTCACGGCTGTTGACGTCATTCTGGGGTTTCATTTTTTTGCCCAAATCCATGAATTTGTTTTACACATGCTTTGTCTGGAAAAAAACGCTATATAAAATTCATCATATTTTTTTATCCAGAATGATGAATGTGTTAAAATTATTCAACTTTTTAACAAGAAAAAAACTCAAGTTGATGTTAAAAACTGCCATAAATCATTGTTGAATTATTTTCAATGGAATGATCAATTATGACATGTCAGTAATTTGCATTTAGATACACTGTATTTATTTTCAAGTATTTAGTTGAATTGTTCACATATATTCAATTTTTCTAATTGAATTGTTCACATATCTCTATCTATAAAAGACAGGATGTGTGTGTGTGTGTGTGTGTAACAAATGCACGGCCGCAATTTTCGACGGATTTGCACCAAAATTTACATGCACATGCTCCAAGTTAGGGGGTAGGACAAGTCGACTTTGTATTTTCCAACACCCATCGATAGTGGAAATAATCGATTTTTTCATGCTTCTACGGCAGTTTTCATGTAGTTTGTGGCCATTTTCTACTGGCCAGAGTGAGAGTCTGGCTGCCACGAATGGGCAGGAAGATTCTAATGGCCAGCGTGAAAGCCAACAGCTGACTGACACGAATGTTAAATAGCATGCTAGCATGCAAAAAAATCGATAGCTGCATTCGTTACAAATGGTAAAAAAAAATTTTAAATCTTTTTTTTCAGATTCATGACTCTAATTCCATTTAATATTTAATTTAAACCGTTAATCTACTGTGTAAGTCAATAAACATTAAGTCTGCGGATATTGGTGAAGATCAGACCTTTTCGAAATGCTACGGAATCATAAGAAAGAACTGTACCAACTAACAGAACCCACTTCACTTGAGGATTTTCAACAGCAGCATAACATAATCAAGATGTTGATATTCCACACTACTTCAAATAAAAGATTAGTAAGGAAACTCCCATCAATACTGGAAAGAGCGATAACAGATACTGAACCTGAGAAACTTATTTTCTTGATGAAAGCTTTTATAAATTTCAGCTGCCAATAGGACTGACTGCTCAGTCAATAAATGTCAAATGAAGGAAACAGCTAATATTACCATTACCATATATATATATATATATATATATATATATATATATATATATATATATATATATATATATATAAAGAACAGTAAGATATATAATCCGGTGTTCTTATAGATATTTTTATTTTTTACAAAATAGTGCTCAATGTAAATTTACAGAGCATTAATATTATAAATTAACTGATTTAAAATATGTTTTTTCGCTACACAGTTCTAACCATGTTTCTAAGATACAACGGTTCAAAACTTAATCTAACATTTTTCTTTTGCACACAGCTACACTATATATATATATATATATATATATATATATATATATATATATTCCGGAAATAATATGGAAATATTTTAAGGGATGTGTGAAATCTCCAGTGAAACACAAAAGAATACACAGGATAACTTAATAGCAAAAAAAAAAAAAATGACTGATCGTTTGATCAAATTTTCAAAAATCAAATTTAACTTCAAACTGTGAAAGGGGAGGATTTTATAACCAAAATCTAACCAAAGGACCGAACATCAGGGTTTTTGATCGTTTGATTTTTATTTATTTACGTTTTGTCAGAGGGTTTCTTTGGGGAACAAGGACAAAAAGTAATTGTAAAAGATCAAGAGTTACTTCGAGCAATAAAAGGCAGGAAGTTGTGGACAGCTGTGATTGCCCCCGTCCTGAATGTACATGGCATATACAAGAAAAGTTTTAGTAGTATTATACATAGTCAAGGATAATTAAAACCAGAAATGGTATGATAAAACAACAGAGCATTAAGTCAGCTAAGAAGCTATTTTAGTGACAAGGAACTATTATGTGAACAAGTGCGGAAAACAGCACGATCCTCAGCGGTAAATCATCATCATCATCATCTTCTTCTTCTTCTTCTTCTTCTTCTTCTTCTTCTTCTTCTTCTTCTTCTTCTTCTTCTTCTTCTTCTTCTAACATCTATACTTTATAATCTCAGTGTTAATTTCCTGAAATCCTTCTGCGAATAACGGTTTTCAAAGGAAAATATCATTTTACATTGACGCCAAATCTCCAATCGAAAGTAAGCCGCTGTATGATTCAGTAAAATAAGATATTTGCTAAGCTTAACTTAGGCTGACACAAGGCTACATTTGTAGATGACCCACTGATGATAGAAGTAACACTAACCTACGATACAAGCTTATTAACCGCCCATCTATATCAAGTTTTTAACTTTATGACAAGGCCAAACGAGTATCAAATAAACAACAGTCAAAAACCAAACTAGTGACCTTTCACATTCACTGATCGAATCCAGAAACAATCGTGATGTGCGGGTGTTTTCTCGAGGAGGTCCTGTGCCTTTAGCGTGTATTCGGGCTTAAAGTCGACCCAGACCTTAGCTGGAACACGTACATACGATCCATCGCTAAGGATGCTGGGAAAATGGTCGTTTTCCTGTACCTGACTCCTCCTGCTATCCTCTATATTAACAAGAGCCAGATCAAGCCAAAAAATGGAGTACTGCTGCTGCCATATATGGACAGGAGTTTCCCACTTTCCACTCTCAATAGAGTCCGAAAGTAGCGCCATGTCATAGTAAACAACGAATTATTTTCCACCCTATAACGAAACATCGTAATCATCTCGCTGCTCTATCACTATTTCCATGGAAAGTGTCCACTTCTTAATTTCACCAATCCTAACCTTCGCGGCTAAGACTCGCCATGCTACGCACATTGTAGCTAACTACCCTCAATCCCTTCGTATTCCCCAGGTCAGATGTTAGATTCTCTCAAGCAGCTTCTTCCAACGAACCATTGCCTTGTGGAAACGACCCCGACCTTCCCGATCACTACATTCTGAACTAGTTCATATCTAGGGTTAACCGCTATCTTCCACACATATCCGCATAAGCTGTGCCTCTTACTCTGTAACCCTCTACCTCGAGTGGTTCACAGACCTTGTACAGGGTGAAAAACATTGTAAAAATTGGCTTACTAGTCGTAGCTCTACACCAGATCAGTTATTTATCTTCCCTTCCTTTTCTATTAAAAGGCCGCAATTTCGATGCCACTCAGTGATGATAGAAATAACTGAACATCATCATTCTACAGCATATGCCTTAGCTTTGTCGAGCGTAAAGCTACAATAACGTAACGCTCAAGGAAGATCGAATTCACAGTGAGTAATATTGTATAGAGATTGGTATTTCAAATATTTTATATCTTAATTTGCCCTAGATTTTCGTTTTCGAAAATTACATCGAGCACTCTCTTAATTGAGCCGTTCCTTTTGGCAAATATAACTTTTGCTATAGATTGAATTCATAAAGTATATATAAAGCATCAGAGCAAAGGATCTAACGCCTCTCCTGCTTCTCAGCTATACAAAGATTTAAGCGAGGCCACTTAAACATCAAGATCAACTGTGTAAATGTTTAAACAAGTTAGCAGCATGCTATTCAAATTAATAATTGCTTTACCTGCCACTGTGGCTCTGTCGCACGCAACAAATCACTTGCAGGCCTCGGGAGACACATGCGTGTCCATAGAAATTGAGCACCTCTTTATTTTACTGAACCCTCATTTGTCGTCCTCGACGAGAGAGTCTACCATATATACAGTGTATATCCAAAAATAGTTTTACAAAAACAAAGACAAAATCCATATAAACATATGACTGCAAATCCTTCATTGAGTTATTAAGTTTAAAGAATGTTTACGGTAGACGGCGTTGTGTTGCTATGTAGACTAGTTTACATTTGACATTCTTGTACATTCGAGACTAGTCTGTCTTCAACGCTTAACGTGTGTAGTAGTGAGTGAACAGGTAGATTTGATTTTTACGCGAATAGCAATGGATGCCAGGCTGCACGGCTGTATCAGATTGTGTTTCCAGACCGAAGACAGCCAAATCATCCATTCTATAGGCTGTCGGAGATGATCCAGATATCAGCACACGTCAAATGCCCCTAAGATGTTGTACGTCTTATAGTACCGCATCTAGGGTACTTCAAGAGCAGCTCTTATATCCGTATTATTTGCAATGTGCGCAAAGTCATTCGCATTTTGGTCACTCTCAGCGCGAGAACTTTTTCCGATGGTTTATTGCACAAAATGTCGATCCGTTGTTTGTCTCTTCAGTCTTGTTTACAAATGAGGCGACATTTGGAAGAGATGGAATAACAAGTTTACGCAGCCAACATGTGTGGCAAGTTCTGAATCCCCATGGTACGATACAGGCGAGACACCTGCATCAGTTTTCGATTAATGTGTGGGCTGGAATTGTAGGTGAGTGTCTAATATGTCCATATATTCTCCTAGTACGTCATTCAGGTACTGTCTACATGGACTTTATTTAGAATACACTTCCAGACCTGCAAGAGGATGTACTCCTGCTAATACGAAGACGCATGTGGTTCATTCATGACGGGGCTCCATTACATTGATCGCGTTGCACTGTCTGACATCTACCATAACAGATGGATAAGTAGAGGAGGACCGGTTCCATGGACTGCACATGCCTACGTGCCCAATCCTTTCGATTTTTATCTGTGTGGCCACCTAAAACAATTGGTTTATACAGCAGAGATTAATAATGCAGAGACGCTTCATCAACGTGTCATGGGGGCCTACGAAACCATTCGACACTGTGTAGGAGTATGTGAAAGGGCCTGTCAGTCAATGATCCGACGGGTGTATGCGTGTATAGAAGCAAGCAGAGAATATTTTGAACATTTTTGAAAACTTCACTGCCGGATTTTACCGTTTTTGTTGTATATTTTGGATTGTTTCTTGTAGCTATCTTTCATTAGAATTTGTTTCTATTTTGCTTTCGGTGGAGCAATGGATAGAGGCTCGGATTGAGGAATCAAAGAGCCGAGTTCGAATGCCAGTCGAATCCATTACATTCACATTCACATACGTGCTAATACCCTTGGGAAAGGTATGACTCCTCTTCTTCTTCCCCGGGTATGGGTAAATAGCAAGACAGACCCGGTTCTACATCCTTGGATGGCAACTGGTATACCGCAGAAAGAAATGGCAAATTACTGCTGGAAAAAATCTACCTTGTCTGCCATGTATGGAAAGATACATGATCGCCTACGCGTGTATCACACATGCCACATAACTGACTGTCACTATGTATCACTTTTGTGATTTTTCATTAATCCATAGCAGATGTTTGTTTGTTTTTTGCTCAGTATTTTCATCTTATTCGATTTTTTTTTCTGCAATATATACATTTAACTTAGTTTTACGTAACATCTTTCTTACTGTGCGAATTGGCACTTCAGTAGTAATATTGATTTCATCCGTTACTTGACTAGCTGTTAGTTTTTAATTGGATACTGATAACCATATTAACTTTCTTTGATCGTTTTTGTCTAATCCCCAAAAGTCTAATAGTCTTTTGCATGACCAGGATTCTCGCAACATCAGCATGTTTCTTCTGGGTAATTTAAACAGTTCGCTTTGATATCCCAAACTCATTAGCAATTTCACGTTGACATTTCGATAATTCTCATCCTCTTTACCAAACTCACTTTTCCCATTATGAAACTTACATCACCTACACTAAAATGTTGAAGACTCCAGATTTTATGCAATCTGATCATTTAACACGAGAAATTTGCCTGCTTATCTTAATCTCGGATGATGTTAATTTTGGGATGTCCAGTGACTCATAACTTTTACATGCCTTATTTTTACTATCATAACGCGTTAAAATCTGTGCCCCATGTTGTGCTTACGTGAACAGGACAAATTGCATTATAGACTTGAATAACCACTGCTAGTCTTCCTGAAATACATTGTTGTATACTTATTTCTTCCTAGTAAAAAGCAAGCTGATTTTTTCTTATATAGGCTGAATATTTCATTGACTCGCCACCAGAAAACAATACTGAGGTTGCTCAGGGTAAATTTGACAGTTTTTTAAAAGCGAAATAAAGCGAATATCTACGTCCAAATCAATTTATTGGAAAAGTAGAAAAAGTGACAAACAGGTCATAATAATCGATACACAATTCACCTAAAGAAGCCACCCTCAGCATCTCCCACAGCCTCGATCCGACTTCGGAATCTGGCACATGGAGTTTTCACAGTGTCCCTAGGGAGAGCCTCAAACTGCTCCTTAATCATGTCGACCAGCTGGGCCTTGGTGTTATAGGCACCTAGGTTGATGTCTTTCTCAACCGCGACCCATACATAATAATCTAATGGAATTACAATCAAGGGAGTTAGAAAGACAGACGTTAGGGCTAGTGAAATCGTAAAAATTATCTGACAACCACTTCTGACTCTTTCTGGATGTGTGACAAGGACCTTAATCTTGTTGCTACACATATTGTCTTCCAGCAGCCACCCGCTCCCACCAAGGCCTGACCACGGTGTTCAGCAACTCAACATAGCTATCAGAATTGAGCCTGAGATATTGTTTAAAGATGTGAGATGTTATGACATCACTCTCACTGGAGATACACCCAAAAACCATCACAGTTTTTGGAAATTTGATCTTCATGGCACGAGAAACGTCATATGGATTGTAGACAAGTCATCTGTTGTTCTGGGTGTTGTGCAGCTGGTCCTGAAAAAAATTCGTTTCATCAAAGAACCAGATTGTTCCGGGTTCAATGTTTCATCTTGTTTATGAGGTTTCAAAGAAGTTGCCATTTACATGTCTTGTATGACTTGTAGCGGAGGTCCTCATTCAAGGCCCGCTTTATAGTTGAAATTGAAACACCCATTTCCCGCACCAAAGTCTGCATTCACTTGCCTGGGTCTTCCATCTCTTTCTCCTGCAACTGTTTCATGAAAACTGTACGGAGGTAATCAGAAGTCTGTCATTTTCTTTCCTGCAAGCCACAGTCTCGTAGTCATGGTTGCAGCGTTCCAGTTAGCGTTTTATTGTTTTCATGATGGTCATAGAGCATTGCGCAGCTGTCATGATTGCGACATTTTGATGCCCTGCATGAATCATTCGTCCATGTCAGTTAATTTTGACACCTTTAAAACTGTAGTGAATAGGTTTCACAATGCTTGTCTCGCTAGAACAATTACGACTGAGTAGTGAGTTCAGTCCTCACTGGGTGTCCCTTATTTCCGGCCTTGTGCCACATCCAAGCTACGCTTGAAAAATCACTATGTGTTGTTGTAGTGATATTTATATTTACCTCTACTTACTTTTTGAACGTATTATTTCTAGTTATTTATTTCTGACTGATTATATTTGATTAGCCTGTCTACAGTTTGCTTTATTTTTTTCCTTTTCAGTAAATATAATTGTATTTGGATAAAAGAGCTTTCAGTTTCTCGTTTCTTCCCCTGTTTACTTATTCCATTTGTATTCAAAGTTTTTTTTTTCTTTCTCTGTTGTTAGTATTATTTTTGGCATTCATATAAATGCGAGGCACTACCCAAAGATTCGCGAAATCTGAACAGCGTACGCAAAACGAATGCAGTACAGATTTTTTGCAAGGATTCTTGACAACCTATTTCAGTTTTGGATCGTTGAATAATGATCCAAAGGTATCATTTTAAATTGTTTTTAAATTCATCATTACATCATAATTCCTCATGCGCCTGTGAGTAACAAAGAGCAAAATAATCTTGCAAATCATACACTATTGAATCTGGGTGTTGCACTATTTTATCCTATGCCAAGCTAAACAATGCTCACTAAATATCATCACTGTGGTAACAGTGAGAGTAAGAATAACCATTTCCATACAGGAAAGGTTGGACACTTATTTACCGAACAGTTACCTTTACCGACAGCTTAAATTTATAAAATTCTTTCTAAAATAGATTTCGCAAGTCCACTAATTGTTATAGCTCTTTCTACTATATTAATAGCGGTTGCCTTCCTAACCTTTTGTCTTAAGGTAGTGTGGAAAGTCGGCGTCTTGATTATTTAATTATTTGTCTCTTTCTGTTGTATTCACTATTATTAGGTTGGTGCAAAAATAATGTCGTTTTCTCACATGTGTTACTATGTGAGAAAACGACATTATTTTTGCACCAACCTAATATTTAATTGTTGACGCTTTAGGGCATCATCAAGTGATGCGTTTTTTTTTTGTTATTTGGTAAAGGTATTTATATTTGATTCTGTATCGCTTGTCCTCATTAAGATCCACAGATCCATTCACTTCAAGCTAATTTTAATTATTAATCATTAATCTGAGAAAGCGGCTGTACATTACTAACATTTCAGACATTTCTGAATGGGTTGGATGCCATGTTGATATCCATATGAGTTTCTAGATCACACAAAGCTATTTAAGAACATGACTCAGGTTCTTGGGTTAATATGAAACATGCTATTACACAGGCAGACATACATATATATGGCTCATTTAAGTGTTACTTTTGTGGATTCTTTTCCTTATCATGTCATGAGTTTAGTCAGTTATGTGCCATGCGTGATACACGCTTACGCGATCATGTATCTTTCGATACATGACTGACGAGGCAGATATTTTTCCTGCAGTAGGTTGTTATTTCTTTCTGCGGTAGACCAGTTGCCATCCAAGGCTATAGGACCCGGTCTGTCCTTCTATTTACTCATAGCTGGGGGGAGAAAAAGAGGATTCATACTTTTCTCAAGTCACAGGTCAGTCAGTTAAGTGTCATGCGTGATAAACGCGTAGGCGATCATGTATCTTTCATGACTGACGAAGCAGATTTTTTCCTGCAGTAGGTTGCCATTTCCTGCTATTTACTCATACCTGGGGGGGGAGAGAAGAAGAGGATTCATACCTTTCCCAAGGGTATTTGCGTATAAGTGAATAGCAGTCAGTTATGTGCCATGCGTTACACAGGCGATCACGTATATTTCGATACATGCCTGACGAGTCTATATAACCAGGTCTGTCCTGTTATTTTACCCATAGCTGGGGGGAGAAGAAGATTCATACCTTTGCCCAAAGGTATTAGCACATAAGTGAATGTAACGGATTGGACTGGAATTCGAACTCGTCTCTCCAATTGCCTCAGTCCGAGCCGCTATCCATTACTCTGACATTTAAGTTAATTGCTTACGACTACATCACGTTGAAACACCGATTCCTGCATGATCACCAAAGTTAAGAAACGTCAAGCCTGGTTAGTATCAAGATGGGTGACCGCCTGAAAATACTAGGTTGGATGAGCGCCGTGGTATTTTCTGGCTTTAAATAATCTTCAAATGAATTGATTATCTGTAAAAAGAATCAATCAATAAAATTAATTTAATTAGCTTAAAGAACCTCATGCATTAGAATTATTTAATAAAAATAAAAGCGTGAACAACGATGGCAAATAATAACGTATGGAATAATTAATGATTTCATCATTGACAGGGACAGCATTTAAAAACTGATCATAATTTATACAGCCATGGCGCTAATGTAATCAAACAAAGCTGCATAGTCAACATCAGTGAACAGACATTTAAAAAAAAAAAAAAACTCCGCAAACAGGAAGGTCCCAATGAAAGCAACGAACGCGTCCAGCCATTTAACTTTCTACACAGACGCATTCTTTTTATGTCTTTGAAACGAGACGACAGAAAAGGACAATAGGATAAACAAGATCGAAAACAAGATCGAAAAAGAGGGAGAGAAAGAAGGATATCATTTAAAAAAATGCTGTTCTATTTATTTCGATTTACATTCTGTATTCTTTATTTTGAGAATTTTCTAGATCGAACGCCTCGACTTCCTGTTACCTTTTTCTTTTAGTATTCTTTCTTTCTATTTTTTAAAAATATATTGTGTGGAAAAAAATTAATCCATTGTTTGTAAATTTATAGCATTTATATATTCGGTCTGATGAGATTTACTGGTAGAAATAAATCACGATTTTTGCCGTATTTTCCTTGATGTATATCATATTGTTCTGTAGTCTATACATTTAGCTTTCTACGGATCTATCTTTTTAATATTTCATATTAAAAAGATCCACTTGGATTATGCTTTCCATTTACGGATTTTATATTATCTATCTATCTATCTATCTATCTGTATATATATATATATATATATATATATATATGTGTGTGTGTGTGTGTGTGTGTGTGTGTGTGTGTGTGTGTGTGTGTGTGAAGATATATAGAAAATAGGAAAGAACTGGTAAGGTAAATAATCCAAAGTTCTTTAGTATTTTTGTTATTATTTTTAAAAAATAGTGCTCGATACAAAAGTAGAGCATAAATATAATTATTTATTTAAAAATATGATTCCAACACGCTACATAAGAGTTCTCCTATTTCAAAACAAGAGCCGAAAACTTCAATATAATTATTTGAATTAAATTGAATTAAAGTATGCTCTGTTCCATCTTCAAGCGAAATTAAGCTCTGTTCCATCTTCACGTAAATTTCAGAAATAAGTTATTCCCAAAGAATTTCGCTTGAAGATGGAACAGAGCTTACTTTAATTCAATTTAATTCAAATAATTATATTGAAGTTTTCGGCTCTTGTTTTTAAACATGAGAACTCTTATGTAGCCTGTTGGAAACATATTTTTCAATAAATAATTATATCTATATGTGTGTGTGTGTGTGTGTTGTATCTCGCGTTTTCGAGATAACAGAGAAAAATAAACGAGGAAGACAAACTCTGAGGTAAGTAATGAAATAGACGTTTTTTTACACGAAGGTACACTTAGTAACTGACATAATGCTAACTCTCCTTAACTCTGCTTAACTCTGCTTAACTCAGCTTATTTACATAAACGGACGATTCCATTCATTTATATCCTATATGACAGTTACTGAAAGTTTATCTCATACATTTGCGCAGGCTCGGGAATTTTTGCTCCTAGACCGGGTGTATGCGCTTAGGCTCCCCTCATTAAACCGACCTTGTATCACAACCTGACCTCGTGGGGGAGTTGAGTAAATACAAATTTTATTTTGTTTTTGAGTCTCATTCGTCTTACTACCAAAAAGTTAAAATTTTGATTCGTCTTCGTGATGGTTTTATTGACGAAATCAATATATGATGCTGTTTTATGATAAATTCTTATTGTAAAGTGCTTATTTTTTTTGTCAAAAAGGAAGTAAATAAGGAAGACAAACTCGTAGGTAAGTAATGAAATGGAAGGGTGGCTACACAAACGTACACTTAGCAACGGACTTAATGCTAACTCTCAAGTTCGCTTCAGTTATGTGCCATGCATGATACACATTTAGGCGATCATGTATCTTGCGATACATGGCTGACGAGGCAGATTTTTTTTCCCGCAGTAGGTTGCAATTTCTTTCTACGGTAGGCTATATAACCCGGCCTGTCCTGCTATTCACCCATAGCTGAGGGGAGAAGAGGAGGATTCATACCTTTCCCAAACTAAGTGAATGTAATGGATTCGACTGGAATTTGAAGTCGGCTCTCCGATTCCTCAATCCGAGCCACTATCCATTACTCCACCGTGCCTCCTCTCTTAACTCAGCTTATTTACATAAACGGACGATTCCATTCATTTATGTCCTATATGACAAAATGCATATATTAGGTTGGTGCAAAAATAATACCGGTTTTTGACGTAATTTTTAACGTCAAAAACCGGCATTATTTTTGCACCAACCTAATATATACGTTTACACTATTTACATTGTTCGGACTGTCGTCCTCATTTTCGTTGCAATATTCACGACGTATTGGCCGTTGTCCGCTCCTGCCTTAAGAAATATGGCAAAGAAGATGAGGACAACAGTCCGAACAATGTAAATAGTGTAAATAATTGCAATACTTCATTAACACTTTATTTTAAAAAAAAACAAAAAACTAATGAACGTTATATTATTATTATTTTTTTAAATAAATAAACAAACGCACGTTGCTGGGTGTAATAGAAAGAGGGAGGAGGGTGTAGAAGAAGAAGAACAAGAATAAGAAGAAGAAGGAAGAGGAGGAGGAGGGTATTGTAAACGCATTGGTTAGGGATTAATTGAAATGTACATTACTTTTTTTATCCACCCTCTTATGTGCTTAAGAGGAATTTTTTAATATATAAGCAAGGACTTACGACTTCGGGTTTCTGGGGTTTTTTCCAGATAATCAACAAATCTTAATTAAATTATATATTTATTAAGAAAACATCTTAAACTACTTACAATTACTTGGAGAAAAAATAAACTGGAATAAAAATATCAATTAAAAATTAAGACGTGCAAAAGTAAGTGAACCCTTACATTGAATATTTGGTGACTCCTCCTTTTGAGCTCACGACGTCAACAAGTCTTTTTCTCTAATTTTTAATAAGTTTCTGGCAGTACTGAGCGTCAATTTTCGACCATTCTTTTTCGCAAAATGTCCTCAATTGCTTGATATTACCTAGGTTTAACTTGAGCCACAAATTTTCAATTGGGTTCCGATCAGGACTTTGACTAGGCCATTCCAAGACTTGAAATTTCTTTTTCAAATACATTATTTTATGGATTTGTTTTGATGCTTCGGATCATGGTCCTGTTGCAAGATCCAGCCCCGACCTAAGCCCAACTTTCGAACCGATGGCAAGACAATTTCGTTCAAAATTGCTTGGTATCTTTCAGAGTCCATTGAGCCGTCAATGCGTACTACTTTGCCTGTTCCAGCTGCAGCAAAGCACTCCCAAATCCTAATGATTATTTGAAAAAATAGAGACCATTTTTTTCAAATATTATCTCAGGAGTTCAAATCCTTTTGCGCAGTATTGTAGATAAATAAGACTACATCTATATAAATTCAAGGATTACCTCGACTAAAAGAATCCGATAGTAAAACTTATATACACAAATGGTGTCAGCTGTAAACGCTATTTAACTGTTTTGTCTTCATTGACGATTTGCTGATGAAGTGAGTTGGAGTCTCCTGTTTTTGTTCTGGGATAAACATAATAAATGTCTGCATCTTGCACACAGAACGCACTTAAATTAAAGGATTGGCTACCAAACTTATCTCGCAGACCATTCTCCATCTTATCGTGTTCGATACTCTTTGAGTAGGGAACAGTTGGGGTCTTGTGGTAGAAAAATTATTCACTGTGTATAGACTTGAATTTGCATATGTAAATATGTGTGTATGTTCGCGTGTGTGTATGTTATAATGCTCGTATCAACTCGCAGTTCAAGGTAATAATATTTCAAAAGAAAACACTGTGATATAATATTAGTGAAAGAACAGTTTAATCAGGTGGATTACAATACGAGCGAACATCGTAGTTAGAGCGACACAATTTGTGACTCCTGTGTCCGGCTTGCGACTACTTTTATAGTTAATGGAAGAGTCCAGGTTCAACGCTTTAGTGTAGCGAAAGTCGGTCGTCGTTCGACACAGCAATCCAAATAATGGCAGTGTGTCACTGTGTCTCGCTTTTTCAACTTTACTCCTACAGGCCGTAGGCCAGCATAATATATCATTTTAGAATCAGGCCGACTCCGTGAGCAAATTAAAAACATTCCGTGTCGGATATGGAACCGCAACCCTGAAATTTTGTATTTCCAATTTTCATTATTGTTTTCGGCGAGTGATTTTTTTGCGACGAAATTTTGTACGGTAACAATTTTTATAATTTGGAAAAAAAAAAAAAAAAAAAATTGAAAATACTTCCAATTAATCGCGAAATCCAGCGAAAGTCACACGTGAAATAAAAATAATTGTTTGTACAGAAAGTAAGGATCTACATACATCAAATTGTCTTTAAATTAAGTGGCGACAGAATTATAATAATACAGCGATCAATTTTGAGTTCTCCTGTAGTTTAATGTTGCCTATTGCATCTACTTCTCCGTATTTATTGAGATGAAGGCCCTGTCAAGAGTCCTCCGGTGGCGCCAGCTTAAATGCCGTTTGATAGGACAGCTTTTAAGCTATAATAGAAATATAAATAAATATTTGAAATAAATTTTAAAAAGTTATTTTTTATTTTATTTTGACCTGTGGTGGTCAAGAAATAAGGTACATACGGGTAGACTGAAATGATAAAATCGAATTTATGTATATATCAGTTTTTTATATTATTTGCAAACACACAAGCACAAATAGACTTTATAAATATTTAATTTTCAGAGTTTTTTAAGCCATTTCACCCAAAGCAAGGCGGTAACACCACTAAGACGCAAGAGGTTATTGGAAGGAAAATAAAATGAGAAGACTTCCGAAGGAACCAGAAACTCAATCCTAATCAGGAAACAAGGGATAAACCTCTACTCCTGTTCAAACAACCGGGAAGCGGATACACTCATACACAAACATTCCGCTATATATACAGGGTGTGACAGAAAAAAAACCCAAACACCCATATCTACCTCCAAGAAATACCCCTACATAATGGTAGCTACAGGGTGCGGCAGAAATACCGCGCACATTTTAAACTGTCACCTCTGTGCTGTTCATCTTCATCATCATTATCATCCTTCGACCTCTCTATAATTGGTTGGAATTTCCTTGACAATCCTTTTCCACACTGTTCAGTCCTGTTTTACTGTCCCCAGATCCCCAATTTCAAAACTGGATTTCCGAGCTATGGTGTCTGGGAAAGTCAGTTTTCGTGAGAAAATACGGACGTCATGATAGTTATTTGGATAGCTGATGCAAAATGTGGGACGCCAACCCTACATCCGGGTGTTTTTGTCGAGATACCATCTCTAGAAAGACTGCCATCCAAGATTAAAAAGTTTTTTCAAGCTATGAAGGAATTTGAATTTCCGCTGTCTTAGAGACTCCAGCTCTGGATTTGTCCTCGGGGTTTACTCTCGAAGCGTTTACCATAATTGTGTATGGCCGCAAGGCAGCGGAGGTTTAAAATCAGAGTTTTTTTTTCTTATCTTAGATGAACTACTCTCCCGAGTTGACGTATTTCGCCTACTCGAAGTGTATCGATACACGCACAGACACATATATATTTAACACTGTATGTCGGAGTAAACAGTTCACCATCAAATGTACCACATGTTTTATTATGCATATTTTAAAAATGATGATGATGATGATGATAGAAAATCAATAAATAAATAAGCAAGGAATAAAAGTATAAAATTATTATCAAATATATGAGAATATTTTATTATTATTTTTGTTAAAAATATTTGATAGATAAATAATAAAACAAATCGACTAGTAGTGAACGAAACAAAATATCGTTATGACTCAAACGTTTTTCCAACAAATTTGTGTGGTGTTAGTGAATTTAGGCAAGTGGCAATAGTGATTTCATCTAGGTAATGTCTTACCATTATGTGCGAGGTATTTCTGCCGCATCCTGTAAATTAGTTTTATAACAAACATTATTATCCTTCATTTTTATGCTCTTAATTTTTAGGATTTAAGCTACAACTCAAATCCAGCTTATAAATGAATGTATCTAACGTTAATTTACTTGACTAAGTTTTTTTAAATATTTTATAAGGAACGTTTTTCTTTATTCAATGTATTAAAAGTGAAGTTTTAATTTCATCTCCGTCATGAATTATTGTTATTATAAATTTAATTATTTCAAGTGTGGCCATATATTACGTGCTACCGTGAAAACGAATTGGACGTTCTTGTTGGAATTTTTGGGTACCCTGGACTAGTGAGCCAGCCAAAATGAGCTGACTCATTTTATAGTTCACTAATAGAAGAGTTAACCAATCAGAAGGCTCAGAATATTCAATGCGACGTTTATAAAGGCGGCCATGTTTTTTTTCCCGCCGAATATTCACTGCCAACCTCTGATATCGAAGACTGAAGAATTACGGAACCGCTGCTGGTGTGTGCTAATCTTTAACGTTGTTTCATTGAACAGGTTACGCACTGCGCTGTATTCTTTATTCATAGACTTGACGAACATGGTCAACAGTTCTATCCTCCGAACTCCTTCAAATGCATATTTGGTAACGCCCTTGTAAATTTTATTGATTGATTTATTTGTTTTTGACGGTTTTTCAACTTTTTACAGGTTATTTAAAGCCAGAAAATATTTTTAGATTATAAAAACTTTTGGAGATAATAATGTTTTACTGATACATGTCACATCTAAGCTTACGGTGCCTGGTATTCCCAAGCGATTAACCATCTACGTACTGACCAGGCTTAACGTTGCTTAACTTCGGTGAACGTACGGTAACTGGTGTCTCAACGCGATATGTCCGTAAGCCATACCACCCGCACATCCAAATTTACAATGCCTGGCATTCCCAAAGCGATCACCCATCTACGTATTGACCAGGCTTGACGTTGCTTAACTTCGGTGATCATACGAGAACCGGTGGTCATACAACTCGAACTTCCAGTCTTACAGTACCTGGTATTTCCAAGCGGTCACCCATCTAGATGGTGACCAAGTTCAACGCTGTTTAACTTCGTACTAGAATCGGTGCTTTAACGTGATATGGCCGTAAGCCATATTCATGTGAATGAGTGCACACACGCATATACGCACACATACATATATGTGCCCATATATAGAAGAAAAGAAAGAGAGAGAAAGCCAGAAAGAAATAACCGCAAAACTGCTCTGGTCGAAACGTTGTGAAATGGGGATTTTAAGCCAAAAAAATTATTGAATAGCTAGACTACACATAAATTCATTGGGTTTCTTTTAAAAGCAATTCATAATACAAAATTATCAAACGTTTCTTATAAAATAACTAAAAAAAACTTAGTCAAGTATTATCAATTTGATTATTAATAACATATTTTAATGTGTAATGTAAGATTGTAGGTTTTATCGTCCCACTGGAATTCTTAATTAACACATTTTGTGAAAATTTGGAGTAAAAGCTTGTAGTGTTTTTCTAAACAATACATACATACATACATATATACATACATACATATATACATATGTGTGTGTGTGTGTGTGTATTATTAGCAGTAATCTTATAAGTATAAGAAATTATAAGAAATTATACTCGTTCGGAAAACCCTTCGGCGTCTTGATTTGCAAATAATCAAATCAATACCAAAGGGAAAAAAAAGTATTAAAGAAAAGAAAGTTCCAATAACATGTACGTTAGCCGAAAATAATCGTCTAGCATGCAAGTCCAAAGCCCAAAGAAAAAACCCCGATACGAGTAAGCAAAATAACTAAATAAAGTGGTCAATACAGTAAGTAGAGCATATATATATATATATATATATATATATATATATATATATATATGTGTGTGTATATGTGTGTGTGTGTGTGTGTGTGTGGGTGTGTGGGTGTGTGTGTGGGTGTGTATATATATATATATATTAGGTTGGTGCAAAAATAATGTCGTTTTCTCACATATGTTACTATGTGAGAAAACGACATTATTTTTGCACCAACCTAATATATATATATATATATATATATATATATATATATATTAATTATTAGTTAATAAGTATTTTTCCTGTTCGAAAACAAATGAAAATCACCCATAACGACTTAATGCAAACATATCCTGATTTAAAATATGAAACTAAATTAATTTCCGATATCAGTTTTACTTCTTTACATTAGAAGAGAAATTTCTTCCAAAAAATGTACTTTGAATATAAAATTAATAATTAATACCAAAGCCCATAAACGAAAGTTTATTGTTTCACTGGTGTTCATTGTTAATACATTGAGTCAAGTTTGGAGCAGTAACTTAAAACAGGTGTAGTCTTTTTCAAAATAATAAGTATATTTTTATTGTACATATTTGTCTCTTCCTCGCATTTATTTTAAATTACCTAACGGCAGAAAATCAATTGGCATCTATTAGGTTGGTGCAAAAATAATGACGGTTTCTAACGTTAAAAAACACGTCAAAAACCGTCATTATTTTTGTACCAACCTAATATTTATTCATTTACCATCAATTCATGCCTCGCATATAGCCACTTCACCTTACAAGTAGTTGTGCATGAAAAGAACCTTCTAATATAGTTGTAGTGAATTGTATAAATATATGTTGTGTTACGTATATTTAAAATTATTTTATAATGTTCTTATAATGCATTATGAATGTTTATTATTTTTCACAGACATAATATTTGGAATATTATATGAAAATGCTTCTTTATATACGCAGATTTATATAAGAATGTGTATCGAACGCACACTAAATTTCCTATTAAACCTGTCGATAAAACAGAAAAAACGGGCCTAGCTGAAGAACCCCATGTCTAATTTTAATGAATTTTGGCGCTGCCCTCGGCAGGTGTTTGAGATACAGTATGCTCCAAAATTGGTTGGAGCGTTATGTAACGTTTAAGCTGTATCTTGGGAATAGTTACACATATATACAAGATTAAAGATTTAGTATTATATGAATAAGACATCATTAAATTCGCTCGAAAAATAAAACCAGAAAAGGAATGTAAAAAATATTGAATTTAAAAAATAATCCAATAAAATCCTGAACTAATAACAGATGAATACGTAACTTCTAGATGTCGAAGTATTAATTTTCTCCTACTCATAATTATTTCTTTCATCCCTTCATACCTAAAATTCCCTGGCTATAAATGAAAGCAACCAATATATGAAAGTTATTAGAGTACTTAGTATTGATTTTCATGTTAATCGATGTCCTTTTTACGCAGTAATCTAATATTTTAATTAGGAAACTTTTGTTAATTTTCTTCGATTGTTCGCTTGTAATTTCCGCTGACAGCAGGTGAATATTTTTCATTTTCTTCGCTTGGTGAATGAGTAAAGTATGACGTCACTGGTCATTTTCAAATGCATACACGTGTAAAATAAGATTTTCTTTGATTTTATCTGCTGAATTAGAACGCCATACTCGTCTCAGAGATAAAATCTAAACGGCTATTTTTCTAGATATATCGATGTGTGCATGTATACGCTGGTACGCATGGGTGAGTGGGTGTGGCTAGAGAAAGAGAGAGAGAGAGAGAAAGGGAGTCACAAGATGGCTGTCAGTAAAGTATTCAGCTATTCTAACTATCTACAGAATTTATATAAGATTGCCACAACAAAAGGGGACTGCTCATACGTGAACGGAAACTTTTACGTTGCGTTACTCAGTGGGTAGTAAAATGCCATCGAGCGAGTAGAATTTACAGTATGGTTTGCTTGAAACTCTAAAATGCGTCCGCTTAAAGTACCTAAAAATGTTGTTCAGGAATTATTTAGTGAACGAAACCCAAAGGATTGGTGCCGATGCTTCAAACCTGACCAAGAATACGCTTAAATTGACCGACGTTCTGTAAACCCTTCAACAGCAGATCAACTGAAATTTTCGAATGCGTATTGGGCTGTAAACAAAGAATATTGGTGCCTGACAGTGTGAGAATCTGTGGATTCCATGTACTATTGTGTCAGAGATTTTTATATAATTCTTTCCTGTTACAAGAGTAGAAGGCATCGTGTGCCCAAGTTTTACCGGACTTACCTCAAATCGCTAAGAATTATCCGGATTCTCTCAAAAAGGTAATTACCAAAGATGGGTTATATGTCTGTAGCTATAACATTGAAACAATATCCCAAGCTTCACAATAAAATTTCTTCGAATCTTGACACCCACAAATGACGCGAGAATGGAGCCATGCCAAGATTATATCAAAGTTTTGCTTGCTTTTTTTTATCATATATTTGATACACACCGTGAGCAAGTTCACCAAGCTAGATAATAAAGAGTACTATATCGAACTTCTTCATCCTTTGAGGGATACAATGTTGAAGTATGTACTAAGGGAAGAAATTGTTTTCTAGTGAAATTCTCACAAACATTTTAGTGCCTATAAATATTTGCGTTCATGTGTGAATGCGTTTGTGCGTAAATACAGAAAGAATTTAAATATATGACATCGCTGTGGAGCAGTGTTGAGCACGCTAACCCCACAGATCATTACTACTATAGTAAGTTAATTCTCACTGTGCGTCTTATGGATGACTAAGCCAGGATTTGTTTAAGATTTTCACTCCAAGCAAAGCAGTGATGCCACTAGAACGCAGTAGGTGAGGTACAGGCTTTTGAAAGCGAAGGAGAATTAGGAGACTGAGAATAGAGAGGGTTCAAGATAGGAGCAAAAGCAATAGAGTTTAAGAAAACAGAAGATGCTGATTGGCGTTGCACTTAAATCTTTAAGATCGTAGTTATCTGAGAAGCAAGAACTCGGAAGGGAGTTCCACATGTGGAAGAAAAGAAACTGTTAGTGTAGAAGTGGCGGTTTTTTATCTAGGTAGTTTAACAGTAAAATGATGAAACTTAGTCCCTTAAATTCATGTAATTGGGGCACTAGGGAACAAGCTCAGCAGAGCAGTTGCCGTGAAAGAAAAGAGATGGGAAAGCAACGTCTGGTCGGTGATAAAGTGACTGAAGTGGAGATACCTGGTCAGGATCAATTACATTGCAGATCCTTCGTTGGATTTTTTCAAGAATCTCGAGAGGAATAACAGGAGCACGAGAGGAATAACAGGAGCACGAGAGCAAATATAGCAACAGTATTCAATGTACGAACGAATGGTAGATTATAAATGTGCAAAATGGATTCTGACAAGAAAAATCATCTGGCACAACACAGTGAACCAACTTTATTTGCAAGTAGATGTAGCAATTGATTCGATATAATCGCTCTACTTCATGTCAGTGAAAAACATAAAAGGTTGCTCTCCTGGAATTTAGTATCAGCCATGATGATGGCAGGTAGAAAAGGTATTTATTTACAAATATAAATTGGTTTAAGCGTAAAAATAATCCTGTATAAATAACATATATCTGTAAAAAAACAGTTTCATGACATGACAGAGTGAACCAACTTTCCTTGTAGTAGACGTAGCAATCGATATAAGTCGCTCCACTTCAAATCAGGGGAAAACATGAAGCCAAGAAGGAGTAGAGTGTTGATCTTCTGGAGTTTAGCATCAGCTATAGTAAATATCTAATGACCTGTCTCAAGGTTGAAATAGTTACATATTTCACTGAGGAATCAGAAAATGTTCAAAACCAAGTACAAAGCAGGGGCGAGAAATGCTGATTTTCTGGGAATCTCCTCCCCATTTGTTCTTGTGCCATACTAACCTTAGTCTTAGAAATGCTTTCAGCAACTAATCTCAACTAACCTAAAATATCCCATTTTCTGTCTACGCGCTGTCTACCTCGGTCTTCCACTTCCAATATGTGTAAGATAGATAGATAGATAGATAGATCAAAGGGAACACCGTCTTCTTTGATATTTTAATGATTGTTGGCGGATACGATGGAGCTTTGACGGGTATATCATCTTTCATGACATACAAAATGATTTTGTTATATTTTAAGAAAAAAATAAGTACCATTATGTTTATCCCTTATTCCAGTAAGTAATATCCCAGAAGATTTTAGTCTCCAGATGTCAAGGTTTACGATCACTGAACTTAAGCAACGTCGAGCCTCGTCAGTACCTAGATGAGTGACTGCTTGGGAATACCAAGTGCTGTAAACTTGAATGCGTGGGTGGGTTATGGATAAAGGGGATCTGATTTCCAATTCCAGTTTGGTTCGTTATATCCAATTACGCACAAAAATCCTTGAGTAACGTATGAATCCACCTCTTCCCACTCCTCAGCTATGGGTTAATTAGTAGGATTGTATTAGTAAATTATTATTATCTCCAAAATATTCTTACAATTTAAAAATATTTTCTGGCTTTAAATAACCAAAGGGTTGATATCCCGTAAAAAAAGAAATTAATCAAGTCAGATGTCGTGGTTATTTGCTTTGGAAAGGCTTTATCTTCGCTTTCTGGACTGATGTTGATTTGATTTTTCATTTAATAAGCAATAATATTGAAAAGTTGTGTTCCATATATAATCACATGTAATAGCTCATCTGCCAAAAGTCCGTTTCAAATTATTGCATCTAAACTCCTGTGAAATTTTTAAAAAATATATCAGTTTGTGCGCAAAGTTTGCAAAATTTAAAATAATTACGATAATGCGATTAATACATTGGAAATACGATTAATATATTGAAATACGATAAAGCTGAAAATCAATACTAATCAGGTCATCAAGTAATCAGACACTTTTCATATACTGGTTTCTTTCATTCGTATCAAGGAAACTTTAGGTATGAAAAGGTGAAAGTAATAATTATGAGTGGAAGAAAATTGATATTTTCACATCTAAAAATTATGCATTCAACTGTTATCGATTCAAGATTTTATTAAATTATGTTTGAAATTCAACATTCTTTGCATTTACACAGCGAGGCTCAGTAAGCAAAAGGCCACAGTAATGTGACACCCTTGCTCATAGAAATCACTTTGCTAAACATCGCGCCGGTTACATTCGACCTCGAAAAGTTGGTGGAAGTTTTGGTTGTGGCGTGTTCCAAAATGCTTCACGCGGCGTACTCTAGCAGAGTAGAAAGAAAAGTCCCCTGGTCAATAGCCAGTAAAGTTAGCTAGACAGAAATTCTTGACTCAGACAGCATTCTTGAGCTCCCACGTGTTTGTTCTCTTGTAGGTAGTTTCGAGCCATGGCAAAATATATTACCACAGGACTTTTTAGTAGGCCACATTTTCTCCACGCTTGTAGAAGAGAAGCATACTAGATATTTAATTTAATGGTACCTACAAAGTCTTGTAAAAACAGTCCTTTCTAGTCAATTCGCAGAAGGAAATGTAAAAATATTTATTAATAACTGCCAGGCATATTGCATAGCTCAAAGAATGATACCCAAAAGACAGCCAAAAACCCTTCTCTCAACAATTACATAATAGTCCAGGGTTGACTGTAACTAAAATCAGTCCAGTGCAACACTGACTTAAAATCATTATTTTTTCTCTGTGTGGAAACACTAACAGTTCCATATTCAATAATTGTCATAAAAATGCCATGTATGCTTTATTTATCTCTACAGGAACAGAACAAAATCATTTGAAATGAAATAATACTATCAGTATTACTTAGTTTCAATTTATTTTGTGTCCTGTTTGCATCGTATAGTTGATAAGTGTCAATATTCCCATTATAATAGCGTTCAATATTTTGATAACGTTTAGTATTCCATTTTGATAATATTCAATATTATGATAATGTTCAATATTTCTACCATTTGTTCAATATAATGATACTGTTAATATTCCCATTTTGATAGCGTTTAATATTATGATAAATTTCAATATTCGTTTATGAAAATGTTCAGTATTATGATGATGGTTAATATTCCTTTTTTAATAGTATTAATAAGTGATATTGATCCAAAAGCAATGGATACATTGAAAAATGCACATCTGATCTAATGCATACGTGATATTGATAAATTTATTCTTGCAAATAAAGAATATCTACCTATTTTTACGCTCCCATAACCAGCGATGTCGTTTGTATGATATATTCTTCCGGTTTGGAAAGGTTTTATTCTGAGTATACATACTTATGCTTAGAATGTTTAATAAAGTTAGCATTATCAGTTTCCAATTCCATCTAACATCGTAAGCCTGGCAGCTGCTCTTGAAAAACACCTCTAATCAGTGGTCAACTGAGGCAAAAAATGGTTTGTAAATTTTAACGCCTCCAAAACAAAACTAATTTAATCCCAAAAGAGAACCTTTTCTGCCTGCCATTAGCATGGCTGATGCTAAACACCATGAGAGCAACACTCTGCGCATTCTTAACCTCACGTTTTCCACTGACTATATCGAATCATTTGATATGTCTACTGCAAGTTCAATGTCGTGTCAGAAAAGTCTTTTGCGTCAGAATCCATCTTGCACATTCATAAATCTACCATTCGTTCGTGCATTGAATGCTGTTGCCATATCTGGTCTGTTGCTTCTGCTGTGCATCTAGATTCTTGGCAAAATACAAAGAAGGTTCTGTAACATAATCAATCGTGACCAGGCATCTCAACATCAGTCACTTCCCCATTGACGTGATGTGGCTACCCGCTCTCTTTTCTACACATATTTTCATGGCAACTGCTCTGATGAGCTTTTTTCCTTAGTGCCCAACTACATAAATTTAAGCGTTCTACTAGATTGGCAACTGGGTCTCACCATTTTACTGTTGAATTAGCTACCGCCACTTCTACGCTAATCGTTTCTTTTCTCGCACCTCCGATCTGTGAAACTCCCAATTTCTTGCTTCTCTGATAACTACGATCTCCAAAATTTTAACTGCAACGTCATTCACCATCTTCTGTTTTCTTGAACTCTATTCCTCATGTTTCTTTCTTTAATGTTCATTATTATCTGTCGTCTCATTCACTTTCACTTTCACTTTCACTTCCTTCAACACCCTGCGTTCTAGAGGCATTATCGCCTTGCCTGGGGTGAAACGATTAAAAAGAATAGACTGATACAAAATTGGATTGTAAGTCTGAGTGATTATTATTATTATTTTTAGTAATAGCCAGTGAAACAAACTTGCTAACAAGTGCAACACGAGACGCGCTTACGATAACAAATGAAAACGTAATGATCTCCGGGAAGATTGAATTCTCAAATAAAAACGGAAAGGTAGCTTTGTCCCAATTCTCACTTATGGAACTCCCTTCCGACTCCATGCTTTCGAGCTAACTTTAATCTGCAAAAATTTAAATGCAATGTCCATCGCTATCTACTGTCCTCCTGATTAATCTTTTCTTCTTCCGCTCATTATTAATGTTTCTGTTCCGAATTCTTCCACAACCTGTAATCCTTTGTGTTTTAGTGGCTTTACTAACTTGCTTGGGGTGATACCGATGAAAAAATCCCCTGTTGTCAAGTAGTACAGATAATGATATATTTTTCATTCTTGCTTCTAGATTTTCAATTCAGTATCTCGATTAAATTCATTTTATTCTGCTATTCTGATTTGTGACATTTTCACAAACGCTGTTGTATCCAGGTCTGGACTGAAATCTTCTCTTGATGCTTCAATATCTTTCATTTTGTCTCAACAACGCGTGAAACTGATTGTCTCACTCACATAGAGGTTTGCTAAGTTTAGCGTATTCCGGGACAAAGCTTGAACACTCTAATCTGCTAAAGACGACTCCACGTCCTAACGCTATATTGATTTTCTAAGCGCGGCTTAGATGCGACACAAGGCCGAGGGTATGGGGCACCCAATGAGGATCGAACTCACTACTCAGTCGTAATTGATCTATTAAGACAAGCTTTCTAACCATTACGCCACGCCGGGATGCCCAATGTCCTAACGCTATGTCTAAATAATTTGGATACGACAAAAAAATAAAACTTTAAACTTTTCAAAAAACATTATTCTCAGATTTACTGTAACTAATACGGTACTCAAAGGGACAGTATTGATTTCGTGCTTGAGTTCTTCTGGTTGGATATGAAAAGTCATATCTATCTATCTATCTATCTATCTATCTATATATATATATATATATATATATATATATATATATATATATATATATATAGAGAGAGAGAGAGAGAGAGAGGGGGGGAGAGAGAGAATTAACAGACAGATAGATATGAACAGTGTAATGATGTTTAATCATAATATTTAACACGTAATTGTAATTACTAACTATATATATATATATATATATATATATATATATATATATATATATATAGCTGGCCAGTCGTATTCGATGATACCCGTATACTAGGGTGGCTAGCCAATACTTATTGCAGACATATGCTCAGGCGCATTTGTGTTTATTCAACACCCTCAGACCCTACCTGTGGTTTATACTGCAACTATGCTGAGCAGACCTGAGTTACAGTTTCTGGCTGTTATCTAGCATGATCAACAATATATATATATATACAGTGGGGTAAAACAAATATTCTTATACATACAATTTTTTAATTAATTATATTTCCAATTAATAAATAAACATACTTTTCATATAATTAACTGTACACAGATACATAATAACTAAATATGCATAGAACAAAAAGAAAAAATTGATTTAATAGAAATAAATCTGCACTTTTTTGAAAATTAAGTAATTCTTGAGTTTTGGGGGTTGTAATTTAAGCGCTCCTTTAAGTTTTTTATTTTTTATTTCAGTAATTTTGATCTGAATTTACATATGACTGGAAGTTGATCGCTCCCACAGAGGGCGCTTAGATTTTAGAGTGTAGAATTGCACTTTTAATTTTTTATTTTATTGGTAGGATATCTGATTCTTTGTGGTCCCACCTGGGTTATTCCATCTTCAAAATTGCCGACTGTTTACTAATATATTGGCTATATTGAATAGCTTCCTTTTTAGTTAGTCTTGAAGAACTGTGTGACACTTGTTGGTATCCCAGAACACATTTCTTCTTGTTTTCATCTTATAATAATCTGACAACTCTTCCATTTCTCTCTCCACCTGCATATGTGATTCAGTGGTCGTCATTTGTAAAGACACCATCTCGTTTTACACACATTTATCCATTTCGATTGACATATTTCCAGCATGTTTATTTTTCCTATTTTACAATTTCTCGAAATCTACAATTCAGCGGTAGTAATTGATTGAAAACAGACCGAACCGAAACATAAGTAAAGTTAAGTAAAAAAAAACAAAAAATATGTACGACTTTGAAAGGAAACCAATCGTTAATTGATTTGATTTCGACTATTTATTTTTTTAATGACTTAAAAAGGCTAACTTTTACTGGGAATTATTTGTTAATTTGAACTCTAATTAGATAAAAAAAAAAATAATGCAATATATTTCACTTCTTTTTTCCTTTTTTTTTTGCCAATGTAAAAATTCCAAATTGGAAGTCTTTTTTTATCCCCTTTCGCTTTTAACATAATGACTTTGTGTTTGGATGGAAAGTTTAGATTTTGCTACAAGTGTTTCTAATGGTTAGAAAAACGTGACTTTGGGGAAAGAATGTGAAACAGCCGAAACTGTGATTTTCTGTTGCAAAAGAAAGAAAACATAAATTATCATAGAAATCTTTAAACTATTTACTTTTGGGAAGGATTTCTTTTGATGTTCATTTTACTAAAAAGTAAATTCGTCAAAGAAAAATGTCCAATATATTTGAAGAAAATTATTTCATCCATGAAATGCTGATTAATGGGAAACACTTCAATATAAAAACTTGAACATATATTAAGTTATAGGATTATTATTATTATTATTATTATTATTATTATTATTATTATTATTATTATTATTGTTGATGTTGTTGTTGTTGTTAATAGTAGTAGTAGTAGTAGTAGAAATAGTAGTAATTATGGCTTTTTAATCCGGAAAATGACATTCGAAATTGCTTGAAATGACGTCAAGGGATGCATGCACTCCAATACTTTTATGTATTATGTGTAGTGATACCGTTTAAATTTTCCAGTTGATCTGCATTGTTTCCTTTGAAACAGTTTCACTTTATACATGATGTGTAAATAATGTAGTTTTATAGTCACTCCAAGTTCTTATATGTTAACTTGGATGTGTAAGTTTCTTCTCTTTATTATTGACATCTGGTGACTTTACACACCAATTAGTTTCGGTGCTACAAAGTACAGGAAATTGTGAAGAGCCATGATCGCCTACGTCCTGAGGGGATATGGTACATGAAGAAGATTTTATACACTGGTGGTTTTATCTAGAAATGAATTAATAGGGAATCTTCTCAATATTTCAACATCTTCATTTCTATTCGAGTTGTCTAGATGGTTTTTGTTTTGGTTTCTAATTCTTGCAAATTTACTGTATGGTTGTTCATAGTTGTTCCAGATGAATCAGGAATAATGGGCCCAGCTGTTCTTTCGTGTTCTACATTTATTTGTTGTTCTCTGGCAAGATCTCAGTTTTGCCACACTTTTTATTTTTCACTGTTGTCTACCAGAAAAGTGACATTATTATATGAGTTATTTTTCTTTGTTTGTTTTATTATACTGATGATAATGACTTGATCCATCCTCCCGGACTGGACTGGGTAATTCCTTCGAATTTCAGTGTATTGTATAATTGTACCATTTCATTTTCTCGGGCTGCTTCTGGCTTGTATAAATATCATTAGCCTTCAGGCTAATGATATTTACACAAACCAGTACAATCATATCCGTATATTGGCCGAAATCTGTTTTGTTTGCCGAAGTCTCAGTAAATCATTAATTCCTATTTAGTCATATAATTCTGTACACCATGTTTTATGATCACATTCTCAAGACAGTTTTATTTTGAAAAGAACATTAATTAGTGCCTAAAAAATTAGTACACTTTTTTTTACTGTTAGGTTGGTGCAAAAATAATGACGTAATAATGTCGTTTTTTGACGTTAAAAAATACGTCAAAAAACGACATTATTACGTCATTATTTTTGCACCAACCTAATAATACATATGTGTGCGTGTGTGTTATTGATAATAATTATGATGATCAGTAGTAGTAGTAGTATATTTTATGAATTTTTATATCCACATTAGTTATCTGGTAAATAGCTTTTGACTAACGGTGACTCTCTTTAATTCTACGGTATTATCGGGTTCCGAACAACGTCAAATCTTTATGTCCTTAAATCTCTAATAACTCTCGTTTCGAGTGATTTTAGTATGGATCCAAGCGTGCCAGTTATCGCGAAAAAATATAATAATCTTTATGTTACATATTTTCCTACCTTCTCGGAAAAGGGTTTGGTCTTTTTCAAATTATTCTCTTTCTTCTACTTGCATCATTTGGGATATTGGTAGCGCGATATCTACAATCTGGTAAATTTTCATTTCTTTACTCACAACTATCAGATCTGGTCTTCTCCCTTTGACGTTGGTGGTTGTTAATTTAGAGTATCCTATTATAATTGTGTTTGTCTCTCCCTTCGTTAGTTCGCACGACCGTTATGACCTGCCAATAACTCATAAATAGTGGGCTATTCCGTTTTGATCGCATTGGAAACATGGGAAAAGACACTAACTGGTTTCAGTGAGAAAATGAAAGAACGAAGAGAGGATAGAAGTGTTTCAGTGAAATGGAAAAAGTTATCAATTTCAAATCTGTTCATTTGTATCCCCTTACTTCTTAAAATAACGACCAGCATTCATATTTATGATTGTTATTGCAAAATTTCGTTAAAGTTGTTAAGCTCAAATATTTAACGGTGCGATAGAGGAATTTCTATGGAATTGTCGCAGAACTCGTCATCGGTTTACTCAAGCATTAACTTAAGAATGAAAATTTATCAGAATATTAAAATAAGAAAATCCTAAAATTTTCACTGGTTAAATCTAGTTCTATTATTTTTTCTATGATGACCTATACCTTTTACTGATGCTTTTTCATTACGTACCCAAATCGTTTGCACAATTCCTAATGTATTACTGTGTCTACTCTATCGTGCTTGTTTTCATATTGCCTTTCAGCTAGCTTACTACATTCAATTATGTGATTTTCAAATTTATTTATTTTTTCACAAAGATAATAATTATTGTTTTCCTGGCTTTTATCTGTTTTAGCTTTAATGAAATTCCTACGTTTTTTTTTTCTGATACAATGAAGTTATTTCACTTTTTAGGTATCCTTTGTTCGTCTACGATAGTTTCTAGGGCACATAATGAAATTTCTAGGGTACATAATATGGAAAGAGAGCATTTACATTAGTAAAATGCATATAATCTTTAGATTAGATGCATTTTAAAATTCTCGAGAGGAATTAAAATTAAAATTAAAATTCTCGAAAGGAATTAAGATTAAAATTAAAATTCTCGAGAGGACCACTATCGAACCATATTAAGAAATAAATCTACACTTTAGATTTTTTCCAGTATATCCATTCCTCAAAGAAATACGACTAAGCTACATGGCTACAAAAAGGTTTTCAAAATCCATAAATTAATCCTAAACTAAAATAATTTAGACGTTAATTTGCATATACAGTGTAACCCGGATATAAGAGAGTTGTCGGGACCGGAGAAGGAATCTCTTATATCCGGTTTTCTCTTATATCCGGGTTTGGTCTATTTTGTTTAGGTAAGTATGGCTCTAATTTGGGACCAGAGAAAATAGCTCTTATATCCGGGTTTCTCTTATATCCGGGTCTCTTATATCCGGATTACACTGTATAAAATCAAATCAAATCGTCATTTACTCAATTTCGCTTATTAGACATTGAATTGTATCATTTGATGTCATCCATAAAATGGCGGATTTTCAGTTATCCTGAGGAATGTTCATAAGCATACCTGTGCTTAAAAATGATTAGATCTTTTTGGGAATCATAAAGATTGATATGACGCTAAACAAAACCAACCAACTGTTCTGGAATGTTTTATCTTTTATCCTATTTCTAGGAATACTTATTAGAGAATGTTGATGGTATCCCGAAAATAGATTGCTTATTAGTCAATACTAAACCTCACTTATTTACTTGCATATTCACACCACTGATATTCCTATAATTGTTGATCCGACATCTATCAGAATTAGCAGAAGGCAAGAGTTTGTGAGGGCGATGTCGACCTAACTTTTAATTCTGAATATATATATATATATATGTGTGTGTGTGTGTGTGTGTGTGTGTGAAAATATTATAGTAAATAGGAAAGAAACTGGTTTGGTAAATAATCCAAAGTTCCTTAGTATTTTTGTTATTATTTTAAAAAAAATAGTGCTCGATACGAAAGTAGAGCATAAATATAATTATTTATTTAAAAATATGATTCCAACTCGCTACATAAGAGGCCTCATGTTTCAAAACAAGAGCCGAAAACTTCACAATAATATTTGAATTAACTTGAGTTAAAGTAGGCTCTGTTCCATCTTCAAGCGAAATTTTTTTGGGAAAAACTTATTTCTGAAATTTACGAGTTTTAATAGTATATTCAGAATTGAAATAAAAATTTCCATGGTAACATCAAGGGCGGATTGTTTAGAATAGGCAGGGGTGGGGTGTTATGTAGCGAGTTGGAATCATATTTTTAAATAAATAATTATATATATATATATATATATATATATATATATAAATGCCGGCGTCTATAGTAATGTTATACGCATCAATTACAGTGAAAGATTTGTAATGTTATAACGCTGTACCGAGTTGTCTCCATGTGTCGGCCATTAAATATCAGTGGGATTTCTTAAAAAGCATTCGTATTTTCTTGCGCATTAGCTAACTTTCTAGACTTACAAGCTACTGTGAATAAGTTCGGTCTTTTCAGATTGGTCGAGTAATGTAAATTTCTATCAAAATGGAGCTGGCCCCAGATATTTGTAATACAAAAAAAATGCAAAGTGATAATTCTATACAAATAGTCATTTTAAAAATCATTTTAAAAGTTTTAAAACAGTTAATCAGATATGTATTATTAAATCAATATTAACTTTTTCTAGGGTCTAATCGTTGATCCATCAAGGTATCGAAAAATCAATCAATCTATATAGCGTAATACAGTGATTTTTAACCGGTGTGCCGCGAAAACTTTTAAAGATCATTAATTAAATTAAAAATAATTTAATTAATGATCTTTAAAAGTTTTATTTTGTTTGGGTCAATAAATTAATAATAAAATGTATACTCTTATTTTTTACTCATTTTTATCATCATGATTTAAGTGTACCGCGGAAGATTCAAGTGTGCCGTGAGATAAAAAAAATGGCGGGGCTGAAAAACATTGGCGTAGCATGTGAAATCCCTACGATACTAATTATCCCAATAAGGTAAGCCCAGTCTGCACTAGTACCTAGCTGGGGAAAGATAGATTCATGCCTTTTTCCGGGAGCATTAATGAACGAAATCAATCGGAATGTGAACACGTCGCGCCGATTTTACTTTCAGCGCTGATAACCATAACACTATCTTCGAATCAAGTTGATCGAACTCTTAATGTCAACAGATTGCATTGTGATGGCTACTCTACTAAATACAACATTCAGAGTTGGAAGTCAAGTGGTTTACGAGCGATTTATATAAATATCTGTTGGCAAAGTTTAACATTCTTAACCGCAAAATCGATGTGACAAAAGAAGGATTTTTTTTTCTCCCTCGGCAAATTTTATAGCTTAAAAAAATATTTTTTACCCAAACTTAAAACAGGATTTATGCATTCTCTTTTTTTTTTTTTTTCTCTCTAGAATTGACAACAAATGTCATTAAGCATTATTCTTGTAATTAAACAGTCTAATAAATATATAGGGTTTAACATTGTTTTTGTCAGTTCTCCAGAAAAAAAATATCATTATGGTCGCAAACTATTTTACTGAATTTATGTGGCGGGAGCGAATGAAAAAAATCCCGGGAAAATGCACTTTTCTCTTTTTTACCAAAATTTATTATTACATTTACTCAGTCATGTGTTTATCTAAATTTTCTTGTTCTTTTGTTCATAGACATGTTTATAAATTTATGAATAAAATATTTGTTTTCATAGTTTTCTTTATGATATAGTAAATGAACATATTTTTTCTTGTAAACAATCTAACCAAATAAATAGTGTTTATTTCTTTTGTTGTTATTTATCAAAAAGAAAATACATAAATCCAGTTTCATGTGTTTGGATTTTATTAAAATTCTATAAATAGCTTTTTAAAACAATAAATATTGCCGAGAGAATATACAGTAATAGCAGTGTCAAGAAAAAAATGCCCTTTTGTCACACCATTTTTTTACGGGTACGTATGTTAAATTCTGACCATCTTTTTAATTCAGAGTAAATTTGATGATAAAAATTTATATGGAAAATGTTAAATAACTTGCTAAAATGTGTATATATCCTTATAATAGAGGTTGAGAATTTTTCGGCTTAGCTAACCAATTCAAATGACGCATTATCTGTGAAAAGATCCTAATTTCCTTCCTCTTTGCAGTTATGGTAATATTCTTTACTACACTCTTGGTTTCTATGTAAAGAAAACGTGTTCTCAGCGATCTCTTGTCCAAATTGCGTAAAAACCCTGGAATCATATGAACTCGTAGAATCAAATCAATTTTATTAGTTAAATCTTTATAAAAAGAAATGGAATTATTTACACTATTTACATTGTTCAGACTGTTGTCCTCATCTTTGTTGCCATATTCATGACATTTCGGCCATTATACGCTCCAGCCTTCTTCAGATGATTGGAATTTCGAACTGAACCTTTTATTTAGTCCACCGGGGTAGATTGTTCTAGTTCTACGTGCCATGCCTATTATTCACCTCTGCTGTAGCCAGGTATTGAACTCACAACACCTTGGGTCAAGTTACTTGATTCATCCAACGTTTTTATCCACTGGTCCAGAAATATATACAGATAAAGGAATGGAAGTAGTTTAATTCTGATAGATAGATAGATAGATAGATAGATAGATAGATAGATAGATAGATAGAACTTTTTCATCTGCGTGCCGTCTCCTTTCGGAACATTAGCAATCATAGCTCCCCATAATTTTCCGTCCTTTGTAGCTCTTAATAATTTTATTCTTTTTGTTATATCTCCTAAAACTTACTCTGTTATTACTCAAGCTTGCTAGGTAGGCGATGCGCTGTTTCCTACTGTCCGTCTTGCATTCAGTCTGTCTTGTGAGTATCAAATTTTCCAAGCCCTCTTTCCTCATTATGTATCCTAGAAGTTTCAACTCTCTTGTACTGATGTTAAATATAAGTGTTCTTTTTTGTTTCCATTGTCTCTGGAACTTTGTCTTTACTCACAGATTCGGTTCATGATATCCTCAGCATCATTTCTGTTGCTTGAAGTATTTTCTTCATCTTTGAGGACATTTTCCAGCATTCGCTGTGTTATGTATATGTCGAACAATTTTTTTTTCTTCCTCCGTATGAGTTCGAATCCTGTTCGCCCTGTTGTTATGGAGTGTGCGAAAGGTTTTTCTTCCTCCGTATGGGTATCTCATCCTCGTCGCCAAAGTTGTTATGGAGTGGTTTCACAGTGGAGGCTTGTATTTGGATTAAGTCGGTCCTAAATAGGTTCGACGTACAAAACGTTATGAACTTGATATATTAGGTTGGTGCAAAAATAATGACGTAATAATGTCGTTTTGTGACGTTAAAAAATACGTCAAAAAACGACATTATTACGTCATTATTTCTGCACCAACCTAATAATAGGTAATGACGCAGTAATCTAATTGTGGTCGCTGGTACTTTAATATCCGACTAACGGTCGTCCGACATCGACTGACTGACCAACTCTCACTGAACGACTCAGTGACTGCTACTACTCCTACTCCTACTCCTATTTATTATAGGTGGGAGAGTCTATTAACTATAGAATAGGTGTGTTCCACTATAACACGCTGCCATGTAAGAGGACAGATATTACGTAACAATTCAGTATTCTTTCTTTGTTTCTAAAGAAATTTTATTGTTTCTTAATAATTTGCTTAACTTTTGGAAGACATCTTTAGCTATCCTAATGAGCCTTTGGATTCCAGTGTCGCAGTTTTCGGCTTCTGTTAAAACAGTTCCCTGATAGATGTTCGAGGAAGGACTAGCATTACAAAAGCTGGTTGTTTCTTGTCTATTAAAATCAAGTATCGTATGCAATTCTAGTATATAGTAAAATGCTAGTCAACGTTACTATTACATCACTCGTATTTTCTAGAAATTTTTTCACAATTTTGTTTCTCTCTCTAACTTTTTCCTTTCTATTGCCCAATTTTTCCTTCCTGTTTTCCTTCCACTTTCTCTCCACCCCCCCCTCTTTCCACACACATAAACACTCAATGACTACTGTCAGTTCAACTGTCCCGGGTCCTGGATTTTTTTCTGCTATCGGGCGTTGCTAATTACCTCTCAGACAGACTGACCTTAAACTGAAAACAGCACAATACATTTATTAATGTCGGTAGCTGTGTCTTGATCACTCCGAGGATGCATTGGCGCCATCTTAAACAATTTTAGATTTGAAAAGATAAATTGCAAGTCGTGTTTCATGAGTTCAGCTAGCCTGATGTCAGTGGAATCGGGACACCAAACAGAGCATCAGTCTATGTCGAAATCGAATTAAACTAATTCTAACTCCAGGAACTGAAATGAAATGAAGCTTAAAAATTATGAAAGCTCTGTGTTTCTTACTAATTGTTCGTTTTTTTTTTTTTTTCATGTTTTCTATTTCTAATAATTCTTTAAAATATTTCAGCTCGTAAATCTTTTCAGTTTCAGCTTAGTTGTTATTCCCATGAAGAAACAATAATTACTTTCGTTCCTTACATTTCAGCTTAAAAGGTTATTTTCCTAAAATAAGAAAAAAAAAAGCTCCTTTACTCATGAAAAATGTCAAATAGACATTAAAACATTTGTCATTCATTCAGTTCTTCAAATGCGCCGACTTGAAGTCTTACACTCTAACCTAGCTCCTGTTTTATCTCTTTCTCTCCCTATCTATCTATCTATATATATATATATATATATATATATATATATATATATATATATATATATATATATATATATATACCAACCTTATAAAAAACCAAATACTAACCCCTTATATATACACCCGAAGTCAAACCACCCTCCATCCATAATTAAACATATACCCTCATCAATAGAGAATGGAATCAGCATTAACTCCGCTAACAAAGAAATATTCCAACAACACAGTAACTTTTATAACGCTGCCCTAAAAAAATAGTGGATACAAAAATGCTAACATCAATTACAGAAACAATTGTACTAACCCGAAAAAAAAACAGGAAAAGAAAAATCATTTGGTATACCCCTCCGTTCAACCAAATCGTTAGTATTAAACTAGGACAGAAATTCCTAGCTTTAATTGAAAAACACTTCCCTACCAATAGTAGACTTAGTAAAATATTTAATAAAAACACCCTAAAATTAAGTTACAGATGCACTGAAAATCTAGAAAGCATAATAAACAAACACAATAATAAAATTCTGAACAAACCCCCATGCCTGAATAGTATTAATAAAAACCCTACACTTAAATTAGACAAAAATAGTGAAAAATTACGTGATTGTAGAAACCCAGAAGACTGCCCATTGGAAAATAAATGCTGCGTTAAATCTGCGGTATACCAATGTACCATCTAATCCACTGAGAGTCCTAATACTAATATGATATACATTGGGTCTACGAAGAATGAATTTAAAGCCAGATGGAGGCAGCATAAGTGCTCTTTCAACAATATAAATAAAAGAAATCAGACATCTCTATCTAAATATTTTTGGCATTTGAAGGAAATGAATAAAACACCAAAAGTTAAATGGAAAATTATAAACAAAACTAGAACTTGTAAAACTGGAGATGACCCATGCCCTTTATGCCTACATGAAAAACTACACATTATTAAGTTTCTAAATAATAAAAATCTATTAAACAATAGACATGAGTTAACGGTTTTTTTTCCCGACATCATCAAATTTTTGCATTGAATAATTAGCATAAAAAACTAACAAACAATAAAATAATTTTTAAATCCATAGTCCTAAAAAATAATTTAAATGCCCTACAAAAAAAGATAACCCTTTATGAAGTCGTCAAAAAACAAATGTTAGCGATTTACGACAGTTTTTATATACACAAGACCCTTTCAGAAAAAAATAAAATAAAAAATAAATAAATCTCCATTGACACTTAACCAGACTAGCATTGTCATCTTCCGCTTTAAATTTAGACACTCCAACCTTACCTTGACTTGATATCTGTGAATGTAACTGAGATATTGATACAAATTATTAACACCTTACGCCCCTTTTTCTTTAAACAATTGCTCTAGCCGTTACCATAGAAATTTTGATTTCAATAATGAATATGCTTATATAACACGTAAATTTCAGAAATAAGTTATTCCAAAAAAATTTTGCTTGAAGATGGAACAGAGCTTAGTACTTTAATTCAATTTAATTCAAATAATTATATTGAAGTTTTCGGCTCTTGTTTTGAAACATGAGAACTCTTATGTATCGTGTTGGAATCATAATAAATTATAATAATTATATTTATGCTCTACTTTTGTATCGAGCACTATTTTTTTTAAATAATAACAAAAATACTAAAGAACTTTGGATTATTTACCTAACGAGTTCTTTCCTATTTTCTATATATTTTTCACTCACTCACACACACACACACACACACACATATATATATATATATATATATATATATATATATATATATATATATATATATATATATATAAACCTTTAGGATTAAAAAAAGTTAATAAAATAATTTTAAAAATCCTTTCATCTTAATAACATTTTAACGATAAACCTTTGTTTTATTAAGTTTGGTGTCTTTTTTTAACATGCTATGCTTTTTTGGGGACTTTATGGCAGAACTGGGCTTATGGTAGAATTTCTGTACATTACCTAAATCGGGGCGTATTTTAAAGCTTTCTGGTATTTTCTTAGTAGAAAGCCACAAAAGAAAAAAAATTAAGGAGCAAATTATTTGAATTGGATTATAAGCTAAGTAAAAATTATTTGTCTGCAATGAATCTTTAGATTTTGAAATTTTAAAATGAATATTAACTAAAATTAGCTTAAAGGGTTGATCAGAACGACGTCTGACGCTAAGAAGTTCAATCAAGTCTTTTGGTCACGTGACTGCCATCAATAGACTGAGAATCAATCTGAAAAGAACAAGAATTCCAAAGAGAGGTTTCTTTGTGATCTATTAGGTTGGTGCGTTAAAAAACACGTCAAAAACAGATATTTTTGCACCAACCTAATATAAATGAATATGTGTTTGAGAAAACATGAATAGAAATTATTTTTTTTAATCATTTCACAGCAAACAAGGTGATAATGCCACTAAGACGCAAGGGATTACTGGAAGTGAAAGAGAAAGAAAATGCTTTAGAAATAACCGGAAACCCAATAATAGTATAAATTTCAGAGTTTAGGCGGAGACGTTAGAAGTATAGAATTGAAGTAGAATTTAGAAGGAACCGGAAACCCGATCCTAAACAGGGAACAAAGGTTAAACGTCTTCTCCTGTTCAAAAGATTGGGTAGAAGTGAGAAACAGACGATAGGATCGCCTATCTACACCTATTATGGAAAAACAAATTAAATAATAAACAAGATAAAAAAATGGATAAATAGTACAAAATTCAGAGTTTAGACGGAGACATTAGAAGTATAGAATTGAAGTAGAATTTAGAAGGAACCGGAAACCCGATCCTAAACAGGGAACAAAGGTTAAACGTCTTCTCCTGTTCAAAAGATTGGGTAGAAGTGAGAAACAGACGATAGGATCGCCTATCTACACCTATTATGGAAAAACAAATTAAATAATAAACAAGATAAAAAATGGATAAATAGTACAAAATTCAGAGTTTAGACGGAGACGTTAGAAGTATAGAATTGAAGTAGAATTTAGAAGGAACCGGAAACCCGATCCTAAACAGGGAACAAAGGTTAAACGTCTTCTCCTGTTCAAAAGATTGGGTAGAAGTGAGAAACAGACGATAGGATCGCCTATCTACACCTATTATGGAAAAACAAATTAAATAATAAACAAGATAAAAAATGGATAAATAGTACAAAATTCAGAGTTTAGACGGAGACGTTAGAAGTATAGAATTGAAGTAGAATTTAGAAGGAACCGGAAACCCGATCCTAAACAGGGAACAAAGGTTAAACGTCTTCTCCTGTTCAAAAGATTGGGTAGAAGTGAGAAACAGAGGATAGGATCGACTATCTACACCTATTATGGAAAAACAAATTAAATAATAAACAAGATAAAAAAATGGATAAATAGTACAAAATTCAGAGTTTAGACGGAGACGTTAGAAGTATAGAATTGAAGTAGAATTTAGAAGGAACCGGAAACCCGATCCTAAACAGGGAACAAAGGTTAAACGTCTTCTCCTGTTCAAAAGATTGGGTAGAAGTGAGAAACAGACGATAGGATCGCCTATCTACACCTATTATGGAAAAACAAATTAAATAATAAACAAGATAAAAAATGGATAAATAGTACAAAATTCAGAGTTTAGACGGAGACGTTAGAAGTATAGAATTGAAGTAGAATTTAGAAGGAACCGGAAACCCGATCCTAAACAGGGAACAAAGGTTAAACGTCTTCTCCTGTTCAAAAGATTGGGTAGAAGTGAGAAACAGACGATAGGATCGCCTATCTACACCTATTATGGAAAAACAAATTAAATAATAAACAAGATAAAAAATGGATAAATAGTACAAAATTCAGAGTTTAGACGGAGACGTTAGAAGTATAGAATTGAAGTAGAATTTAGAAGGAACCGGAAACCCGATCCTAAACAGGGAACAAAGGTTAAACGTCTTCTCCTGTTCAAAAGATTGGGTAGAAGTGAGAAACAGACGATAGGATCGCCTATCTACACCTATTATGGAAAAACAAATTAAATAATAAACAAGATAAAAAATGGATAAATAGTACAAAATTCAGAGTTTAGACGGAGACGTTAGAAGTATAGAATTGAAGTAGAATTTAGAAGGAACCGGAAACCCGATCCTAAACAGGGAACAAAGGTTAAACGTCTTCTCCTGTTCAAAAGATTGGGTAGAAGTGAGAAACAGAGGATAGGATCGACTATCTACACCTATTATGGAAAAACAAATTAAATAATAAACAAGATAAAAAATGGATAAATAGTACAAAATTCAGAGTTTAGACGGAGACGTTAGAAGTATAGAATTGAAGTAGAATTTAGAAGGAACAGGAAACCCATTCCTAAACAGGAAACATGGAAAAAAAACTCTACTCCTGTTCAAAAGACCGGGGAGGATTGTGAACCGGACGATAAGCGAACCTGTATAAGCCTTTCCAGATTTTAAAAAAGCTAAGTACAATTTCTTTAACTACACTGAGACTTGATATACTGATCATTTCCCATTTTTTACATAGTATTTTATATTAGTAATCTGAATTGTTTACTTAAAAATACATTAATAATTAAATGGGCTGAAAAAGGACAAGGACTACAAATATTTAGGGATCCAAGAAGCAGATGGCATAAAGCATATGGCAAAGAAAACAAAAAAGTTAGAAAGGATTCCTCCAGAAGAATAACAGCAATGCTACGTACTGAATGCTAATAATAGGATGATAGCTATAAATTCGCTAGCAAGGCCAGTTGTTACACCTGGCTTCAATATTATCAACTAGACTATAGATGGATGTTTTTTTTAAAAAAATGACATACAACTTAATGTTTTGCTATAAGATGCACCATCAGAAGGTGGATGTTAGTCGTCTGTATTTACCTAGAAGTAATGGTGTTGAGGGTTTAATCTAACTTAAGTTGACCTACAAACAACCACTGATAGTTTAACAAATATTTAGAGACCACGTCTGACAGGATCTTACAACTTGTTAACAGTCTTTAGAAAAGGAGAAAAAGTTACTCCATTTATAAAGAAAATAAATTCTTAAAGGAACCCCACTTCACTATGGAAGGAAATACATACAAATACTCAAATAACAGATGAAATTAGAATCTTTAAAAGGATGCTAAAGAAAAAGGGTACAACAATTAAAAAAAAAAAAAAAACATGAGAACAAAACACCCATACATTGCTAATATATACTCAGTAACGGATTCTTGAAGATGGAAACTGAAGGGATGGATATGTGCAGCGCAAGGACAGACTTTAAGAACAAATTCAATCAAGTACCTTCTTGGTCTCACGTTTTCCACTGACCTGAGGTGGAACAACTACATTGAATACTATTGCCATATATGGTCTGGTGCCCCCGCTCTTCATCTCGAGGTTCTCGACAAAACACAAAGAAGGATATGCAATGTGTTAGGTCCAGATCTGGCATCTCGTCTACAGTCACTTTCTCACAGACGTGCTGTGGCTTCCCTCTGTCTTTTCTCCAAATATTTTCATGGCAACTGCTCTCACGGGCTTCTTTCACTGGTACCCCAACTGCATGAATCTAAGCGTGCTACTAGGTTGGTATCTCGGTCCCACTCTTTCACTGTCAAAACAGTTCAATGTAACCGCCTTTTCTATTCCAACAGCCTCTTCTCTCGCACTTCCCGACAGTGGAACTCCTTTCCACTTACTTGCTTCCCTGATAGCTGTAATCTTCAAATATTCAAATGTAATAGCAATCGATGCCTTGATCTTGATTCCCGTCCTTCCGTCCGTCTCTTTATCCTTTCCTCAAACGCCTCTCTTTACCCTCACTCTCACTCTGTCTAACCCCTTGCGTGCTAGTAGTACTCCCACCTTGCTTTGGGGGAAATGCTTTAAAAAAGTACGCTATTGATAAAACAATTGATTTATCCGTGTACAGGCTGTATAGGAAAGCAACTAAAAGTGTGCAACAAATTGTCAGTGGTTGCACTTAGCTGGCACAAAAATATACGGATAGCGCCATGACAAAGTAACTCTTAGAATACATTGAGGTCTATTTAGGAAGTGTGGCCTTGAGTGCACAGAAACGAACATTCACCACCGTCGAGAATGAGCAAGTGAAGCTCATGTGAGAAACGATTAACTGACAAGCGATTTGAGAGCAATCGCCCTGAATAATATCACTCGTATGCACAAGAGCAGTCATGAATGGATCCTGTGATAAAAACATCATGAAAGCGGAGCAGGCGAAAATATACCAAGTATACCAAGACTTGGCAAGGCAAATCAGATAAATATTACAAGCAGCTGCTCAATTTGTCCCTTTCCTGGTTGGCGCACAGAAATATTTCCGCTTTGCAGGATGTCTTGGAGATACCTGACATCATTAAGAATAGGCAGATAGTAGCAATGCTTGGAACAGCTTATGAAAGGGTTGCATCTTTAAGCTGCAGGTAGAGTCTAGGATATGACCATCATCACCCGGTCGAATCATCTGACAGCAGAAGAGGATTTTAGAAGACATCTTTCGCTATCCCAATTCGTTTTCGAATTTGTGTCGCACGTTCCGCCCTCTGTTAAAACACTTTTCGAAATAGATAGATAGATAGATAGATAGATAGATAGATAGATAGATAGATGTTAGTGGAAGGACTAACACTTCCCGACCTTTGTTAAAACGCTTCACAGTTATTTAAATTGATGTACGTGTATGGTTTTGGTGTCTCAAATTTATAATTTGCATGTTGGACTGTTCCCGTTTGCTAAGAATCATGCATCCTGTATGCTTGCAATTGGGGTTTAGTCCTTTCTTCCTGCTTTCCTCTACTAACTTCTGTAGGAGTTCTTGTAGTTTTCTTTCTGGGTCTGCTATCAGCAGTGTGTCATCTGCATATCTTATGTTGTTAGGATTGTGGCCCGCCAATAATAAATCCTGGAAAGTAGCTAAAATATCTCTAATACATCTAACTATTGTAATGTACTTACGGATCTGTGGATATTATACCAGAGGTTATTAATCAACGTATCCTAATGTCTGCATATATCAGGTCATTCCACATGTAAAGTCCGAAATTTGAGTCCAGTGGATTGAATGAAATCTTTGCGAAACTAAAATTACGAATTGGACATAGTAACGCGTTTTCTTACAAAATTAAACAGGCAATTTACATTATCACAGTAAGATTCATCTGCCTTATTTACTAATTTGAAATGCCGAAAAATAGACGTAACTACGGAATCCAAAAGATAAATTGGTGTCTTTCGGTGACAATTTATCTATCGCACCCTGTATATCTTTTGAACAAAAATGAAAATATCACTGACGTCTCATTTTAGCACATGTATTTACCAAAATGTCACAAAAATAACTTGAAATAATAAAGAGTAAATTTATTCACTAACATCACTATTGGTTTCAATCATGGCCTCCAGACGACTTTGGAATTTCCTGTAAATCTTCTGGACGGACTCCTGGTTTAAATTGATGAATGCTGCCATTATCCTATGAGTTTTGTTGGTCTCTCGCTCAACTGTTCCCACACATAATAATCAAGGAGTTTGCAGTCTGTGGAGTTAGGTGTAAGTGGTGATGTCGTCGAAGGAAATTGCCTGACAGGGTTCTCCAGATTGCGTGACATGGTGCAGAGTTCTATTGCCAGACAGAGGGCCTTTCAGCAGCCCCTCACTTGACCCAGGTCTCAGCACTACTTCCTCAAAGCACTTAATGTAGTGTTCAATATCAGTGATAAGGCTAGCATATTCAGTTGTATGGATATCCATACAACTGAATATATATATATATATATATATATATATATATATATATATATATATATATATATATATATGTGTGTGTGTGTGTGTGTGTGTGTGTAAGGAAATATACTCTTAAGTTGTGCTATATTTATGGGATAAAATGCTCAATATCAGAGATAGAGCGTGTGTAAAGATAAAAGTGAACATTGAAGTCAACACTTAGAGGCGACAGACTGTTACATGCTAGACGTAATCGTGACCTGACGATTGCGTCTATCATGAAACAGTCTGTCGCCTCTAAGTATTGACTTCAATGTTCACTTTTATCTTTATATATATATATATATATATATATATATATATATATATATATATATATACATGGAGATAGATAGATAGATAGATAGATAGATAGATAGGGAGAGACAGGCAGAGGAAGAGATCGGCCAGCTAGTCGCGTAAGTAATGTCTGAATTTAGATTCAGAAAAAACCTGAAAATTTCATGTCAAATTAGGTTCCATCTTTATAGCCATCTTTCCAGATTCACAAGCTTAAAAATACCGTTTTATTAAATTCTTGGCTTGAAGGTAGCTTTTAAGAACATATTTATCATGTTAGTTCTGTAATTTCCAAAGTCGCGAGCAATCATATGGAGCAAGACCTGAAAAATTAGGATGCTGTGGAACATTTTGAAAAATTAATCCTTCAATTTTTCAGATGTTATATTTGCTGCATTTTGTCGTGATTTATGACAATAGAACAGCACACCTTTGCAAAGTAAATCTTTATCTATTTAAAGCAGCATTTGAACGTTGTAAAGGCTCTCAATAGGAGTTGGCCTTATTTGACAGAGTGGCCGAGAGGAGTTCAAAGTTAGCCACACCAACACAATCCCACCAAAGATTTACCTTGAATGGAGATGCATTTGGATTGTCCTTTAGTCAATTTTCACGATCATTATATGCAGTGTGCTGTAATAGATAACGGCTCAGAATGAAATATTAGGGGACCGAGTTCAAATTCCAGTCGGGTTCATTTCATTAACTTACGCGCAAATATGACTGTGAAATAACGGAAGCCGTCTCTTCTCCCGCCCATCCGCTCGGTCCTATAGCTTTGGTAGGCAACCAATCAACAGCAGAAAGAAACGACAACTGACTGCATGCAATCTTCTACCTAGTCAGTCAAGAATAGAAAGCAACATGATCGCCCCCAGTGTATTGCATTTTAATTTTTTAAACGATTCACCGTCACAAAACCATTTTATGTGTCACTGTATATTTTTTTTAAATCTTTTTTAACTCTAGTCTCCAATCAATCATAAAGAAAGAAAAAAATTATCGAGATGCGCGTCAGGATGCAGTGTTGTGCGGACGACTTTTCAGATTATTTCTAATGATAATGAACCGTTTAATCTCTTAGATTGAGCTTTGAAGATTATTTTCCAAGAGTAGCAGCAGACGGCAAAACGATCTGTTCTTGGCGTGTGACTAAAGTAGAGGCCAACACCATTTAAACCATCTCCGTCAATTTCACTCGTTTAAATGATACATCCAATAGACTCCATGAATATTCCCAGTTCCCTTGTGCAGCAGCAATGTTGACTTGCCTACCCCTCATGTATCATTATACAGAGTGCAATGGATAAACTGTCACCATTTTATATTTTTAAATTTCGCGCATGCGTGTTGTTCGTTTTTGCCCACTGCACAGAATAGTAGGGTCAGTTGGGCACCGTCTGTGAAAAAAAAAGCGCCATTACGAAATTCACTCCGACAGAGATTTGGAAACTGCATGCTGTTCTGCTTGGCATTCACGCCGGAAGCTCCAATCCGAACATTTCAGAGTATTTAGGTGTCAATCTGAGGAGAGTGCAGACGATTCGGAAAGAGTTGGATGATATATCTAGTCAGCATCATGGTGCTTGGATTGATTATTGATGGTGACATTATGTCTCGATATTCCCACAGGGCCTCAGACTTAACACAGCCGCCTACATTAAGTGCCGACTTATATATCGTCCTCTCTCTCTGTCTGTCTCTCTATCTCTCTCTCTCTCTCTCTATATATATATATATATATATATATATATAATTATATATATATATAGATATAGATATATATATATATAATTATATATATATATATATATAATTATATATATAATTATATATATATATATATATAATTATATATATATATATATAAATATATATATATATATATATATATATATATATAATTTATATATATATATATATATATATATATATAGATAGATAGATAGATAGATAGATAGATAGATAGATAGCGAGGGAGAGAAATTTATAACTTATTAAAATTGGAATGTTCTCTTATTACGATTACCTCTTATAACAATTCCCAATAGGAAAGAAAAAAACTTAATAACAAGATGAACAAATCGAAAGTTAATTATACGAAAAGATCAGTGCTAGCAATAAACTAAATACGACAATTGACAGACATCCCCCAAATAGTTAACAGGTATAAATATGATAATCAATATAAAAAATGTAATAAAATCGAATGACAATCATAGATAATAAGCATAAAAGCGTCTTCATTGGAAGTCATTTGCCGGTGGAAAAGAGAAAATATTCTGATAGGAAATATGAAATTTTATAATAAACATTTTTAAAAGAAGGCCAAATACAAATTAAGGGACGTTTCATTAAGACGCATTATATATAAGGGTGTTTCATAAAGACGGATCAAAGTCAGCAGTAAATAAATCAGTTTTATTGGTGAAAATTTATTTATTTCTCTATTGGATCATGTTATTTAATCATGGCAATTATGTGTGAAAAATAATATCGCCCAAATGTTCGCCAAGTCTGAAAGAAAAAGAAAAAAAATCATTAGACGCTTAAACTTTATTCATATTTAAAATTAGTCCAAGTTATTGGAACATCTTTTACAATCAAATACCGACCAAATACTTCAAAAAATAAAAACTGGAATATGCCAAATAAATACCTAAAATATATACCAGTTACTCGTGACTTGAAAAGGATTTTAATAGAGAGTATTTATGGATGAATACAGAAATCTATCTAGGAAGAATTTTAACAGAACGGAAAATATGACATCGAAATTCGAAGACACATTGGAATAGAGAAAGATGCCTTCCAAAAGCTAAGCATAGTATTAAGAGACACAAAAAAGATTGTTTTAAAAATAAAGAAAAGACCGCTGTTCTGCTACATAATATCAAGCCTTTTATATAGCATTGATTGTTGGACAATTTCCTCGCATAGGAAGAGAAGACTTGAGGTGACAGAGAAGTTCCATAGAAGAATACTGGGAAAACCATGGTCGGAGCATGTGAGAAAAATTTAGGGAAAACAAACAAACAAACAAAAAACGCGCTCATACTTAGAAGCAGAAAGAGACAGTTGAAATTTTTGGGAGACATAAATGAAAGATGATTTACAGTATTAACACCCACAAGGCATATTGAAGATAAAAGGGACATAGGAAAACATCGAATAACCTACCTTACAAGCTTTTCAGATAATGAAAAGAGAAATATTACTAGGAGTTGCATAGGATAAGAAGTTGTGGAGAGTCATGATCGCACATTCCCTGAAGGGACATGGCATATAAATTTATGGATGAAATCAAACGAGGGTTTGAATTATATTCATCTCACAAGAGGGGCACTCCTTGTTAAAAAAAAAAAGTTACCTTTTATTTAATTAGGAAATGAATTATTTTTATCAGTCATGGTAAATAAATTTTAAGACGGACACATGCGTATTTGTATGCATTGAACATCCGGTACAGAAATTCTGAGTCACGTGATAAAACGGAAATCGATTCTAAATGCAACGGTAACTAATCCCGCGGGCGATCAGTAAAGGTTGAACTGTCGAAGAAGGTAACTTAGAGTTACGAGTTGATATCGATAACTAGAAAGAAGTCAGGTATTTCAGAAGCGAGAAGACAGAAGAATGTTTGGTATTTATCAATGGCTCTTTTGTTCATCCATAAACTTCACGAACATGCTTTGAAAAAGAGGAAACAAGTAGAAAAAAATGAAAAAAAAAAACAAAAAAAACCAGGGCATCTTTTTCTCTGCTTCGTATTTACTCAGTACAAAAGAGCACTCAATTGGACGAGCATTTAATAGTTCAAAGGTGAACCATTCAACAAAATCCGCGCTCAAAATGCGTGGTTACCTCTGTCCAGAACTTCTACGCTTATACACACAAAGTTACTTTCCCTTCATCAAAAGTTCCATGATTATAACACTAAGAAAACGTTAAAAAAAAAGTATATATTATATAGGAGTAAAGTATCGCTGCCGACACTAGAGTTTGAACACAGATCACCAGATAGCAAACACAGGCAGTCCCATTTTGAAGAAGTTGGTCACGTGATGGTAAAGGAAATGTATATATGGGAATTAGCGTGGTGTCTAAGTGATCACTATACGGATTACTATTCAGATCACTATTCGGTGATTACATTTCGGGCGATTATTACCAAGCAAGTATTATTAGTACGAGTGTTATTCGAAGGCGTCTAACACCAGCATTGTTCAACGGCGTTACTATAGTTATATCTGCGATTATAAAGTTTCTACTACAACGAGCATTACGAAAGTGACAACAAGTATTCGTTGACACTACAAAAGTGCCTACGAGTGTTCGTTGACATCACAAAAGTATAGGATTCCAAAATCATCATTAAATCTACCTTAAGTCCATGCATTAAATGTTGCTACCACATCTGGTTTGGTTCTCTCGCTATACATTAAGATATTCTTGATAAAATCCAAAAAAAAAAAGAATCTGCAATGTTATTGGTCCTGTCCTGACATCTCGCCTTCAGTCACTTTTCCACAGCCGTAATTTAGCTTCCCTGTACCTTTTCTATAACTACTTTCATGGTAATTGTTCTGGCGAACTTTCCTCTGTGACAAGCGCAGTAATAGATTGGCGATAAATTCGTATCATTTTACGGTTGAAATGGATAGATGTAACCGTAAGTTTTATGCTAACAGTTTATTCTCTCGCTTGTGGAACTCTCTTCCGACTTCTAGCTTCCCAGTCAACTTTGATGTAAATGCAATGTCAATCGCTAAGAGGAAGAATTAGCTTAAAAGCCGCACGACTTAGAAACAACAATAATAATTTTTAAGAAATAACTTTGAATTCTTCAAACGGAATTCAGAACCTCACTTTAACTCTGATTGGGGCCATAAGTCCGATTTGGGCCAAAAGACCAATTTCGGCCGAAAATCCGATTTGGGCCGAAAGTCTAATTTAGACCGAAATTCCAATCCAGGCCGATAATTGAGTTCTTCAAATCACAAACTCGATGAAACTTCAAAACCTCATATCACGAAACATCTCAATTTAATTCTGATTAAGAAATACAATTGATTTCCTCAATTCACAAAGTTTTGGAGATATTTCAAACCGAATTTAAAAAAAAAAAAAAAAATTAAATTTGCAAAGTTTTTGCGTTACTTTAAACTCAATATAAATTAAAAAAATCTTTTAAAATCACTAATTTTTTTCAGTTATTTTAAAATTTGAATTTTTAACTATTCCCTCCTCATCAGGACACAAATTCCGATGCCGGATGTTCAAGCAGCAAATGAAGGGCAGATTTTCAATGCTGATTCCAAAACGGTAAAATATATAGAGCAAGTGTTAGAGGGATTCCAGATACACGGACAGAATTTGCCATTTATTTAGATTATTGAAACAGTTATGTGCCATGTGTGATATATGCGTAGGTGAACATGTATTTTTCAATACATGACTGACGAGGCAGATATTTTTCCCCGCAGTAGGTTGCCATTTCTTTCTGCGTTAGACCAGTTGCCATCAGAGGCTACAGGACCCAGTCTGTCCTGCTATTTACCTATAGCTGGGGGGGGGGGAGAAAAAGAGGATTCATACCTTTCCCAAGGGCATTAGCACGTAAGTGAATGTAATGGATTCGACTAGAATTAGAACTTGTCTCACCGATTCCTCAATCCGAGCCGCTGCCCATTACTTCACCGGGCCTAAAAAAAAAATCGTATTACTGTGCATTGCTACAGTAAGTAATTGTTTCTTTTGAACGCTGAGTTTGACTAGAAAAAATTGTTCTGGCGAAGAAAGTTGGCTGGTTGTTTTGCTGCCTGACGACTTGTTCTTTATGTTACAAATGCGACGCAACAGAATATTCCCCAGATCTTTCACTTTGAGAATGTTGTTGCGTTCCATGCAATACTCTTTGTATGATTCTTTTAACGGAATTTCGGAAAGATTATTGAACGCTTCTAAGACACAACCCCAGTCGTTGAAAAGGAAAGCGAATTACGCAATACATTACATTTTACTTTTAAACTTGCAAAAATGAACTTGAAAAAAAGAAACCCAGAAAAAGTAACCATAAAAAAGCTGACGAAAAGGGAAACTTTTCTTTTATAACAGAAACCCGATCGAATTCAATTCAAAAATGATTTTTTTTCTTCATGAGACGTTTTCTGTTGGGAATTCAAATGAAATATATCCTTTCATTCAAACTGCTACTTGACTTCTTTAACATAATGATTTGACGAATGCGTGCCGGTTGATATTAAACAGCTGAACGGAGCAAGTTGTCCGATGTCCAAACTGAATTTGTATACAGGAACTTATCAGTGTCCTATGGTGCTGTCACGTCTGCAAAAGCTAGTTGAATGAAAGATACTATTCAATACCAGCTCAGATGAATTTAATAAATATTAGGTTGGTGCAAAAATAATGACGTAATAATGTCGTTTCTTGACGTATTTTTTAACGTCAAAAAACAACATTATTACGTCATTATTTTTGCACCAACCTAATATATATAGATTCAAACAGCTATTGTGTCGGAAGAAAAATTAGCAGCATTTTAAAGTGAATTTCAAAGACGATATTTAGATATTTGTACTTGTATATTTTAACACCTCCATAACAAAACTGCTTTTATTTAATCAGCACAGAAATCTTTTCTACCTGCCATCAATATGGCTTACGCTAAACTCCAAGAGCGCGACACACTATGCCTTCTTGGCCTCACGTTCTCCACTGGCATGAAATAGAGCGACAGTATCGAATTAATTGATTCGTCTACTGCGAAGCAAGTTAGTTCAGTATTGTGCCAGAAGTTTTTTTTTTTTTTTTTTTTTCTCGTCAGAATCCATCTTGCCCATTTATAAGTTCGTATATAACCAGATGAAAGATCCACCAAAACTAGAATCAACATATAAATATTTTCTATTTTCCCGTCATCGAAAAATATACCCAGACACGAAATACAACATTTGCTCGACTCGCAGGCGACTTTAGATAGCAAAACCATTCTAACACATTTAAAAACATACACCTTTCTTTCTCCACCTTTCTCCAGCAACCTGCTGATACATTTGAAAACAGACATACCTCCCTTCACCCACATTATCAAGTGGGCGGTTATTACATTTGTAGTACAGTAATGGATAGTGGCTCGGATTGTGGAATCAGAGAGCCGAGTTCGAATTCCAGTCAAATCAATTATATTTTCTTACGTGCTAATACTCTTGGGAATGTTATGAATCCTCTTCTTCTCTCTCCATAGCAGGACAGACCGGGTTCTATAGCCTTGGATGGCAACTGGTCTACTGTAGAAAGAAATGGCAACCTACTGCGGGAAAAAATCTGCCTCGTCAGTCAGGTATCAAAAGATACATGATCGCCTAAGCGTGCATGACACATAACTGACAGACATACATACACGATGACTGCTTTCTCGTTATCATCATACATCCTCCCGTTAAGTTTCATTGGTACCCCGCACGGACCTGACTTTTAAGGTTACGGCCAACCATATGCACCACCCCCAGTAATATCCTCCAAAATATCGTACAATGCATGTGCATTAAATGTTTAAAGGGAAGAAAGACGGCGCACAGAATCAATCCCCACTATGTTACATCAAAGTGTTGCCCTTCTCTTAACGGGTACTAATACCCCGGGGTCAGGGTGAGCAGCCTGGGAACAACAGCAATTAAAAGGTGGTTCCAGACTCCTGAAAACTACCGATCAGAGGTCTTGTTGCCGATGTAGTTTATCGTCATACTCAGAACAAACATACATACGTATATACAAGCATACATACATATGCATTTACTTCCTTCTGGACTCCTCTCGTGTGCGCCGGGACTATTACACATAAACTCTTGGAAATATAACTTTCACTTAATCCTTCTATATTATTATATTATGTTATATAAAGATTTATTTTGTATTTTTCAGCACGTTATGTATTTCCTTTTAATCATTACACAAAGCCTACATATATATATAATATATATATATGTAATATATATATATATATATATATATATATATATATATATATATATATATATATTAGGTTGGTGCAAAAATTCCCTGACGATCCGTTTAGGTGAAACCTAGGTAGGTTTGTCTGGCTCACTAGGTGTATCTATCTATCTATCTATCTATATATATATATATATATATATATATATATATATATATATATATTCCCAAACCAAATATAGCGTTATATGGCGGGAACGAATGTTATCATAAGATAACCTCTACAAAATCCTCGTTTAACGCGCGACCTCGCGTATCGTGAGACCTACAAATTTTCAGTTATAGACAATGATTTTATCATGTATCTCGTGTATCATGCGACATCCTTATATATATATATATATATATATATATATATATATATATATATATATATATATATATATATATATACTTTTGTCACTCTGTACAAGGCCCGGGAACTACTCGAGGTAAAGGGTTACATTAAGAGGCAACGGATAGGAGAGGAACATAACGGTTAACCCAAGTCTTGAACATATTAAGATTGTAGTGATCGGGGAAAATATCTCCGAGTTTTATAACAAAAGTCGAAGAAGTGTCTGTAATGGAATCGATCCTGAATGGCATCCCAACTTCAGTCACTTCCTTTCCGACGTGACGTGGCTTACCTCGGTCCTTCCTACAAATATTTTCATAGAAATCTTTCTCATGAGTTTTCCCCTTGGTGCCTTGACTACGTGAATTTAAGCGTACTACTAGATTGGCAACTAGGTCCCACCGTTTTACTGTGGAACTAGCTAGATGCGACCGTATTTTGTATTCTAATAGTTTCTTTTCTCGCACGTGGAAATTACATCCAATTTCTTACTACCCTGATAACGATAATCTTCAAAACTTTAATGCAACGTCAATCGCCATCTTCTGTATTTCTGAATCATTTATTATTTTCTTTCTCTCTTTTCTCTTCACTAAAGTTTGTTTCATTATCTTTCACTTCCAGTAACCCTTGCGTCCTAGTGGCATTATCGCCTTGCTTGGAGTGAAATGATTAAAAAATTGTGGAAAAGAGGCAGTAATTTTGAATATTAAGATAACGTCACAGGCTCGCACAGAATTTGAACCTCGCACATAGATTCCATTTTCCGTGACGCTATTCGTCGTCCCACTTGCCCACACATCTCGTCTATAGCCGTATATGTTTAAATGTGTCTTTTGTAATTAATATGTGCACGGTTTATGTCTTTCTCCAAGTAGCAATAAGAAATCATGGTTTTTATGCATAATTAAGCTTATACATCTGTGTGCATTTGTGGCAACGTAAATCATGAATGTCGTCATTTCAGCTGAAACAAATTAAAAATGGAAGAAACGATTAACGAGTCTTTCTCAATCAGTTTAGTCTATCAAGTCAAATATTTTATTTAAAATGTCTATGCAGAAATACCACCCCGTGCGTGATTATGAGCATAGATACGTGCATATGCGTGAATAAAATAGATTTTAAATATAGGAGGGGCGAAAAACATGTGATTCAGCAATCTATTTTCATAAAAATATATATCATTTTTTTTAGTTACTTTCGAAAATTTCTAAATGTATCATATAAGCAGAAAAACTGTCTGTAGGCCTTATACCAGAAAATAAGTACAAACGAAAAGTCAAAAAGGAAACGTTTACTTCACGGTTCTAAACAATATAATATATAAAAAGCAAAACCCCAAATAGGATCTGTTGCTTAATTTGCATTACTTTCCACATCATCCCTTAAGGTGTCATAATAAAAATGAAAAAAAAAAAAAAAAAAGAAAGAAAGAAAGAGAGCAAGAGCAACATTAGGTGGAGGATACTCGGAGAAAAAAAAATGGCACAAAAAGAAAATCTTTGTTTGGAATTTTAGAGTATAAGAATTGATTTAGAAGCAAAATCATTCAGTCGAACATGGAATGAAACGTTTCAAAAAGTCCCTAAGTCGAGAAGTAAAACAGACATTCCAACACATTTAGCGTTTCTAAGTTTATCTTTTGAACAGTACCCAGAAATTAGGATGCCGGTCGGTAACAAAATAAAGGGAAGGATTTTGTTGACAATTTTGAATCAATAAATATTCACCTTTAGCACTCGACATTATTAATATTGGTCCCTTTCCAATGTATTCTTTTTCAGGGGCTCTCAGTTGCAATACCCTTATTGTTAAATTCACTCAAAGTTGTTTTCTGTTGCCATGGAAAGATATGACAACACAACTATGAAATTCAAATAAACTATTGTTCAGGGATGAGTCACCTCCAGCGGCAGAATAAATATTTTGTACAACAAGTGAAGTCATATACAGAGTGAACAGTATGATAATTGTGACTGACCTCCATTACGGGGCTCATCACTCACATTTGTCTCACACGTGTCTTCAGATTTCAACCGTTTTACTTTCTCTTGAACTTTTATATTAACAACCAGTCTTCATGGTCCGGATAGTCGTTTCCGCAGGCAAAGTTGCTTGGCTGAACGACGCTTGCTGCTACCATGTTAAGGTGATTGGACGAGTCAGGATATCAACAAATAGTTCCTATTCGAAGATATCGGATACGTAAACTAGATATCTACCTCTCAATTAAGAACATCAAACGACAGATATCTTCTAATCTGCTGTATCAGTAACAGATCACCCATAATGATACAGAGAAAAATAAAAGGAAAGAGAAAATTGTATGTCAGCGTATTGAATTTCAGCCAGTAATGGTCTATAATGTCACTTCTTTCTAAAACGAATCATTTACTTTATAAAGTCAAAAATCTTACAAATCAACATATACGAAGTGGTATGAAAAAGTTCCCGGACTAGTTATATATATATATATATATATATATATATATATATATATATATATATATATATATATGAAAATTTCTCAGAGTTAACCTATAGAAAAGACAATATTTATAGATATAAATGACAATAGGAAAATCTGTAATTATTGCTGACGCGTTTCGTCCAATGTGGACTTTCTCAAAGCAAAAAACGAAATGTATTTAATTAAAGAAAGTAACTAATAATAACAAAAAACAGAATGTTCATTAGAAGAATGTAGAGAACGCTATTTTCATATTGTTCACGGAAAATAACGTCAGTTATTGTCACGTGTGGAGAATATTGTCATTATAGCTGTGTTGGCGGATTCAACCATTTTCTTTTGATTTTACGATATTGTTGTGTACGTTTGTTTGGGAGAGCAGTAATTGACGTTATTTTCAGTTAACAATATGAAAATAGCGTTCTCTAATTTCTTCCAGTTGCTAAGAACATTCTGTATATATATATATATATATATATATATATATATAGATAGATAGATAGATAGATAGATAGATAGATAGATAGATAGACCTAATTTTTAACATCATATTCTTCGAAATAGTCATTTTTCATAGCAATACACCGGTCTCAGCCTTCCTTCCACTTTTGGAATTCAACCTGGAAGTTGTTTTCCGTAAGCGAGTCGATGACATTTTGCTATTCGCTTTGGATCTCGGCTACGGTGTTAGAACGCCGACCTTTGAGCTTCATTTTCAGTTTAGAGCGAATATGCCGGGCGCGGAAGCGATATAATGCTTTTGGCTAGAAACTCACTCGTCAGAAGAGCTCGGAGACAGGCTAGATTGTCTTCGTGAAGAATCCAATTCTTCGCGCTCCACAGATCCGGTCGCTTTCACTGAACGGCCTCCATCAAACCCGTCGAAACGTTGCAGTAGATTTACGGGACGAATTCTCGATGTACAATACTACAGATGTCGAAAAAACGATGAGCATGCTCTTGACTGAGCTGCGGCTCTGTCGTGTCTTCTTTGGTCGTGGAGATGAAGGGCTCTTCCACTGTGTTGACTGCTGCTTTGTCTCAGGGCCGCACCCGTAGACCCAACTCTCGTCACCGGAGAGGATCCGCGGCATGAAAAATAAATCATCAGCGACAGGCTGACGGAGATCTTGACAGATTTCGAGGCGATGTTCTTTCAGCTCAGCGGTCATAAGGCGGGAGATAAACTTAGGCAGCGACACGCCGCAAGTTCATTTTAGACGTTAGCCTACAAATGCTCATACAACATCATCAACCGTATCGTTGATTTTCCGACGACGACCCTCATGCACAAGA
>OZ010574.1:41171727-41341727 GCA_963932145.1 Acanthosepion lycidas
GGAATCCATAAAAACACCGTCGCATTGTACGCATATGGTATTTTTATGGTCATAGAAAAGAACTTCTGTGGTGTATGTCAAGAGTAGTTTCCTTAAATATTATAAGTAAAAATCAAAAATATTTTTCTTTTATATATATATATATATATATATATATATATATATATATATATATATATATATATATATATAGGAAAGAACAATGAGATTTATAATTCAGAGTTCTTAGCAATTATTTTTATTTAAAAGAAACAAAAAAAAAAACAGTGCTCGATACACCTGGCGAGCATAATATTATAATTGTTTTTTGTTTTTTTTTTTAATATATAATCATCACAATACCGGGATTCCCATGTTTCAAAACTGAAACTGCAATTCAAATTCAATCATAAAAATTAAATTTAAAATACAAAGTTCTGTTCCATTATCAAGCGACGCTAAGAATTTCTAAAAAGTTATTCTTAGCATGGCTTGATAATGTAACGGAACTTTGCATTTTAAATTTAATTTCTATGATTGAAGTTACAGTTTTGATCTTGGGAATTCCAGTATTGCGATGATTATATATTAAAAAAAAAATAAAAAAAAATACATATATATATATATGAGTGAGTGAGTGAGTGAATGAATGCGGGTTTTAACGGATATACTAAAAATACGTTTCGTAGGCTAAAACACTATGTATTCAGACGTCTTCTTTTGAACAATCAGCTTTTAAAGGATTTACTGAAAATACATTTCGGATGCTAAGTCACAAATTATTTAGGCATCTCTTTTTTTAGCGATAAAATGCCATCACTATTTGGGTGTTATACCCAGGATTGGTGTTAGTGAGCAAGACGACCTGCAGGGTGGCTGGACGTGTTAGCTTTGTGAGTTGATAGGACTCTTCAGCCTTGAATGACAACCCATCATCAGAAGTAAACTAATATTCAAAAAAAAAAAAAAAAAAAAAAAAGGTCGTATTCGAACAGCACGTCTCTATTGGAGAGAGCCTACAATTTTCAGGAGGAGTTTAATACCCATGTAGCATCAGTTGCTAGGGGGGGGGGTAAAATCTAATACTTATTTTAACCCAGGCGGAAACCTGAAGCAACAATAACGACAAAAACAATAATAATAATATAGCTGTACCTCAACGCCATTTGTTGGTGTGCTGTTGTCTCATTTACTTATTCTTCCTACTACTACTACTACTACTACTACTACTACAACCACCACCACCACCATACCATATAATAATTATCATTGTATATTTATTTATATATTTCCTATACCATCCGTAGGGGAAATGGAGATAAATCAAATTATATATTATTGTGTAGATATTAGGTTGGTGCAAAAATAATGTCATTTTTTGACGATTTTTTTTATTATCGTTCACCGATTTATCCAACATTTTTGACTTCCCTATTTGCTTTAAATGGCGAACGACTGTTGAGTGGTCGACATCGAGTTCAACAGCAACTTCTCGTGTGGTTTTGCGAGGATCGGCTTCAATTAAGGCTTTCAAATGTTCGTTATCAACCGCAGTCGGCCGGCCGCGACCGTCTTCATCTTCGAGGCTGTCGTCACCATTGCAAAATTTCTTGAACCACCGTTGTGCCACACATTCCTGGGCTAAACGCATCATTGATATCACGAGCTGTCTAGGCAGCTTTTTGGCCTAATTTGAACTGGAACAAGAAAATCGTGCGGATTTGAATTTTGTCCATACATTCGAAAAGCCTGCAAAAAAAATGAATGAAGAGATTGAGAACGGTAACGAATAACACGATTCGATAGAGCGAAAAACGTGGGTGTTAAAAAGTCCTTGGCCAGTTCGACTTCTTAAAATTTAACTAGACATCACTCTGTGGTGGAGGGGTTTTCAGTCGGATTGAGAATTTTTCAGCACCTCCTCCTACTCTTGAACATTAGTACAGCAATAGTACAACAAATGTAGATGAAATCACATTACTTACAATGCCTTGCGATGCTAGCATATCAATCATTGCTCTTTGTCTCCATTATATTATGGATGTGCGAGTGGTGCAATAAGAAATCGGAGAGCCGAGTTCGAATATCATTCGAATTCGTTACATTCACTTACGCACAAATATCTTTGGGAATACCATCTCTTATATTCCTCCCCAGATGTGGGTTAAATAGTGGGACAGGCTAGGTTGGTAGCCAGTCTATGCGTAGAACAACCCTGAATTACAAAAACGTTTTGGTGATCCCATGGTACACTGTTATAGTTCTCTGTATTCAGTACTTCAAAAAACTGTGAGTGGTTTTGAACAAGTTTTCTCTACTTATAATCACCCGTGGGTGATCTGACTGTTCAGTTCTAGGAGCTGAAGTTTTGGCCCCTCATACGTCGATATCGACGGGAGAGTCCATCATATATATCGTAGGCATTTGTTTTGAACACAAGCAGCTTGTAGGTCAAGTAATATGCTGGCTCTATATAAAATCATATCTTGGAAATGATTAAAAAAAATTGCATGAATTTATAACATGCTTATTCTAAGAAATAACATTCATGATTATTCTTTAGAAATAACATTATAATTTCGTAAAGCAAAACGACACCAAGTCAGAATACGAATAATCATCATCAGAGCTATTTCAATTTGAAGGCACATTGCAAATCAGCGTGATTTCTAATCTTCAGCCTGCCATCTCCTCTGTTTTTTTAAAAATCTAAAGAGCGCATCTCTATACGACAACTATTCTGAGCGGAGCTTAGTTACCGTTCATATGTGTACCCACCAACGTCATATACGGTCTGGAAGAATATGAATACGTACCAAAAAAGAAAACATCAAAAATCTGTATGAAGATTATCTGCTTCAGTTTTTTTTTAAGCGTTTCACCCCAAGCAAGGCGGGAAGCCACTTGGACGCAAGGGGTTACAGAAGATTTGGAGCAAGATCAGATAGGAGCGATAGAGGAAAGGATGAGGAGAAAGATAGTGGATAGATCAAGGCAACTGAAGATGTCGATTGACATTGCATTTGAATAGTTGGATATTATAGTCTCAGGCAAACAGGAATAGGGAATGGAGCTCCACAGGCGAGAGGTGCGAGATATGAAACTATTGGAGTAGAAGAAACGGCTTCATTTAGGAGTTTCGACAGTGAAAAGGTGTGAGCGGGATGCCAGCTTCGTAGGGCGCTTGAATTCGTGAAGTCTAGGGACCAGCGAATGCAGCTCCTCGGAGTAATTAGTTCCGCCAAAATATTTGTAGAAACTTATTAACTATTAGAAGAAAAGCAAATCATATTTCTACTGTTTAAAATGAGTGTCGAATATAAAAGGAGCAAAAACTAAAAGAATTTTGTCTCCTATTTGGATAAATAGCTGTTTTGTTTTTTCTGGTCTGCTCATTGTTTGCCCGTGAAGTGAATTTTAGATTTTTCAACAGGAAAAAAGAAACTATCTTGTAAAAAACAAGGCATTTACATTATCTAATTGCGATATTAACAGTCAAGAAGTGATTGAGTTAACGCATGTTAATATCGATTAAGTGCTTTGTTTTCACAAAAATGATTTCATCCATTTTAATAGAGGAAATAAGTTAAGAAGAGAACATAAGAAACATGGAGAGAAGAAAGAAACCTTGTAAAAAAAATAAAAAATAAATAAAAATAAGATAACAAACATAGGAAAGAAAAACAAATCATTTTTTATCATTTCATCCCAAACAAGGCAATAAAGCCATTAACACGAAAAGAGTTACTGGGTGTTAGAGAATATGAAAAAAAATACGGCTTTGTAATAAGAGTAAATTTCTATTCTTCCTCTCTTCACTCAATTTGAGGTTTAAGGAGGCACGGTGGAGTAATGGATAGCGGCTTGAATTGAGGAATCGGAGAGTCGAGTTCGAATTCCAGTCAAATCCATTACATTCACTTACATGCTAATTCCCTTGGGAAAAGTATGAATCCTCTTCTATAGATAAATAGACTGGCACCTGATCTGGGTGAGAGACAACTCTGAATTCAAAAGCTGCGGAGGGTCATTTGGGGAACTTGTGGTACACTAGGTCTCTATTCGGCCTTTCAAAAAAGTGTGGATGGTTCTGCACAAAACCTTCACCACTATAATCAAATCACATGTCTGGCTGTCGGTTCCTGGGAGCTGGGCTGCTTGACCATCATACGACGGAGGAGTCGAATATATATGAGTTTGTGACCCCGGGTTTCACGCTTTTGCGATCGTTAGACAAAACAAAGAGTTTTGTCTGACGATCGCAAAAGCGTGAAACCCTGGGTCACAAAGTCACATCTATCCAACCAAATATGTTAGCTCTATCTCTCATATTGAGCGCTTTCTAATAAGTACCGCGCATATAATATATAAATAATTATATATATATATATATATATATATATATATATATATATATATTTATTTATATACACACACTTTTCACACACACATATATATATATATACACACACACACACACACACATATATATATATATATATATATATATATATATATATATATATATATATATATATATTCTGTTTTTACGTTATACTATGTCTTTAATTAAACAATATTAATAACATTTACCGGCCTGAATGTTCGAAAATTTTCCTAGAAAATATGCGTTCTCCGACAATAATCGAATTTGTATTCCTATACGGAAACCGTCATTTGATCTGATGTGCTATACCATTCATCCACAGAGAAGCAAACTGGTTAGCAAACTTCAAATTTTTGTTTATAAACACACAATCTTCCACGATTTTTCTCGATTAATCTGTTCACGAAACGTATCTTAACGTAAACAATGACAACATATAATGAAATATATTAAGTCCGACAATTATTTAATATATTTTCCTGTTCATACGTTATTTTTATAGATACAATTTATTTAAGTAAATGAAATGCTCTGTTTTTAATTAAACAATATTAATTACATTTACTGGCTTGAATGTTAGAGAAATTTCCTAGAAAATATGCGTTCTCCAGCAGAAATCCAACCTGTACTCCTATACGTAAACAGTCATTTCAATTTTTACGAATTTGTATGTATAAAAATAACGTATGAAGAAATTAAATAATTGCAAGACTTAATCCATTGCATTATATATATATATATATATATGCGTTCTGGTCACCTCATACTTAAGAAGCAGCGAGCAACGGTCTAGACTTTTTCTCTTTTTAGTTGTGGCGCTGGGTAGCTTATTTGCCCTGTCTTGTTAATTTATAGAAAGAGCACTGTCTTCTACTGTTTAGGTAGGTGTCTATCCGTTTTGTTTTTTCTCAGTTTATGTGTACTTTTCCCTTTCTTATCGATTTGTCTCTTTGTATCGATTATTCAATGGTTGGGGATTTTATTTTTATTTTCTTTGTTCACTTGACTGACAAACTTCACATAATGATAACTTAAAACTCACAATAATAATCGAAGACTGCAAACCAGGATACGTGCATGGAACTATAAAAATATACAAACTTCTCCCTCCATCCCATTGTATCCCGAATCCCAACTAAGGTTTACTAATTAACCAAAATCACCAACTAACTCGTTACACCATTATATACCAAGTAAATACAGTATTAAATCAACTCACGAACTAATCCAAATCTTAAAAATACAAAAAACTAATAAGGAAACCATAGCCTCACTTGATGTTGAAAGTTTATTTACCAGCATCCCAGTTAGAGGAATGATTGATATAATTATAAAGAATATTTATAACAATTCATCTCTCCCTTCACTAAAAATTAAACTTAATACAGGGTGCGATGAGTGAATTGTCGCTGTTTTATAGTTTTAATTCCGCGCATGCGTGTTGCTTGTTTTTTTTTGTTGTTTTTTTTTTCCTTTGCTGACTGCCCAATATAGTTGGGTTAGTTGTCTGTGAGAAAAAGAGCACCATGACGCAATTTTCTCCGCCTGGAATTTGTAAACGTTATGCTATACTACTTGGCATTCGCACCGGAAGCTTCAATACGAACATTTCAGAATGTTTGGGTGTCAATCTGAGGACAGTGCAGAGGATTCAGAAAAAGTTGGATGAGTATAATGGTGAATACGATAATTTTTGGAGTGATCACTGGTGATGGCGACGTTATGCCTCCACTAGTCTTCCACAGGCCCTCAGACTCAAAACAGTGGCCTAAATCAAGAGCCTTGAGAATTTAGTGCTGCCCCGAGTCAAGAGGGTGGATGCCGGAAGACCCTATGTCTGGCAACAGAACATTGCACCATGCCAAACAAGCAAAGAGAACACAGTCATGGATGTCAGACAATTTCTGTGACCACATCACCCCTTACATCTGGTCACCTAACTCCCCAGACTGCAACACCCTTGATATATGGGGCGCAGTTGAGCGAGAGATCAACAAAACTCCTTGTAATACCAAAGGTGAACTGAAGGCAAGGATTATGGCATTCACCAACTTAAACAAGGAGACCATCCAGAAGAGTTGCAGGAGATTCCAAAGTCATCTGGAGGCTGTGGTTGAAGCCAATGGCAATTTTATTGGATAAATTTCCTCTACAAGCGAGAAGTGCAGGATAAGAAACTGTTAACACAGAAGTTACGACTACATCCAGCTAAACTTTTAGTGGTGTGAAATGCATCTTGATTATGTCATTATTTTCCCTTTGAATGACATGTGCTATCCATTTTAGTTGTTGCTTCTGTTGGTAGTCATTAGATTTCTGTTATTTGGTACACTTTGTGATTCTGTCATACCAGCCCTCAATCTTCAAAGGATGATGATCTTTGTCAAAATCATCAGGCTTCACTCACTCAAAGCCTTTTTTAACCATGGATCTTAGAAAGCAGTTGTTTACAGCTGACATTTTAGATATTTTTACATGGGATAGTTTATGATTTGATTTAAAGTAGGGGTTGCATACTCTAACATCTGTCACAAACTGCCCATTTCAGAAATTTGAGATACTGCAGTCAATAATTTTTTTTTTTACATTATCTGGGATATACCATGATGCAGTGTTCATGGGATGAACAAACCATGTTTTAAGGAAGGAGTATCTTTTTGAGTAACAAAGGTTTAACAAGACTTCTCCATTGCTTTTTGAAGCTTTCATTTCAAAGAGAGAATTCTTCTTATGATCAAAAGAGTAGTGACACTTAAAAATGCTTGAAGTAGAATTAAAATCTGTAGTAATGCAGTTTTCTGATGTTTTTCTAATACACAAATTTTAATCCCGCATAGAATTTCTTACTCCCCCTCCCACAAGACAACTCTTTTTTTCAGTTGTGGTTATATGCCCGATATCACTCGGATCTGACATAAGCAACAAAGTTAGCAGCCAGCAATCTTTCTTTCTGGTGTACGATATTGTCTATTAGAATACCTTATGATTCGAGTATTACAATTCAACTCCATGTTGTCTTTTCTCCTTGTGGCCAGTGCAAAATAAATTGTATCACAAATGTGCAGTGGCCTCATAACCATGTTGACAGAGCTCTTGCATGCAGATGGCAACAAGGTTGGCTTTCTTGCATTCTTCTATAAGGAAGTGCACTCTGAAATCATCTTATACTGACTTGACGTTGATTTTTCCTATTTTCCATTTGAAGTACTTTCTAAGTTTGGATTTTGGAGTCAATTTTATAGTTGGTGTTGATAGGTGATGTGTTTCCTTACCAATAGCTGATTTTTCGACATCAGCCTGGTGTGTCACTGAGGGATGCATTCCCTTGGTAACCAGCACGAAGGACGATGCAGTATTGACTTATATTGATAAGTATTCTCATGACATCGAAAAGGTTGGCCTTATATCAGAGTTGCTTTTTCCTAAATAGAAGACAATTAAAATGGCTATTGAGATCTATCTACACATTTGGTTTTACATCAGAGTTTAACTTCTTTTAGATGAAATCACTTCACCATGACTGAGAGTATTCAGCTCACTCACATATAAAAATGCATATATTTTTTGGAATTGTGAGTTGGATAGCTTACCGTTGCCTTTTCCGTGGTGATTTTATTGAGACACAATCACTAGTTAGCTCGTCAAGAATTCTTTTGTCCTTTGACTGGTTTTATTTTTCATCCTACATGGGTGTTAACAACCTGCTCCACTTGCAATAAATTGAAGTAGGGTGACGGTTTAGTTTCTGACAATCAACAGTAAATTTCATATAAGTTTTGTTAAAGTTGAAAAGGCCATTTTATTTCTTTTATTCTTCTCCTCTTTACTCACTTTTTTGGGACCGGGGTTGCGTTGGGTTTCTAGTGAGCTTGAAGATTCTTTGATTTTTTTTTTGTGGGGATAGGGACAAAATTAACAAGCGATAATTTAGTCAAGTCTTTAAAGTGGACATTTTAAAAGTTGAAATAACACACCTCCGAGTAGAAAACATAATAAACAAAATTACAAGGTAAAGAAACAGGAAATGAAATACAATTATGCAAAATATCCTCTGAAAACATTCTGCTTCAGCATTTGTAGATAACAGAATCAATCTGGAGCTATGGTCTCAAAGAAACTATTATTTTTCAACATGTCAATCGTGTGGTTTCGCTGGAACAAATACATTTTGAAATGGGCCATTGCTTTTTTTTTTTTTAAACAGGACTGGAGGTTGTTTAGGTTCCTAACTTTCCCTATGCAATCTGGACATTTTTTTTATACACACACACATTTATATATATATATATATATATATATATATATATATATATATATATATATATATATGTGTGTGTGTGTGTGTGTGTGTGTGTAGAAAATGTCCAGATTGTATAGAGAAAGTTAGGAACTTAACCAACCACTGGTTACATAAATGCAAGAATAAAAATAATAAATAAAACAACCACCCATTCCAAACTCTGTGTGTGTCTATATATATATATGTATGTTTAGTTTATGAAAAACTAGGTAATCTGTATGGGTAAACCCAAGGAGGATAAAATCTGGAGAGCTCAATGTAAATCCAGAGCAAATAATTTAAATAAAAACAGACAGCTTTAAGGTTCCATGTAATAAATTATTTCACCACAGCCCTTTTAAAGGACTGCGGATCATCAGACTTTACTTCCAAAGGTAGAAACAAAAAATGAAAAAATGAAAAAAAGAATATATATATCCAAATGAGAGAAAGAACAAATGGAGTAAAAACCCAGTTTGTAGCATTTACTTTTTAAAAAGTGCTCAATACAAAATAGAGCAATATATAATTATTATATTTTTATTATAAGAGATTATAATAAAAACATTTTTAAAAATGTTTTTATTATAAGAGATTATAATAAATATATACAAGTAAAAGTTCAAGTTTCACAGATTTAATCCATTTCCAGAGTAAAATAATTTAATTTATTAACAGATATCTTATATTGCTTTAAATATTATAGAAAAAAAAAATGCCAATTTTAATATTTTCAATTTTTTTTTTCGTAATGAATTTGTTGCATGGTGTAATCTAATCCAAAATTATTTGATTGTGTTTTAATATCAACTAAGTTTTTTCCATTATGGATAGGAATATGTTTCTTTGAATACTAGACACAGCTGGTTTATTCAGATACTAATTAATATATCTTCTTATTTTTGGTGCACTAGTTGCTACAGGCCCTGTTATATTGAAGAAAATTAGACACAAAAAATTACATTATTAAGGAAATGGAACTATTTAGTGAAATAAATGGCATGAGTTTTAAAGGGAGGTAACTTATTCAAGTCGTTAGATATTAATAGTCTCTTAACAGTCATTAAAATGATTATTTTCAATATTGTTTTGTTCAATATTTAACCGTCGTGTTACTAAAATTATTGATCTTAAATTTTTTTTAAATTACGTTCTTAAAAATGTTCTCTTGAGAACTAAGATTTGTGATTTTAAACTTTTCCTTCTTCTATGTGCCGTGTCATCTCAGGATAATTACCTTTATAGTTCTGAGTAAATTTTGTCTTTTTGTTCTCTCTTTCCTAAACCCTTTTCTGTCATAAATTTACACAAGTTTTTGCATTGTTTTCCTCTGTTCCATTTGCCTTTAGTATGTCCTGTCAGTGTTAAATTTTCCAAACCCTCTTTCCTCATTATGTGGCCTAGAAATGTCAACTGTCTCTTTCTGATGTTAAGTATAAGTGTCATTATTTTTATCCATTTTCTCTAAAATTTCATGGTTTCAAAAAGAGATAATGTTGAAGTGTTCAGATATGTTTAAAAAAAAAAAAAAAAAAACTATATTTGTTTACTTATCTTTTCCAATAAACCCTGCAGAGTTATTTTTAATTTTAAAAATTGTAGAACACTGTATAACAAAATTTTAACTTGTTTTTGTCTTTGGTCAATAAGTGTTATTTCCTAAGTGCTTGTGTCTAGAAATAAAAGGAAATGAATACTATTCCCTTCAAACTTTGTTTTTATGACCTGAATATCAATGTTTTGAAGCTAATATATTTTCCATTGCATTCTTGAATTGCTGAAGGAGAATTTTCTAGAACATTTTAAAAGTTTCAAGAATTTCTAGAATGTTCTGGAAGTATAGATAGCAGTATAAATACAGGGAATGCAAGCTGAACAATTTAGTTTACTTCTAGCTGTCCAAGTGCAGACAAGTTGTCATTGATAGATGCATTTGTCACAGATAGGATCAAGAGGTTGTAAACATTTGGCAAATGAATTTTGTTATGTCTATGGTTAATTTATCAAGACAAGAGCGAAAAAGTACTCTGCAGTAACATCTGCTAACATGTGAGGCCTACAAGGAATATTAGTGAAAGTAATTTACAGTATAAGCATAAATCATGAAGAACTATTCACTTCTAATCATTTTTCCCCAATAGGAAATGGTCACTTTTAGAAATATCATTATCCTGATCACAAAAGCAAAGTTTGGAGGAAATATTAGCCATTTTTTATACTTCCTAGTCATTAGGAAACAGGGAATAACAGTTGCTACCCAAGAACAAAAATTGTTACACAGTGATTGACATCCTGTATAAAATTTATATATCATATTCTCCCATATATACAGGGTGCGATGGGTAAATTGTTTTTATATTTTTAATTTCATGCATGTGCATTGTTTGCTTTTGATTTTGTTGACTGCACCGTATAGTAGGGTCAGTTGGGCGCTGTCAGTGAGAAAAAGAGCACCATGACACAAATCACTACACAAGAAATTTGGAAATGGCATGCTGTACTGCTTGCCATTCATGACAGAAGCACCAATGTAAATATTTTAGAGTGTTTGGGCATCAATCTGAAGAGTTGGATGAATCTAATGGTGATTACGAAAGTATGGCAGCTCAAAAAACTGATAAGAAAAGAACTCCTGAAATTGTTAGTGAGAGTCTCAGACTCAACAAGGAGGTCTATATTAAGTAACTTGAGTGGGTAGTGCTGCCTAGGGTCAAGAGAGTGGCGGCTAGAAGACCTTATGTCTGGCAACAGGATTCTACATCATGCCATACAAGCAGGAGAGTCCAGTGATGGCTGCCAGACAATTTCTACGACCACATCTCCCCTTACATCTGACCACCTAACTTCCCAGATTTCAACCCCCTTGATTAGTGTGTGGGGCACAGTTAAGCATGAGACCAACAAAACTGCTTATAACACCAAATCTGAACTGAAGGCAAGGATTATGGCAGCATTCACCAAGTTAAACAAGGAGACTATCCAGAATATTTGCAGGAAATTCCGAAGTTGTCTGGAGACCTTGGTTGAAGCAAATGGCCATTTTATTGAATAAATTTATTCTTTATTATTTCAAGATATTTTTGTATAATTTTGTTAAATATATCTGTTAAAATGACATGTTAGTGTTATTTTCATTTTTGCGTAATTTAAAAAACAATTTATCCATTGCATTCTTTGTGCATGGTGTAGATTTCTGTTGCCAGACATAAGGTCTTCTAGCAGCCACTCTCTTGACCCTGGGCAGCACTACCCACTCAGGTTACTTAATATAGACCTCCTTGTTGAGTCTGAGACTCTCACTAACAAATTCAGGAGTTCTTTTCTTATCAGTTTTTTGAGCTGCCATACCTTTGTAATCACCATTAGACTCATCCAACTCTTTCTGAATCCTCTGCACTGTCTTCAGATTGATGCCCAAACACTCTAAAATATTTGCATTGGCGCTTCTGTCATGAATGGCAAGTAGTACAGAATGTCATTTCCAAATTTCTGGCATAGTGAATTGTGTCATGGTGCTCTTTTTCTCACTGACAGTGCCCAACTGACCCTACTATACGGTGCAGTCAACAAAATCAAAAGCAAACAATGCACGTGCATGAAATTAAAAATATAAAAACAATTTACTCATCACACACTGTATATATGGGAGAATATGATGTATAAATTTTATATAAATTTATTTATACCTGAAGATTGCATTGAAGGGTGAGGCTGACAGTCATAATGCTGTGTTGATTCCTATATCTATACTATTTATATCTGTTATGTCTTTGATATTGAGCACTCATATATGTAAATATAACAAATTTTGTGTTTGTATGTGTATTAAAACCTTTCCAGAGACCCTGCAGACAAATGCTCCCAAGAACCCTAGGCTTCCTTAAGAGGTCACTAGGTGCTCTGTGAGAAACTATGATAGATAGGCTAATGCCCTTTTGAATAATTTTTGTTTCATTTTATATTCATAATTTTACAATATATAGTGTGAAACTGCCTTCACTGATTAGTGAACAGGACCTGTAAGTGTCAAATTCATGTATCATTAAGTAACTCGCTCGTGCACAGGATGAGTTTCCATATATTGTGCTTACTACATGAACTAGAAGAAAAATATAAGAGAGATAGATATTAATAATGGTATATAATAATTTTTTTATGCAGAGGTTCAGCAAGACATGAGAAGTATTTTAAGGGTAAAAGAAATGTTGAGAAATGCTGCTGTAAAATATGAAAACAGTAGCTTAACAAAGGCTAATTAGTGAAAATGATAAATAGACACAAAATTATCATGGTTTAACTGATGAATTTTGTTTTATTAAATCTGTGTAGAAGTTTGAAATTTATCTATTCTAGTCCTTTTTTGTATCCGTCTGTGTCTTTCTTGGTACCTCTTTTCCAACAAAAGTTTGCCATTTTGCTTTGGGCTAGGGTGTTCTGTCCTCTTTGGATGCCTTCTGCAAAACTGCAGAAGAGTTTGTTAGCAAACATTTTCTTTTAATATATAACCAAAAATCTAACTTTTTAGTCTTCGGAATTGTTAATCATGCGTGCATCCTGAGGAATAAGATTTGGTATTCCGTCAACAATGGAATAAGCCACTTGAAGTTTTTCACATATCAATTCATTTTTCTCTGGATCAAACCTGTATAAAGAAACATAAAAAGGATATAAGTATAAAAAAGGGTGTCAATGAATCATACACACAAAAGAAATCACCAGAAATCTCAAAACATTTTATATTTGTAACTAAATCTAAAATGCACAAATATTCAGGACTTAAAATGATTATTTGGTTACTTATTTTAGTGTATCATTTTACTTACAATTATTGCCCTGTGATGCAGACAATAGTTAATGCATTATTTTAAAAAATTAGCCATAAATAATCAAAAATGCCCTTTTATACTCATTTGTCATTTATATTATTGACAACTAAGACCAAGACTATTGTAAAGTAATTGACCCTGGTTAAATGTAAATGTCAGAACTAACAAACTTTGCAATAAACAAGAACAGGGCAAAAATAATTCTAAGCAAACATATAAGAGAAAAGCAACAGTAATGAGGCAAAAAGTTTGCAAAACTAAGAATGGTTTTAACACATAAAAGGGATACACATAAGTGATCACAGCATTCTGACCTCAAGACAAGAAAGAACAGATGGTGGGTGAAACTAAGAAGTGATCTATCTTATTGGCTGGGAAAAAATCCCAGCATGCATCTGTATCGTTTGTTTATAAATATGGAGAGAGGGATGTTTTAGAAAATCATTCCCATGCAAATTAGAACAAACAACCATGATGCCATTTTCCTAGAATGGGTTTAATTTTTTTTTGTTTCATTGGCAGTTCCATAACTCTTGCCACTTGTTTAGAATGTATGAGTTTATAGTTGCTTTGAAGGGGGGATTTTGAAATTTGAAATGTTCGTAAAGACTGATTTTACAAGGACAGAAGTAGCAAAATAATCATTCTAAGTAACATGGTTAATTAAAATAAGTGCTGGATAATTTCTTGCGAGTATAAACTATATAAATGTGTTTTCACTAAAGGCGATACCTATAATTATACTGGGTTTATGACCACATCATGTTGAAACATGAGTTCCCATATGATTACTGAAGTTAAGCAATGTCATGCTTGGTCAGCACCTAGATAGGTGACTGTGCTTGGGAACAGCTGGGGCTGTAAGTTTGTATGTGTGAATGATGTAATGGATAATAGTTTGGAATTGTTAATCAGAGTGACAAATTCCAGTTGGGTTCGTTATATTTACTAGTGCACAAATACTCTTGGGAAAGGCATGAATCCTCCTCTTCTCCCCTCCAGCTATGGGTTAATTAGTAAGAATTCTATCACTAAACCTTTATTATCTAAAAAAATAATATATATATTCTTAGAGTCTAAAAATATTTTCTGACTTTAAATAAGCTGTATAAAAAAAAAAAAAAAAAAAAAAAAAAAAAGAATCATCAATAAATATAACCATATCTTATCAGTATTGCATTGGTTTCCAGCTTAGCGAGAGGATTAGATCTTATCTAGGAATAGAATCAACCTATTATTGCTCTAAGCCAGGGATTCCCAGCCTTTTCTGTGTCATGGAAAAATTTTCCACCACCCACCTGTATAGTAAATATTTAATAGCATACAAAAATTGTTTGGTAAAAGTTGTTACTAGTTCATAAATTGACTTTATGATACAGTAACAAAATACCAAAGGGAGGTAACAAATAATGCTTGAATTATATGACAGATGCTGTTGCTACTTCTGTATTAACCATTGCAAACTATATATATAATTTAGTTTTATGATTACAGTCAGTGTGGCATCTGTTGACAAAAAAATTAAATGATTTCTGTTCATAATTATAAAATTAATAATAATATACACAATGAGCAATTAATAAAAATTCAGTGAATATCTTTTTCGTCTTCCTTTATTAGAGTTATATCAGAAAAGAAAAAGTTATTTCATCTGAAAAACAATTTGAATGTTAATGACCCTTCTGAAAACTATAGAAAATACCAAAATATTTGTTGTTTGCATTGATATTTATATCTTATCTAGGAATGTGACCCATTTATTCACAATTCACCTCCCCCTTCTTTTTTTTTTTATACACGTTCTTTGCATAACCTCATTTGAATATTTTTTTCCAGTAGCATATGTTGAAATACCTTTTTAATGATCAAAATCTTATATCACCCACTATTCCCTGTTCATTCACTCATTGCACAATGGTGCATATTACCCAGGTTGGGAAACTCTCCTCTAAGAATATATATATATATTATATATATATATATATATATAAGTGCTTTAGCATTTAATAAAACCAGTTTTAAACATTGAATAAGAGTTTGATGTCTTATCAGTAAATGAGTTGGAAAAAGTAATCCAGTTCTGTAACCATGTTAAAATCAAATTACAGAGACATCAATGTGACCCTACTAAATAGAATGGTCCACTCAAAAAATAAAAAATAGGGAAACATTTTTTCTAGGAAATTATGTTTGTAGTGCAGCATTCTTTAGATCTTCCTTAATCTGTGACACTTGTCAGAATTGAAAAATATTGATTTGCTGTTGATTTAAAAGTGGGGTCCTTTTTATCATGTTAATACAGTCTCAAATGATCCTTGACTTTGAAGTGCTATTGGCCTTAATTTTTTTGCATGCAAAAACAGATGCTTTGTGGTGTGGGTTACAAAAAGATTTCTTTTAAATAAAGAATGAGTGGGGATATATATTTTTGATTGAAGACCAAAAATTAAAATAAATTAAAATTATCTATCCACTTATTCTTTATTTAAGATAATTATTAACATCAAATGTTTGTGCAGGTGCTTCTAAAAAAATCTTACAAAAAACAAAAAAAAAATTAATTTAAAAAAGATGTTAAAAATTCAGAAATTTTTTTTTTAAAATGCAGATGACACAATTTTCAAACTTGACATTTGTAAATAACAGACAAGTGACTTAGCCTAGGGCCAATAACTCTTCAAAATCATGAATCAATGTATCACTGTTTGACAATCCTTCTAAATCAATAACAAATCAATATTTTTTGATTCTGACAAGTGTTGCAACATAAGGAAAGTCTAAAGAATACTAATCTAGAGAAGTTATTTCCTAGAAAAGTTTTCCCTAATATTATGAGCAGACCAAAAGTTGTGACGAAAGTGGTTTAGTAATAATAATATTCACAAGATATATTAGGACCAGAAGGAAACAATAACCGAGCTAATGAGTTTGCGTGAATGAATGGTTGAGGAAAAAACAAAAAATCATGGTAAAGAGTTAAACGTTGCTTAGAGTAACAAAGGACATTCTGAAAGGACATGACACATAAAAAAAAGTGATAGTATCTTGAGAACTGTGAGTTCAGTCATAAATTTACTTTTTTTTTATCAATGTTCGCTGCTATACAATGTCAGTATTTATGGGCATCATCTTTTATAAATTTGTGCAAGTCTAAATTTCGTAGGTGTGTCTCCTTACATCCACAGAACATACTGAACACATAATGAATTTACTCTCAGTAAATATTATTTAAATTACTATCAGTAAATATTATTATAATTTAAATAGCATATCCAGTAATTTACTATCATCTCATACACACATAACATATATATAATAGGCTGTTGCAATAAATAACTTGGACTGATTTTAAACGTGAATTAAGTGTCTAATGATTTTTTTTTCTATTTCTTTGATATTTAACAACTTAATTCTTTGGCAATTTCAACCATGGAAAGTTCTATCAATTTTTTTTTTTTTTTAAATCTTTCAAATTTCCAAATAAGTAGTTTTGTGTTATCAGTAACTTTGCCAAAGTTGATATTAACTTTTTTTTTATATTATTCCCCCCGCCCAAAGTACACTCAAATGTTGCTACATTCATTTTCAAGGATTGTTGTGTGTGTAGTTATGCAACTGATTTTTAATTCTGGCGTTCTCACATTTGATGGAACCAAATTTCAAGTTACTGAAGGTGACATCATATAAATGGTAAAACTGAAATTTTTCTGCATGTGTTTTTTTTTTTTTCATACTAAACCTACTTCAATAAATGGTCCTCCTATGGAAAAAGATAGCTTATTTAATGTTGACTGCTTCTCTTTTATTACAATAATCGCTAGAATTTTGGAGTCTTTCCTTGCACTGTGTCCTGTATCAAATTTTGGTGTAATCTACTAAAATTAATATATAATAAAATATATATATATAGTAAAATGAGTAAAAATAAAAAAAAGGTATTATACTGAATACTAGAAAATAGATTAAGTATTTATATATTATATAAAATATAACACCCTAATTAAAACAAGAACATAATTCTTTACACTGAAAGTATTTTGAAGAATTACTTATAAATATTTTACCAACTATAAACACATCTCAAAAACATTTTATTACATCACCAACCTTTATTGGTTCATATGTTTACATAAGATGGTGTGTATATCAAAATGTTCCCAAATCAACAAATGATTTCACAATTAAACATAATGTCTACTGGACATACACACACTTACAGATATACATTATCATTATAAACTTACATATATGAAGCAATATTTATGATTTTTCAGTTAGGCTTGGAATCCCATAATTTCTTGAAGTTTCAAAGGGATATGTAATCTTACCTTGAATTTGGAACACCACAAATGATACTAACATTTGTTTAACAATTCAAACAGACATGAAACCTGATTAACCAATGAAAATCAAACAACACAAAAAAATACCAGAATTTCTTTTTTTTTTTTACATCTCTCATTCTCTGATGAAGCTTTAATAAAAGTGAAACATGTTAGATTAATAAACATTTCCTATTTGTTCATTATCTTATATCAAGTTTTAAAGAACATGCACTTCTGTATATCAAAAGATTACAATTTTCTAATATTGATAACATTTTTTCCTGCTCATAAGAAAATATTAAATGGAATAAAATCACTGAAAATTTATGACGATATCACTTACTTTAATGGTGTTTTAGATAAGGGACACACGATAATATCAAGTATTTTGGGATCAAATGTCTGTGTTGAATTTTTGCTGCTGCTGAAGTACATATCCGCAGTGGAAAAGTTTTTTTGAAGGATAATTCTACCTTGTCCTGAAAGTTAGAAAAAAAACATTTTTTTTTTTTTTTAAATTCAAATTAATTAAGTGTAAAGATCAAAAAAAAGAAAAATGAAAAATCTTTTCTAAATTAAAATTGTGATTATGAAAATATTTCAAACAAATTATTACAGAGATTTTCAATAATCCAAATCTGGAACATGGTCGCATTCTGAGATAAAGAAGGCCAGTACATAATTTAAACCACTAAATGTACTCATATCATCACAATAGATGCAGTGTTTAAAGTTATAAATTAGTAAACACAGATTTGTTGAGGTGTGACACTATGGTTGGAACACCCATACTGAAGAGGTAAGTGTGATCATATCTCAATAAAAAGTGTTTTTGTTTTATAGCCTGCACATCGGGTTTTCTGGGTGGCACCTACTTGAGTGAAGAGGAACAAGAGAAAAAGTAGGTAAAGGAAAACAAACATTGATTATTTCTGGTTCAGTCAGTCAAGTACTATATGGAATAACCCCCACTTGGGCATTTATGTCTCTTTCAATTCATGATTGACTAGGCAGATTTTCCTGCAGTAGGCTGCAATTCAAACCATAGCTAGGTGGAGAAGAGATGGATTCATACCTGTTCTAAGGGTATTTGGAACTTAGGATTATTGTGAACCAGATGACAGGTGAACCTATCTACTACTACCGAGACAAAAATAAATAGTATATAATTAGCAAATAAAGTTTTTATAGTTCAAATGGAGATGTTAGAAGTATAGAGTTGAAGTAATCTTTACAAGGAATCAGAAACCAGTTGTAAACAGGAAACAAATGATAAACCTCCACTCCTGTTTAAAAGACATGGGAAAAGGGTGAACCAGACAATAGGTGAGTGTATCTATTCCTGTTAAGGAGAAACAATAATTTAGTAAATAAAATTTCACAGTTCAGGCAGAGATGATAGAAGTATAGTCAAAGTAGACATTAGAAGGAACCAGAAGGCTTTTAGTAATAAAATATATTTCTGTATTTATTCAATGTCAGACTGATGTGTTTTTAAATATTTATACTGGCTTTCTTTAAATTGAATTAAAAAGAATATTTCATCCTAGATTTTTTTAAAAACTGACAGGAATGTGCTGTAAATCAAAAACAGTAACGTCATGTAAAGATCGCAGAAAACACTTCAAAATGGATTCCGTTGAATGATAGGAACACTGATAAAGTGTAATGATAACAATTTAACAAAGCTTCCTGTCCATAATCAAATTATTAGTTTTCTAGTAGTGTTTCTCAACCTTTTTAAGCAATGGCACACCTGGGAGCAAATGAAATTATCAGAGCACACTCAGCAAAATTATTTAAAGGGTATACATTTAAATGTGATGAAATAAAACCATAGATTTTTAATACACACGCAAATATGAACTTACTTTATTTTATTTGGGCAGCTTATTTAGTGTGAAACCTGTGGCTGTTTTTTTTTCACGGTTTCTTCAATGTTTGGTCAAATGAGAGATAAGCAGACCATCATTTCTTTTTCAGTTGAACATAGTCTTTCTCATTTTCTTATTTGTTTGTTATTTTTTCCACAGCACTGTGGTTGTGAATCACTATTTTAATATTTATTTCATTGTTTTTCCACATTGACTATATACTGGAGGTACAGCCCAGAAAAAAAAAATGAGGAAACACAGAGATGTCAATGTGTATGAGGAACTATTTTATGACAATGCTTTGTTAAAAAAAAAAAAAAAAAATCATTTATGACAAAAAGTAAAACATACATTTTTTTTTTATGGCTGGTCAATTGTTCAGGAGTCATTTAAACCAAAAACAATTTTTAGATTGCAAGAATTTTGAGGGGGGAAACAATAATGATTTACCAATATAAGTCTTACTAATTAACCCATAGCTAGGGTTACGGAGGTGGATTCATACCTTTCACAAGGGCATGTGCTTATAAGTGAATATAAAGAACCTGACTAGATTTGGAACTCAGTTCTCAGATTTCCAGTTCTGAGTTGTTATACATTACACCAACAGCACACCAAAGCTTACAGCACCTGGTATTCTCAAGTAGTTACTGACCAGGCTTGAAGTTGCTTAACTTTGTGATTGTACAAGAACTGGTATTTTGACATGATATGCTGTAAGCCTGATAAAAAAAAAAAAAGTTGTGCTAGTTAATCATTCTGACCTGGGCCATTTTTATTTTTTTGCACATGATACACAAGAAAGATTCTATTTGAGATAGGTAATGGTCTGTTTTATTTATTTACTCAAACAATTGTACTTAATGAAATGACTATATTTCTACCAAGTTAAGACCGCATTTTGTATATATATATATATATATATATATATATATATATATATATATATATATATATATATATATATATATATATATATATATATATATATACACACACACACACACACACACACACACACACCATAATCTCAGAAAATAAAATTTGTGTAATCTTTTCTTTCCAGGATGGTACTGCTTTATCAATTATATGTTATTCTTTCATGTACCATGTCTATTCAGGACACATGTGATCATGGCTCTCTACAGCTTCCCGTCTTTCGTAATTCTAAACAATTTTTTTTTACCATATATAGTTGTGTATAAGCTGACTTCATGTATAGAGTGACCTCTGAATTCTTTTGCATGAGTTTTAGTCCCTCCAGAAAAAAAATTACCTGTGTATAGTGCAACTGGTCACTGAAAATGCATGATTTTTAACCTCTTCAAAAAAATTACCTGTGTACCTAATTTTGTACAAAAAAATTATCATTAAAACTCGCACTATACTCAAGCATATACGGTAACAATTTCACCCCAGGCAAGGCAATAAAGCCACTAAGACACAAGGGGATACTGAGTGAGAATATAAGAAAAAAAAAAAAAAACACTATTAAGGAGAGAAAACAATAAAAGAAGAGGAATTAAGAAGTTGTTGTTGATTGGCAAGTAATAGAGTTCCACAAGCAAGAAGTAAAACAGAAGATACTGTTAGCATAGAACTTATGGTTACATTTAGCCATATCAACTGTAAAATGATTCTTGACTGTACCTCTCTGTCTCTGCTCTGCCATACAAACTTGTTGGGTAGTTTACTCACTGTTTTAATCTGCATACAATGTCTTATGAGTGTTCTCCAGGCCCTCTTTCTTCATTATGTGCTGCAGAAATTTCAACTGCTTATTTCAGATTAAAGCAGAAGCATTCTTCAAATTCCCATTTTCTTTAGAGTTTCCTTCTTGTTCACATGTTCACTTCATAGTATTCTTTGCATTTGCATGCAGAACTACATTTTTGCCATTTCATGCCTCTTCTTTATCTGTATATGCCATTATGTTTAACAATTTGAAATTTTTAGTGCATACAGTTGGTTTTCTATTAGGATAAATGTTCAAATAAATTTACTTGTGAATTTACTTTGAAAACCAATAACAAAAAAAATAACTGTTATCAAGTTGGTTGAGTTGTTTTTGTTCGACATCATATCAACCTGTTTGGGTTATTTAATGCCAAAATCTAAATATCTTATATGTTTCAACTACAGATATTTTATACATAATTTTACACTTTCAGGGCAAATGTATTTTTTTTTTTTAGATATTTAGTTTGTAGATGATGTCATGTTTGTATTTTTTTTGTAAAAATGTATTACTGGTATTTTTGTACTTTAGTGTTGTATTGATTGTCATTTTTACTATAAAAATGTATTTTTAAACTTTCCTAGTGTTTTAATTTCTGTTTGGAGGTCCACTATTTGCCCATAGTTGGGACCCTAACAGGTGCTACCACCCTGTATCAAGGTGGACCCAAGAACAACAGTAAATAAGAGGTCATTCCAAGCTTCTCCAAACCTCCAATCTCTCGATGAAAGGCCTTACAGCCGGATGTAGTTTATCATCATACCCAGGACAGTGGTCGATTTGAGTTTCAGTTTTTACAGTTTCAGATAATGTATCTTCCCTACATGAATGCAAATTTTGTGAACCAAAGAGAGAAATATTAAAACTCTAATGTCTTCCTTCCAATATGAAAAGTCAGGCATTCAAAGGAAAACAAATGCTAGATTGCTTTCTGATCACAAGTTTGAATCTCACAAGGGTTGATTTGTCAAGAAGCTGACTTCTTGGTAATATTGGTCTAGGAAGGTGATCCCAGTTTGCGACACCTTTGGAAAGTGCTTGAAAACCATCCTATACTTGTGAGTGAAACTGGGTAGATGGCTGTGCCAATGGGCAGTATCAGGATTTGATCATACTAGCCTTGGTCAAACTATTGATTAAACCAGATCATGAGTTCTTTCCCAGAAACTGTAACTAAGGCCCTCTCAACATAGTTGCAACATAAAACATAGGTGGGCTCTGTGGGTGTTGAACAAATGTCTGCAAGAGATTGCCTATCTGCCCTAGCAGACAGGAATACTTGGATCCGAGTTTCTTATGACATTGATATGTGGTTAGCTGTTATATAGGAATAAAATGTCATTGCTGACATTTGAGTTTGAATATAGATTGCTAGTGAGCAAACACAGGTGATCCCATTATTGAATTAAATGGATCATGTGACCATAGGGGAAACGCACATATAGGAAGTCATGTGACGTCTAGATTGACTGCTATTTCTCCTCTATTATTATATGGGCCACCATTTCTAGTCTATCCTATATTACTGTACAGACTGCTATTCTCTACTCTATTCACTATACTATTTCACTATAGGGATTAGTATTAGTGCAAGTGCTATTTGAAGACATCTGACACCAGCATTGTTCAATGGTGTATTATAGTTGTATCTGCAAGTAGAAAGTCTCTGCTACAATGAGCATTATGAAAGTGACAGGTATTCATTGACATCACAAAAGTGGCAACAAGTGTTCGTTGGCATCACAAAATTAGTGCAATAGAGATTGGCACAGAAAAAGTAATCAGTGAGATTACTTCAAATTCTAGTATAGTCTTCTGTATTTGTTTTCATACCAATGCCCTCAAGAAAAGCATGAATCTATCTCTTCTCCCTGACAGCTATAGGTTAAAGGGGATTAGTTTGTGATCTCTAGCTCTGGATAGCAATTAGTCTCAGAAGAAGGATTAGTCTGAATCCAAAAACTGTGGGGAATGAAATGTTTAACAATTGTACTGTTATTTTATATTAAAAATCTGAACATCTGAATTCCAAACAATAATAAAATAACAATAGAGAAAATATGGTTACACCTTCTAAATAAATCATTTGCATTTACAAATACAGGTATGCCTCAGGTTACATCGTTTCTAGTCATTCTCGATTATAAGTCATTTGTCAAAAAAAATTTATGGAAAAATAAAAATCAAGTCATTTTATTCAGCTTTACATTTGTCCACCACCAATATTGAAGTCGTATAGCAGCTCGGATTGAGGAATCAGAGAGACAAGTTTGAATTACAGTCAAAATTCATTACATTCACTTACATGCTAATACCCTTGGAATCCTCTTCTACCCCCCCCCCCCCAGCTATGGATAAATAGCAGGATAGACTGGTTTCTGTAGCCTTGGATGGCATCTGGTCTACCGCAGAAAGAAATGGCAACCTACTGTGGAAAAAAAAAATCTGCCTAGTCAGTAATGTATCAAAAGATACATGATCACTTAAGCATGTATCACACATGGAACATAACTGACTGAATATCACTAGAAGAGCATTAAAAGCACATAAAATCATGTTATTGTACAATAAATAAAAAATGAAAGTATATAAAATCATCTTAAAATACGTACATTTACAATAAATGTTAATATTAGGTTCGTGCCAAAATAATGTCGTTTTCTCACATATGTTACTTTTATATATGATTTCTGAATTAATTCAGTGATATATATAGCCATGTTATATATCATTTTGAAGTGCGTTTTTCGCTCTATTGAATCGTGTTATTCGTGAACATTCTCAATCTCTTCATTCATTTTTTTTGCAGGCTTTTCGACAGCAGGGACAAAATTCAAATCCGCACGATTTTCTTGTTCCAGTTCAAACTAGGCCGAAAAGCTGCCGAGACAGTTCGTGATATCAATGATGCGTTTGGCCCAGGAACCACTAACGAATGTGTGGCACAACGGTGGTTCAAGAAATTTCGCAATGGTGACGAGAGCCTCGAAGATGAAGACGGTCGCGACTGGCCGACTGCGGTTGATAACGAACATTTGAAAGCCTTAATTGAAGCCGATCCTCGCAAAACCACACGAGAAGTTGCTGTTGAACTCGAGGTCGACCACTCAACAGTCGTTTGCCATTTAAAGCAAATAGGGAAGTCAAAAAAGTTGGATAAATTGGCGAACGATAATCAAAAAAATCGTCAAAAAACAACATTATTTTTGCACCAACCTAATATAATCATCATAAATCCTAGAGAACGAAATATGAAAACATCTGAGAAAAGAGAAAAAAATCTTTGAAAAGATGGAACAACTTCTTTCTCTTTGGATTGATAAGTTGAATCATTAGTGCAATGCTATTAGCCAAGAAATCATTCAAGCGAAAGTTTTGTCTTTGTTTGAGGACCTGAACAAAAAATACCCAGATGGGAAAGATGTAGAGTTTAAAGCGAGTCAAGGCTGGTTTATGAAATTTAAAGAAAAAAAAAAAAATTTTCCCCCACTGAGCTGCTAGAGTTAGGTCAGAGGAGAGATCAGCTGCCAAATTCTGGTCATAAAGTAATAAGGAGGTGCACTCATATACCGTTGTATCATCAGCATAGATATTCACAAATGATTGGAGTATACTTTTAGGAAGATCATTTATATAGGAAGAAAGGAGTTGGACTGAGAAGCGAACCTTGGGGGATGCCTGCATTGATTGCCTGGGAGTCAGAGAACTGGCTATTGACAATTACCTTCAGGTATCTCCTCATTAGAAAGGACTTTATAACTGAGAAGACTCTTCCAGTGACTCCAGAAATAGAGAGCTAAAGACCTTGAGCAGTAACCACTTATGCCACATCTTGTCAAAAGCCTTTGAAATATCTAATGCAAACATCCTTTTGAGATGTATTTGTTGTCAAGTACCTCACTAAATCTTTGAGTAATCACAGTTAGGATATCAGCAGTGGACTGGGCAGATCAAAATCCATACTGCTCATCACTCAGGAGATTATACTTATTGAAGTAACCAACAACCTTGTTGATTATAGCTTGAAAATATTCTTAAGGCCAACAACAAAGATTTTGTCTGAACTGGTGGCCTTCTTAAGATCATCTTGATAAGCCTAGAGACTTCTGGGGCTGTAATGAAAATGTTACGGAGATTGTGCTCAGTGAAATGTGGAAAGTTGGGAAGGAGATGGCCTTTGTCATCTAATGTTCAGTTTGATGCAAAAATCAAGAGAAAGAGCTTCCCCCTTGTCCAACAAGAATGAGATGATGTTGGGTCATTTATAATAATAGGCACTGGGGCTTTGCCTCTATTCAGAATTGGTTAGAGATATTCCAGAATTTCTGGGATCCAATTTGTTTGCATTTAACCTTGGCTTGGGCTGCTCAAGTATAGATACACTTTGCATTTTTTTAGAACTCTCTTGCAATGGTTGCAGGTAGTTCTGAATGCAACAAGTCTCCTATTACACCCACTCCTTGTGACAGGTTTTGTAAAAGTGGTTACAATGAGCTATGTCTGCAGAACATTCGGGGGTGAACCAGGGTTGGCTGTTTGGCTTCTGGTGGAATTTTTTCCGGGTATAAAACTCTCCATTCCAATGAAGCTCCATTCTGATACAAGGGCAGCAATTTTGAGAGCAGAGTCTCTGAAGAAGGCTGAGAGAAGAAGTTTCTGCCATATAAAATGGCTGTCCTAGTCTGCTTTGATCATTCTATGGAATAGTCTATTAGGGGATGCCTTTGGTTTAGCATTAACTTTAACACATACTAGGGAGGGGTAAGACTTCTGCGAGGCATTTTTCAGGGCAGGATGTGAGAAAGAGGTCAAGGAGATTCACTTGATGTTCTGTTACATTTGGAATGCAGATGGGTTCTTCAATGATCTGCATTAGACCAAAGGCAACAGAGAAGTCTTTACAGCCTTCTTCAAGTCACCACCAATATGAAAGTTAGATAAGGAGGATATTATCAATTGTGAAATATTCAGTCAAACATTAAGGGTCCATCATCCTGAAGGGGCATGGCATTTTAAAAATTAAAAATGAAGAAATTGACTCAAATGTGACCTTGTTAAAAAAAAAATGATTTGTATCCTGTGCAACTCCTACACTGCCATCTAGAGTTATCTATGTATTGGAATATTGAATGCTGTATGGTTGTTGAAAGGATGAGCATCAGGCAGTTTAATTTTCTCCTCTCATTTGATGCAATGACAAAATTTCTTCAAGATCCACCATTTTAAAATATTTCAGTTTTTTTTTTAACAAGGCAAGATAACTTTGAAAAGCCAAGTTGCGATTTATTGATAAAAATTTTTAGAATATCAAATGAGACAATTCATTTTATCTATGCAAATTCTGATGCTTTTTGGTTACAAATTTTGAATTAACTTTTTATTATGTTATCTAAATTAAAAAAAATATACAGTAACCCTGATAGAGTTGTCGGGACCGGATAAGAAGTCTCTTATATCCGGGTTTGGTCTATTTTGTTTAGGTAAGTATGGCTCTAATTTGGGACCAGAGAAAATCTCTCTTATATCCGGGTTACACTGTATAATAAATTACATTGCACTTAGTTCCAACTCTATTTTTCACCAATGTTTTCCCAAATAGGCCCTGTTTAATAAATATACATGTAAAGGGAAATAAATCGGTATTTTGTATAAAAACATCGTCTGAAACGCTAAAATAAACTATGCCCAAATTTATCCAGTTATCTCACTCTAAATGGGCAAATGACCTTTTATAACCTCTACGAGAATTTTTTTTTTTTTTTTTTTTACAACCATAGTTCACTCAAGAGATACGTAACGTACACAATGTCAAGACAAGACTAATAAATAAAAAAAAATGCATAATGAAAGAAAAAAAAAAGTAAAAAGACTACCAGAAAAATACGACAGACAATTGTAACTATTTTAATTTTTTTTAAAAGTACTCAGATTGAACCGGATTACTTTTAGGGACTAAAAAAAATGGATGAGAGACTAACACTCTAGAGAAGAAAGAGCTGCGTAGAAGACATTGGACTCGGAGACTTAATATGTTATATTTTCCACTTTCCAGTAACTCTTCTCAAAAGAGAAAGAAATTTACGTTTGGACAGTAGCAAAAAAAGTCAAACTTAATAAAACAGAACGAATAAAAATTATAATTGTCATAAGAGAAACAGAAAAATAAAATAGAAATACTCACTTAATACAGTCCTAGGTATTGATGTCACTATCATTTTAAATAATTTTAGTTTGCAAATAACAAAATCTTAATGATGAAATAATATTAAAGTTTTAGGGAAATTTGAAAGCGGAAAAAAATCATGATTACGAAATAAACAGGAGCACATGTCAAGACTAAATGTAACTCTTTCACGAAAAAAAAAAGAGTTATAATGTTAAACTTCGGTTACTTCCCTTACATCCACATTGAAATGGAGAAATTGTTTGACCAGTTTTAAATACTTTAAAAATAAAACTACATATTTATTTAATTATTTTATCAGAAATTATTACACGTTATATATGAAAGTAATATAACTACACCTTTCATATATAACGTGTCAAATAAAATAATTCTGAATAAATTAGCGGAAAGGAGTTGTTCTATGAAAATAAAAAAAAAACTGTCATGAAAAATGACCAATATTTACAAAATCATTTCTTCAAAATACGCAGATATTTTGTTATTTAATATTTTAAGTCTAGTCTGTTGCGTTCACTCTCACACTAATTTCGTTGGGAAATGCATGAATCCATCTCATCACGTCACAGTTATGGTGTACACTGAGCTCTGTAAACCTGGGAGGCAATCATTCTTAGCAGAAAGGCAACTAAGAATTCAGAAACATGAAAGAAGATACTAAGAGAAACAACTCCACTATTTTTCCGAGTAAGCTATGTTCAAATCACAATAATATAAACATTTAATTTTTATTATTTTAAAAATGTTTGCATTATAACTATCTAGGTTCTTTTTTTAATACGTTCGTTTGAGGTAAAGTGTATTTTTGTGAAGGCTAGACAGTTCGTATTAAAAACTGCAATAACTGTACATTTTTTTTTCGGCTCAGCGGTTAAAACCAGCCAAAATTTTTGAAGGATCTATTTTCAGTTTATGGATAATTATTTTTTCGTATATCTTGACAAATAAGAGGCGTGGTTTCAAGCTCTAGTAACATCCCGAATAGTAAGGTAGAGATGTGCATAATTTTTAAAACAAATAGAACTCAGTTCAGTAGATACGAGAAGACCTTTGCCGCCAAGGGAGGAAGGCAGGTCGTCGATATCAAAGAAGGCATTTGACATCATAGAAGGCACTAGTTACCAGCTAGCCGCGGAGTGACCAAAAGTTCAAATGAAAATTCTCCAGTGGTTGAACAGGCCAAAACGAAAGAATTTATAAGAAATTCTCCCAGGCACGAACTAGGTGAAGCTAAAAGGGATTTTTTTTTAAACAGTTACTGTATTCCACAGGCTCTCGAGGGTAAGTGAAAATAGACCTTTTCATTTTTTCCCAAAGGTTGTTGTACCTTTGTTTTTTACTACTTTGTACTGTTCGACCCCTTTTTTCCATTTTATAAAAAGATTAGGTATCTCACCTTGCTCCTGCAGCTATTGGAAGATTCTATTATCTAATTTTAATGGTGTAACCCAGTTTTAGCGCCAAATTTGGCAGGTAATTATGAACGCTAAGATTATTGCAGCCCAAGATCTCCGAGGAGAGAGATAAATTTTAACTGATCCGGGGAATGGCACCCAAACGGATAACGATTGTGAAGGCCCGCCTCTCAAGAGAAGACATGAGTTTGAAGATTCCAGATGGCCCCAGGACAAACAACCTTTGTTTGAATTAAATTTCTAACCGAAATGTATTGGAATCGACCCTATGTTTGGCTATACCCGCTAAAAGCACGTTTTTTTAGCAACTCTCTCACTTCATGTCTTTGATGCATATGTATATAAAATATTTTAAAACTATTCACTTGCCTCTTTGTCATCTTCCCGACTTGATGTGTAAGTCGTTAAAAATCTAACATTTTACTAAAACACGTGTGTATATTTATCTATATGGAAGCAAATATGCATGAAGGCAAGGAAAATCGTTAAAAAATTCGATCGAGACAAAGTGAATAGAAAGGTATTGAGAGAAGGTATTTCTTAAACTGCTGTCCTTTTATATGAGAAAGAATTTGTTATGAATTTTCATTTTAGTTAAGTAAAAAAAAAAAAAAATCTTACCTGCAAAAGAAAGCGCGAAAGAAAAGATTTCTTGCTGCTTCTCTACGAAATTTATTGAACACGGGGTGTAAATGTTTTTTGGCCTTCATCGTTCTGCGGGACTTTTGACACATGATGTCCGAAAAATTATTGTAGCCTTCTCCGTAAAAATTTAAAATTGGCCTTGTACCACCCCGAAAAAGTTTTCAAACACGTGATGTAATATATTTTTAAAAAGAGAAAAAATAATAATAAATTGACAAAAATTTGCATTTTCCGCCCAGAGGATTTTTCTTATACGAAGTGTAAAATAATTAAAAAAAAAATGATTTTATGATAGTCCTTTCAAGATGGAAAACTATAAAAATATAAAAGGCGTCAAAGCACTTACTGATTGATAAAATAATCCAAAAGATGATATCAATCTAATTTTAGAATTATTAGAGAAAGATAAATATTTAAAAGGAAATTTTTTTCTTCAAAGAAGAAGCCATTATCAAAAATCTGCAAGGAGAAATTTGAGCTTGGTATTTATTAATCCACCCACGAGGATTAAATGTGGCACAAGGCCGGTTTAATGTGGGTAGCCCGCGAGCCTGTAGGCTCGGCCAAAAATATGACCTTTGAACCCGCCTTGACGGGTTCAGGTCCTGTCTACCTCCCCAAAGGAAACCTTGCCCTTCGGCAAGGCTTCCTCCAAGTTCCTCTCTGCATTAGAGAGTTCGACAGAAGCCAGCCCGGATGATCACAAAGCACAGATACTGCACTTTGATCCTAAACGGGCCGAGCAGCTTTAGACGATAAAATTCAGGAAATTTTTATAAAAGTAAACCTGCCTTTGAAGGATGGTGAATTTATAAAGAACCAAAGAAACGAATTTAGGTTCCGGAGCACTGACTGTAACTGACTTGCTGACAGAGAAGGAAAGGTACAAGGATCGAGTAATTTTCACAGAAGTGAAACCGGTTCTATATCCACTGCATATTCAAAGATCGCAGCCACGAAGTTGCAGTGTGCTATCTTTGGTGAGGTCAATACTTTAAAATTCGAATTTAAATTTTTTTTAGCGCAGTTCAATAACTGCGTGAATTCTATTGACTCAAATAAAGCAAAGTTAGCACTACTGAAAAACTATCTCACTGACTATGCGCTGCAGTTGATATCCCACCTTAAATTAGAACATGATAATTTCTAAGTTGCGATAAAATTGTTGACGAAGGAATTTCTCGATGCGCCATATATAATGCATGAGATTTTCCAATAGATTTTGAAAAATTCTCCCAAGTTTTCCATCAAACTATCAAGTAGCCTTAAAGGTGCTTGATAGAACAATGTTTTCCCTGGAAACGAAAAATCTAGCTGCTGAATATAATGATATATTTTGCCAGCAAGAATGCGAAGGTATTATTGAGTGAATCAAGGTCTCCCTTAGAGATATTTTTAAAAATATATTTGGATCCCACATAGACCAGTTTTCAAATCGGAAAAGCAGGCTACGACCAATATTTAATTGTTCTTTAGGGACAGTGGGAAACAGAGTTAAAGATATAAGCAATATGAAAACTCAATTTGAATCAAATTTGAATCAAATTTGATTATTACAATTAACTGCCGATATGTAATGCAGACTTATTATCAAGGGGAATAACTCTTGCAAAATTTGTGAAATTATTTAGATTTTGGTCCCTTTGTTTGCAGTGGGTTACGGAACATAAGGAAGATTGGCCTCTAGTCAGACTCAAAAAGTGTAGCCTGGTCGGGTGTGTCGTGGAGATATTTCAAAGCTTCACGTCATTGTCAAGCAATGACGAGAGGTCTGCCGTTGGATTAATTACAAGCTGGCCTTTCATCACAACAGCGATAGTAATCGAGTAAGAATACAGTACACTGAATTGTGTGGATAGATGGACGATATCAAGGTTGCCCAGTGTATGAACAGCTTGGCATGGAAAATGCCTAATGGATTCACTCCTTTCGGAAATTATATTGATTTTCTGTATAGCCACCAAAAAACGCCAGTCAAACCAAAAGCTTCCGGTAGACAACATATATCACAAAATAATTTCTAAATACTCTGCGTATCCTGAACAGCAAGTAAAGTCCGCTTTGAAACCTACACCAACTCAGGCAGTGACATTCGCAGAGGCTTTCGAAGTATCGGAGGAAGATTGGCCTCTAGTCAGACTAGAGAGGATGTCTGTGTAACGAATCAAAATATATGGTTTCGTCGTCTGTGTCGCAGTCGTCTCAAAGCTTCACGTCGTCGTCAAGCAATGACAAGAGGTCTGCCGTCGGCGGCCAGCGGCGGCGGCCAGCGGCGGCGGCCAGCGGCGGCGGCCAGCGGCGGCGGCCAGCGGCGTGTGTCCACAAAAGATTTCTACAATAATTTGGAAGTCCCAGAGAAACCTGTAGTGCCATTTACTAGATTTTCTAATTGGAAGAAACTGATAAAAGTGATATCGTTGGAGTTAAAATTAATTCAGAAATGCAGCAAAAGGAATCAAGTTGATCACCAGCACCAAACAAAATTATATTTGATAAAGATTATGCAAAAAGGAAGTTTTAGTGATGAAATATCATTCCTAAAAGACCCAACAAAGGGCAAATCTCCCCGTCTGATAAAGAACCTCAATATTTTCATGGATAAAGATGCTAACCTAAGAATGGATGACAGGATAGTTAATTCCGATAGACATGGATATGAAGTTCTTTACCCGATAATGTTGATAATCACCACCCTTACACAGAGCTCTTAGTTAAAGAATATCACCAGAAATCAAAACATTTTGGAGTAGGTACCACCATAGCCAAAATTAGAACATCAGGCTTTTGGATCCCACAGGGGAGACAAGCGGTGTTAAGCAAATGCACCGTTGGCAAAAAATATTACAGCTTGGCCTTCAAATATCCCAAATAAACCAACTTGCCTAAGCATCGTGTAAATGTGATTAATCCATATGAGAACACGGATATCGATTACATAGGTCACTTATAGGTACAAAGAAATGGGAAAGCAGAAAAAAGTAGACTTATTAATATTCATATGCTTCGCTATTAGAGACATATACATTGAGATTGTGCTGGAAATGGGAAATAAGGCATTCGTACTAACATTAATTAAATTTTGTAATACAGATGGAGTATCTGGACATATCTATAGTGACAATTCTAGATCCTTTAACAGCGCTTTTGGTGAAGATATAATAGAACACAATCTGGATAGTAATGAGTAAGGGAAACCTTCATGGACCATACTATAAGCCACATAAAATTCCTTTATATTCCCTATGGATGAGAAGCGTGTGGGAAAGACTGATAAAGACTACAAAGTCATGCCTTTTTAGAACTCTGGGCAGAGGCAAAACTGAATATTTCCAACTTCTCACTCTCATTTTGGATATACAAAGATCTATAAACCCCAGACAGCTGACATATCAGAGTGTTCCTACCATTAACAACCAATGTATTTGTTCACCCTAATGTCAATGGGGAAATTTCCGTAAAGATTGATTCCGGTAGTTCTTCTGATATTGAACTCACTTCCCGGTCTCAGTTGTTCGATGCACTCTCAAGAAGAGAGAATTTGTTAGCCAATTCCAGAGACTTGTGGCATGAAGAATACTTCTTAAGCCCAAGAGAAAGTTGCAAAGATATGCATGATATAGATTTTGATAATAAAGTGAAAATTAATGACATAGTGTTAATTAAAAATCCTGCAAAAGCCAGACCATTCATGGAAATGACGGAAATTTACGTTCGATACGCATCGCCAAAGGAGATACATCCTTTGAAAATCATTATGTAGAGCATTTGTTTTCAATGGAACTTTCTTTGACAAATAATATTTAAAAGAATTCTAAACCAGAAAGTAATAAAGAATTACAAAGCACTGATAGTCAGAACATCCAAAGATCTAAGCGGAAAATTAAGAAAAATTTCCACAAAGAATTTGTGTATTAAACCAATTTGGTCCTAGGTTATTACCTTAAACAACATCCACCTTCTTATTGATCCTAGGTATGACTTAAACTACATGCACTTTCTTACTGGCCCTGAGTTTAACCTTAAACAACACCCATCTCCTTAGTGCTACTTGCAATGATCTCTACTACATCAATCTTTTTATTGGTTATAATATTATGACCGATCAGTGAACCTGGATATTACCTTAAACTACACCTATCTTTCTTGGTCATAATGGACCAAACAGTCCTTGGTCATAATGGGCCAAACAGTCCTTGGTCATAGTGGACCAAACAGTCCTTGGTCATAATGGGCGAAACAGTCCTTGGTCATAGTGGATCAAACAGTCCTTGGTCATAGTGGGCCAAACATCCTTGGTCATAGTGGATCAAACAGTCCTTGGTCATAGTGGACCAAACAGTCCTTGGTCATAATGGGCCAAACAGTCCTTGGTCATAGTGGATCAAACAGTCCTTGTTCATAGCGGACCAAACAGTCCTTGGTCATAGTGGATCAAACAGTCCTTGGTCATAGTGGATCAAACAGTCCTTGGTCATAATGGGCCAAACAGTCCTTGGTCATAATGGATCAAACAGTCCTTGGTCATAGTGGATCAAACAGTCCTTGGTCATAGTGGATCAAACAGTCCTTGGTCATAATGGGCCAAACAGTCCTTGGTCATAGTGGATCAAACAGTCCTTGGTCATAGTGGATCAAACAGTCCTTGGTCATAGTGGACCAAACAGTCCTTGGTCATAGTGGATCAAACAGTCCTTGGTCATAATGGGCCAAACAGTCCTTGGTCATAGTGGATCAAACAGTCCTTGGTCATAGTGGATCAAACAGTCCTTGGTCATAGTGGATCAAACAGTCCTTGGTCATAGTGGACCAAACAGTCCTTGGTCATAATGGGCCAAACAGTTCTTGGTCATAGTAGATCAAACAGTCCTTGGTCATAGTGGACCAAACAGTCCTTGGTCATAATGGGCGAAACAGTCCTTGGTCATAATGGACCAAACAGTCCTTGGTCATAGTGGATCAAACAGTCCTTGGTCATAGTGGATCAAACAGACCTTGGTCATAGTGGATCAAACAGTCCTTGGTCATAATGGGCCAAACAGTCCTTGGTCATAGTGGATCAAACAGTCCTTGGTCATAGTGGATCAAACAGTCCTTGGTCATAATGGGCCAAACAGTCCTTGGTCATAGTGGATCAAACAGTCCTTGGTCATAGTGGACCAAACAGTCCTTGGTCATAATGGGCCAAACAGTCCTTGGTCATAGTGGGCCAAACAGTCCTTGGTCATAGTAGACTAAACAGTCCTTGGTCATAATGGACTAAACAGTCCTTGATCATAGTCTTAAAAACAATCTTGTCCTTAATAAAACATCAAATTGTTTACATGCAACTTAGCATAGCATCTTTACTTCACTATATTTATCCTCTTTGCTTGTTTTATAAAGAAGTCATTTAGAGTATAAAATAATGATGTGGTCCTGATTATGTCATTAAAACTGCATCCATTTAATGGCCTGACACTTATTGACCACAGCAGTCCTGGGTATGACTTTAAATTGCACCCTATAACAATGCCATCCAAATTCTGGCTAACTTAGTTCTAAGTATGACGAATTTCTAACTGGACCAAATTTGGCCTTGAACAAGATATTAAACTGTATCTACAGCGGTGAAAATAATAATTTATACTGAATAAAGAATTCACTTCAATTGTGAACTAATTAAGATTGGATACAAGATTTAAAACAAGTCCTAGCATGCACGTAAGAATACTTCTCGAATGGCTACAAGATTGAAAACAATTTACATCAGTACACAAGTGTTAAATTTTAAAACACTACATTTTTACAAAATGCAATGATCACTTGAAATAATGCGAAGTTTTACTGTTCATGTTGGAAAAGATGAACTGGTATTGTCAGCAATACATAGTTTTTCATAACATTTCATGTCAAAGATGCTATCAGGAATTCTTCAAGAAGTCCTGGTTAAGGCTTTAAATTAAATCTGGTTATAAGGCCCCACTTACAGGACTTGGGGAGTTTTGAGTCACCTGTTAATTGTTATTTCCCCCACGTCCATTCTAATCTGGAGTGGTAGTACCTGATATGGTTGTCTATGATAGGACATTAGGCTATTTAGATGTAATCTAATATGATATTAATAAGAATTTAATAATGATGATGATAAAATAGTATGATGATGATGATATACAACTCGGTAGAATTTTTTGACAACACTGCTGAACTTTAAAGAAATGATCAAGCAAGATGTATAAACAACATCAACATGGCCCAAATAATAACTTTGGACAAATTAAGATCTATAAAAGAAGAGCCAACCAAAGTGCAGCACATTTGAACAATTGATCTGCCTCGTGATGACAGGCTTTTATGGAAGAATTAAGGTTCATAAAAAATAACCAATAAAGTATCCTTTTTATTCATGCACACACTCATAAAACATATCTAATAAAACTGAAACATACAAATAAATAATAAAATGTAGTGTCATGAAAACAAATGACAAATATAGTAACGTCCTTAATTGGAATAGCTAATACTTTTTACATTTGTTGTTTAATAAGATTTAGTTGTATGTATAGCACATGAATCAACAAAACAAATGCAAAAAAAACAAAACAAAAAAAAAAACAGTTATATTTAGTCATGATAAGCGGCCATAATAATGCCAAACATATAGTCTTGTTAAATTACTAAAAGGTTAATAGTCAAGCAAGCACCAGCTATTGTTTTTGCATTACATATTGTGGGTATTAATTTCCTTTTCTTTTCTTCTTTGTTATCTGTCAATTATTGTAATGCTTATTCTAAAATAAAAATTTATGTATATATCAAATATGTAAAAAAAAAAAAAAAAGAAAAAAAAAAAGAAAGACCAGAAAGGACTGGTGTCATGGCCAGAAACTAAGTATTGTGTTGTTATGAACTGGAAATATGCAATGAGACGCTGTATTGCATTTTTTTCCGTTTGTGGAAGGGTATAAAAAAATTAGATTAACTCACCTTGCTCCTGCTGCTATTAGAAGAGTTTACAGTCTACTTTTAATGGTATAACCCAGTTTTTGCTGTTTTCTCAGTTTGTAATTACGAAAGCTAAGATGCAGCGCAAGATCTCCAAGGAGGGAGATGACTTTTAACTGACTCCGGGGAATGGCACCGAAACGATTGTGAAGGCTCGCCTCTCAAGAGAAGACATGAGTTTGAAGATTCCAGATGGCCCCAAGGCAAACAACCTTTGTTTGAATGACAGATAAGTGCATCAAACTATCTCTAACTGAAATATATTGGAATCGAGCCTATGTTAGGCCATACCCACTAACAGCATGTTTTTTTTTTTTAACAATTCTTTCATTTCATGTCTTTGATATATATAAAATATCTATTAAAATATATAATTGTCTCTTCTTTGTCATCTGTCCGACTTGGTGTATAAGTCGTTAAAATATCATAAATCCTTGTCCTTTCCCAAACTGTAATTTTTTCCCCGTTTTTCGCTGGTTATACTTTTATCTGAAATTGTTATCCTGCCTTAATAGACGCACCAAAGGCAATTTGGGGGCAATTTTTTTTTTCGTAATTGTAAAATGTTTTATTCCTTTTAAAAATTTATGCAGTGGTTTTCTTTTGTAATTTTACACCTATTATTATGTCTTGTTGTTTATACTAAGTGTTTGTGTTTGGCACAAGAAATTAGATTTGGTAAGAATAAAAACTTTTTAACAGATACTAAGTAAAAAATATAAAAATAAAAAACGCAAACCGTGTAGGTCTATCAATGCTTACGTCCCGGCAGATTATGGTATTTAAATAATAATAATAATAATATATTAAAAAAAAATAATAATAATAATATATGATAATAATAAAGATAAAATATTTCAATTTGCCATAAAAATCCTTAAAAATGCAAGAAATCATTTTTGTTATTGGGTTATGTTTCTAGATGTTAAAAGATTTGATGTGAAAAGTTAAACTAATTCCACATTTTGTTCACTCGTTAAAACAAAATGTACTGCCACTTCTTAAAGAGATTCCGGGAGATACATTATGGTGGCGTTAATAATTATAGTTGATAATTACAATGGCTTTGATAATTAATCGTGGTCACAATACAGTAATTGGTAAATTACTAACAAAGTTTTGGTAATTTTCGTACCCGCAGTAACCTCTCCTAAATAGTTATGACCAGTTAAGACTAGAAATAATATTCTCCGATATGGTTGGCAAAACATAGGCGGATTGCTAATTGATTCTAACTTTATAAAAAGCCTCTAATCTCCTCTCCCTCCTCTGACTAGCTATGACCAGTGAAGACCGGAAAAAAGACCAGTGGTCTGAGTGGAAACACTGAGGTTTTCCACATTAAAAAATGACCTTGTGTCACATCCTTGTTCCAGTGGGGGCCGAAGTTAAGTACCATCTCTTCCCTCCGCCACCAGGGATTAGTTGCTGATCCCATCAGCATGACGGATATGATCACCTCCCTGACCGGAAGAGCTGTCTGAAAGAAGTTGAAGTGATTTCTGCTTTTTTTTTTTTTGGTGAGAAACGCTCCTTCCTGTTTTTTGTTTATGTTTTTCTTTCTTTACCCTTTTCGTCTCTTTCTTCTTGGAAAGTCGCAGACACCTCTCTCTCTCACTCTCTCTCTCACTCTCTTTCTCTCACTCTCTCTCTCTCTCTCTCTCTCTCTCTCTCTCTCTCAATGTGCTCTTCCTGTCTTTGCTTTCTGCTCCGTTGTTTGGACGGTTGAGTTATCCCGCTTTTAACATCGTCAAACAAACTCAAATCCCTGCTCTGTTTGAATTCCTTTTATCGTTGCTTTATTCGTTTTTTGCATGTGAATTCCCTTAATGTTAATTTGCAGAAACGCCATCATGATGACCCGCGCTATCATGATTGGTTTCCTAGCAACCGCACCAGCTTGACGCCTTTGTCTTTGGCATATCGCCATTTTGAATTCAACCTAGCATCATGGCATCTTCATTTTGGTTTCCTGGCATATTTTCTAGATTTATATCTCGACATACTACGTGCGACATTTTCATTCATTTTTGGATTGCCAAGTCACTTCCCTCAAGTGATATCTTTCCTTTCACCAAGGACTGCAACATATTAACTTTTCAAAGACTTACCAATTGCTCCTTTTTCTGGACGACTAAATTTAACCACATTTGCATATTTACGCACAGACACTTTAACTTTGGAACATTTCTACATGTTTTTAATATTTTACCTCTTTCCAGGCAGTGATTCTTACAATTCAACAAATGTACATAATTATAATTAAGTCGTTGATTGCTTGCCAATAATAAAACTTTAGCCCTTTTATTAAGAACTCTGTAACTCAGTTTTTGGTATCAATTTATGCCTGTTTACCTGTCTTTGATCGGATCTTTCTTTACAGAGAATTTTTGCCGTTTAGTTAGAGCAGTTTAAGTTTAAAGTCAGCACTCTCGAAAATCTTTGGGTGCAACTGAGGCATATTCCCAAATTGGATGGGGGGGTAACAATTTGAAGTGGGGGCTGAAAAGGAAAATGTATAATAATAAATAATATTATTGTAATAATTTAAACTATTTATTTTTTTATTAAAGTTATGAAAGATATATCCAAGAACAGATAGTAAATAGTAAAACGTTGCTGAGAGTTGTAATGGATAGGAAGTAGTGGAGAGCCATTGTCGCTAACAATTTGGACTCAAAACCGGCACTGAAGAATTACCTATGTGATGTAATGAATATGCATGCACCTGGGTTCCCCATCACAGTAATATGATTGGCTGGTGTCAACCATAAATACAGACTGATGTGGAGGTACAGGGACGACGATGCCTATTGTCTCCGCCTATTGCCTACGCCTATTGCCTACCGCTACGACGAGGACCAGTCCATTACGTTTACCCATTTACAGTAGTCAGCAACCACTTTGCTACTTCAAACAAATATATCCCTTTTCCGGGACGTATCACTATTAAACAAAAAAAAAATCATCAAAATCGGATGCATAAACAACATTCCATCACACAGACATACATACATATTTTGAGAATTATAGATATAGAGATTTCCTGATAATTAAAACGGTGACATGGTCTTAGGGCCGCTACAAATTTATGAGCAAAAAAGTTATTTTCATATGTATTTCTTTATAAATTGATGAATGATACATTGTACTAGTTGGTTGGCATTTTTAGAATGTTGTAAATATAAAATTATTCTTGTAAATAAACAATCTAATAGATAAAAAAATGTTTAATATTTTTGTCGTAACTTCTCAAAGAACAAAGAAAATGTATAAATTTACTTTCCTATATCTGTGATTTATTAAATTTCTAATCAGTGCTTTTTAAAACAATAAACATTGTCGGGGGAGTGAAGGTAGTACAACATAATAGCGGTGTCAAGGGAAAACCGTCCTGTTGACACATCGAGCACGAAGGTTATACTTTGCTAAAGGTTTTATGTGTAAAGGTGTGTGTAAGTTGATTTTTGTAAATGTATTTTTCTCAATAAATAGTTTTGAAATATTCGTAAAAATAGAAATGTGATATATATATATATATATATATATATATATATATATATATATATATATATATATATATATTGACAGAACTAATTTTCACATCGGAACTAATTTCAACTCGATTTAAAACCTTAAACCTTAGTTCCGAGTTGAAATTAATTCTGCACCCCATATATTTTAGTAAATGTCACTACTTACCGTTTCTAGGAAATAAAAAAAGAAATACAAGCCTATAGTCTTAGAAATGCTGACATTATGGTTTAAGCCGAGTCTTGTTCTTGCGTCGTTTGGCTTCCGTCTTTGGATAAATAAAGTTGCTTGGAATAATTTTATGTAGACCACCTTGCATTTTTAGTTGGCCTCCTATTTATCTTTTTTATGGGATATGAACTCGAAAGTTTTGCATTCATACAAACCAGCAACGATTGATTGAAAATTCGATTTTTATGTCTTGCGATCTGTTTTCTACAACGTCAGCAAATTTCTCATCTCCTTTACATTTTATTCTTGACTACCTTTTCTTGGAGCCAGCCGTTTTTATCATCTTTGCGAGTGGCTTTTCACGCACCTCTGAAATCTTTCCACGCTAGACATTTTAATTACTAAATATGGAATATTATTACAGTTAGTACATCAAAAAGGAGTGCCTGTTGAAACACTGGCAATAGAAGTAAAGATGACATAAAAAGGGAATTAAAAACAGTCAGCAATTTAAAAATATTTTATTAGGTTGGTGCAAAAATAATGACGTGTTAATGTCGTTTCTTGACGTTAAAAAATACGTCAAAAAACGACATTATTACGTCATTATTTTTGCACCAAACTAATACTTTCATGTCTGATTTTGTGAACTTGGTTTGCCATTTTAATCTTTTCCATCGAATAATGTAGCGTGAAATAAATATATTTGTTATGACTTACAAGGAACTTGTATCGCATATATCGAAAAAAAAGACCTAATAAAAAAATAACGACGTCAAACAATAATGTAATCGCTGTTTGTTTCACTACAAAAATCTGAGAATAGCATGAGTAACGAAGAAGTTTTAGAGAAAATGCAAACAAAAAAGAAACTTATACTTAACATCATGAAAAGGAAGTTGAAATTTCTAGTGCACATAATGAGGAAAGAGGGATTGGAAAACCTGATACTTACAGGATAGATTGAAGGCAACGGAAATGGTTGCGTCATATTGCTAGAATACAAAATATCTTTCAGGATGTCAGTTATGTGCCATGCGTGATTTATCGTCAGTTTAAATTTATAAAATTCTTTCTAAAATAGATTTCGCAAGTCCACTAATTGTTATAGCTCTTTCTACTATATTAATAGCGGTTTCCTTCCTAACCTTTTGTCTTAAGATAGTGTGGAAAGTCGGCTTGATTCTGTATCGCTTGTCGGCGTGATTCGACGAATCCCAATCCTCATTAAGATCCACAGATCCATTCACTTCAAGCTAATTTTAATTATTAATCATTAATCTGAGAAAGCGGCTGTACATTACTAACATTTCAGACATTTCTGAATGGGTTGGATGCCATGTTGATATCCATATGAGTTTCTAGATCACACAAAGCTATTTAAGAACATGACTCAGGTTCTTGGGTTAATATGAAACATGCTATTACACAGGCAGACATACATATATATGGCTCATTTAAGTGTTACTTTTGTGGATTCTTTTCCTTATCATGTCATGAGTTTAGTCAGTTATGTGCCATGCGTGATACACGCTTACGCGATCTTGTATCTTTCGATACATGACTGACGAGGCAGATTTTTCCCGCAGTAGGTTGGTATTTCTTTCTGCGGTAGACCAGTTGCCATCCAAGGCTATAGAACCCGGTCTGTCCATAGCTGAGAGGAGAAGAAGAGGATTCATACCTTTCCAAAGGGTATTAGCGTGTAAGTGAATGTAATGGTTTCGACTGGAATTCGTACTCGGCTCTCCGATTTCTCAACCCGAGCCGCTATCCATCCACCTTCCCGAATGACTGGTGACAAATAAGACAAGGTATTTCTCTAATACTTTTTCATAATGTTGAGCCTTTTGCTTGCCACCAATTCAGCTTTACTGTTGATTGAAAAATTTCCAACACCATAATAGATCTTCCACCAAATTTACGTTCGAAAAAAATATCCACTTTCGGAAAATGAAACCAATAACAGTTCATTCTACTGGGACCAGACTGATAAGAAAAAGAAAAAAAAAAAAAAAACAGGAAACGCTTATCAATCTAAAATGTTTCACTTTTATTAAAGCTTCATCAGAGAATGAGATATGGAAAAAAAAAAAAGAAATTTCGTTATTTTTATTTTATTTTTGTGCTGTTTGATTTTCATTGATTTTCACGTGAAGCCTGCTTACCCAATATAAATCAAACAACACAGAAATAAAAAAAATACCAGAATTTATTTTTCCGTATCTCATTCACTGATGAAGCTTTAATAAAAGTTAATTTTATTTATTCTTTATTATACTATCATATTTTATATATTATATATATATATATATATATATATATATATATATATATATATATATATATATATGATGATGGATTCTCCCGTCGATTTCGACGTATGAGGTCCTGACAAATATCCCTGTTTACGGTTCTTTGTGCCTGCACACGCTCAGGCGAAGATGGCATTTGAGTCCAGCTAGAGACCTGCACACAAGGCCACAGTGGATGTAGGCGTGAGGGTTGAGAGAAAGCGTCGCTGGTATATTTGCATTCGCTTTTGTTCTAAGCCTAGTTTCCTTTAATTTGTGAATACCAGCCGTGAAGAAATGTTTGATTCGCTGGTGACACATACACTTCCAAACATCTCCATCATTAGCATTGAGCTCAAAATTACTGCCATCGACCTGGACAGCTGCAAGGTTAGCTTTCAATTTGTCTTTGTAGCGAAGCCAAGGTCGTCCAACATTTCGGCTACCACCATCAAGCTGACTGTACATGAGCTTCTTTGGTATCCTACTATCGTCCATGCGAACAACATGCTTTGGTGTAGGTCGGGGCTCATGTATGACTTCGGTTTTCTTTATGCTGATGGTTTGGCCAAAGGCTTCACATGCAGCAGAAAACCGATCAGCAAGAAGTTGAGCTTCCTCGAGGGAGGTTGCAACCAGTGCAGCATCATCTGAAAATAGCTGGTGATTGAATATTCCACCACTTGTACGGAACTGAAATTTTACTCCAGTAACAACATCTGAAAATGCGTGTTTCAACATAACAGAGAAGAATAGAGCAAACAGAACCGGAGCCATAACACATCCTTGTTTGGTGCCATTGGTTACATTGAACTGTTCCGAAGAGTCCCCATTCGACACGACTGATGCTTTCATACCCTCATGAAAAGATATTATAACTTTTATCATGTTGTCTGGGATGCCAATTTTCTTCAGTATCTTCTAAAGAGCTGTACGGTTCACAGTATCAAATGCCTTGGTAAGGTCAATAAACACCATGTACAACTCCTGGTTTTTCTCGCGAGCTTTCTCAGATACTTGACGCAAAGAAAATATCATATCAATCGTTCCCCGAAGAGCGCGAAAACCACACTGTGATTCAGGATAGATTTTATCAACAACATGCTTAAGTAATCTGTTGAGTATAAGTCTGGCTAGAATTTTACCAGCAATTGAAAGAAGAGATATGCCGCGATGATTATCACAGACATTTCGAAGACCTTTGTTTTTGTAAAGGTGAAGGATGGAGGCATCCTTGAAGTCTTGGGGAACCTTCCCAGTTATCCAAATGGAAACAAAAAGAGCATCCAACTTTTTAGCCAACTTTTGGCCACCATTCTTAAACACTTCCGGTGGTATAGCAACGTTGCCAGGTGCCTTACCCATGGCTATCTGTTTTATAGCGTCAAAGACTTCTTGTAGAGTCGGTAGCTCAGACAATTCTGTTTTTTCAGGAAACTAATGAATTGACCCAATAACATCGTCATCCGTAACAGAGGAAGTGTTTAATACTGTCTCAAAATGTTCTTTCCAGCGGTTTAAAATATCACTTTTATCAGTCAATAAGGTTCCGTCTTTGATCTTGCGCTTCAACATTCTGATCGTCGAACCAATCTTGATGCTTACGTATTGGCAAGCCTAACACTTCCATGGCAGTGGCGTGTGTGGCATTGCGTAGGGCTTTCCAGGATTTTTCAATGTCATCATTCACTTCCACGTTCTCTAGGTTTTCATCCAGCTTGTCGGATAATGCTATCTGTACTTCAGGATTCTTCAATGGATTAACGTTAATACGTCTAGGGACAGTTGATTTCTGAATTCGCCGGTGATGAAGACAAAGAGAAGATTTGCTGCGCAGCAGGGCATGGTCAGATAGGTAACAACTGGTATGAAATGAGCGCGTTATCATGAAGTCGCGAATATCGCGTTTCTTTGTGATAACAATCAATCATATGCCAGTTATTTGAACGGGGGTGCATCCAAGTAGTTTTGTGACATTTCTTCTGTTGAAATACTGTGTTGGTGATAGTGAGATTAAACTCCCTGCATAAGGAAAGGAGACGGAGACCATTAGCATTCATTTTCCCAACTCCATGACGTCCCAAAACCCCTCCCCACGTTTGGGAATCAGCACCAACACTTGCATTAAAATCCCCCATCAGAATGAGCTTATCCTTGTGGCGAATGCCACCGATCACTTCCCGTAACTGCTGATAAAAGTCGTCTTTCTCTTGATCGGGTCTACTCCTTGTTGGTGCATTGCAACTTACAAGTGTTACGCGCGTCTCAAGCTCTAACTCAAGGGTTAGAGTCATGATACAATCTGACAGACCTTTGGGCAGGGACTGCAATGAACGCGCAAGTTCTGATTTCACAGCAAAGCCTACTCCAGAGAGACGTTGCTCATCTGGACCTTTACCACTTGGGAAGAAAACGTAACCACCCTTCTCTTCCTTGAACTGAGCGATTCCAGAAAGACGAGTTTCACCAAGTTCTGCAATATCAATGTTGTATTTTGAAAGTTCAAGAGACACTGGAGCTGTTTTGCGTTCAGGCGCATCGTCATTGTCCTTGAGGGTGCGAACATTCCAAGACCCAAAAATAAATTTCTTCATTGATTTTCGATTGTTTTGACTGCGATACTGGATACCCAGAGAGCTGCAGTTAGCTGCCAAGGTGAATATGTGAGCAAGCCATGTTTAGGGATCCTTTTATCGCCCCTTCCCCGGCATGGGGAAAGCAGTGCTGTCCCTGAAAAGGGCTGCTTTGTCATCGAAGGAGGACACGAACTGTACAATTGCTCACATGTCTGTGCAGAACGGCCATCACCCATCGACCGCCACCGTGTAGATATCCAGCTAAGGACTCCCAGTGATATCCTTCACCTGTTCCCGTCGCCTTCAACCAATCGCCAGTGGTCTCCTTGCATGTAGGACTACGTAAAACTAAGATTTTATGTTGTCAGAATACCCACACAAAAGGTTTGATTTAAGTGGTGAAAGCCTGTGTACAACCATCCACACTTTTTGGAGCGGTTGATAACACAAATTCGGTGCAAAAATTTGCCACAGAATAGGTGAACAACAGTCCTCAGGTTTTGTATCAGAGTTTTCCTTCCCCTAGATGCATGCCTTAACGAAGGCTAAGGGTGAATCACTCCTAGTGGTTTAAACGCGCCCCCAGACACCAACCTGGGTATTTCCATGTCCCGGCGCCTATATATATATATATATATATATATATATATATATATATATATATATATATATATATATATATATATATATATATATACGTGATAAGATAAAGAAGAAATATTTTATCACGTGTGTGTATGTATGTATATATATATATATATAACGTCATCCACAGACAGACTGTTTCGCAGCTCATCAGTGTGGCTAGACATCCGGTTGCCTCTAGCTCGAATCGAAACCCGACTGAATTGGTATCAGCCGGAGATTCTACCACTAAGCCGTCGGCAGGGAAGCAGGTGGATTTTTAGCGTATTTATTTTTAGAAACACACCCAGTGACTGGATTCGCTATGCGAAGAGTCTCGCTATATATAAGCTATAATAGTCACTGTTTACAAACCCAAACCTACTCCCTAGAGAGCTCAACTGAAATTAATATTTATTTCAGGAGCCAATATATATATATATATATATATATATATATATATATATATATATATATATATATATATATATATAAGATGAAAATACCAGATTTTTCTTCTTCTTTTTCTCCATATCTAATTATTTGATGGAGCTTTAATAAACGTGAAACATGTTTAGATTAACAAACGTTTATTAATCTAACATGTTTCACGTTTATTAAAGCTTCACGCGCATTCGATTTGTTAAACAAACGTTAGTATATTATGTGTCGTTCCGAATTCAAGAGGAGACGACACGTGCCTTCGAAGCTCCAAGAACTGAAAGTCCTAAATATTGCTTGATGTAAGTGTATAATTCAGATGTTAATGTATATTCGTAAATGTGTGTGTGTGTGTGTTTCTAGGGAACAAGACTACAATAAAAATAAAGAGTAATAAAGCATCAGTTGACATTAAGACGGAACTTTTGAAAATAACGTACCTTCTCCCCGAATACGAAAATGTTTTCAATTTCCTAAATGAAGTCTGGAATCAAAAGCGCATCCCAAAGTACTGGGATATGTCATGCATTAATGCACAAGGCAAACAGAAAGGTAGACATTAAGAACCTCACACGTACAGAGGTATCGCAGTTGGATCCGTTATAGTGAAAGTATTGATGAATATTATATTAGCTAAGCTTTCACTACGTTATGAAAGTCAACTCCTTACGACCCAATTTGGCTTTCGTTCCGGATAAGGGTATAATAATAGCATGTATGTCATCAAACAAATCCAGGAAACTGTATGTCTTTCCAACAGAAAACTGAATATCTGCTAGTTGAAGTCACAACAACATATGGTCATATCAACAGAGACTTCCTCTTCTCATCTGTTAGAAACCGTCTTACAACCTGACTTCACTTAATATAGGGAACTGATAGAAAAACTATATCGCTCCACGTACATATCAGTAAATCCAGTTAATTATTGTTTTATTTTTCAACTGGGAACTGGATAGAAGGTCTTACTGAGCTTACATAGTTCAGCAGTATTTGTCGTTTCCTGGTGAGATCAGAGTATGATGGTGGCATCTATGTAACTCAGTCACAATGTTGGCTTTAGTGGTGCCATTCCTAAAGTCATTTTCTCGAAGTATTCTATATAGGTGTTCACCATTACTGGTGACAACGGCGGCCCCATAGACAAACCCTCGTTCTGTTGATATATATCAGACACTAGTTGGAAGAGTGTTGTCTGTGAACAGAGTGACATCATTCCTATCATGTTATCTATCGGGATGCTGGTACGTTCTTAATGATGGGGCCCGAATCTAATTGGTTTCAAACCACCGACAGAGCCTCATTCATAGGATCTCTGATGAGCAGGTTCTCCACATCCGAGTTTAGTATCTGATTGTCAAGGTTGGGAGCCCCTCGGATCAATTCTAGTTTAATTTCAACCATCCATATAGCGTAAAACACTCATTACCCCTCATGCATCTCAATGGCTTTGTTGTCTTGCTTGGGGGTGAAACGAATTTTAAAAAAAAAGACTAAACAGTACTAGACATAGTCAACGGAACGAGTGCAATCAATATCCGTAGATTAAATAAAAATATCAATTCGAAACTTCCTGAAACTTACCTGGAACGACAAGCCCCTGTTGAAGGCGAGAGCATACAACGGTCGAAACATCATTATATTAGGTTGGTGCAAAAATAATGACGTAATAATGTCGTTTTTTGACGTTAAAAATACGTCTAAAAACGACATTATTACGTCATTATTTTTGCACCAACCTAATAATAACAACACCGGTGCAAACAATAGTCCGCCTATAGAAAATGCAATTTGTACATAAAAATTTCTGGATTGTGTTTCTTATAAAGTTCTTTTTACGCTTATAGTTGCTGGTTAGTAAGATTGTAAGGAAAATACTAGGAACAAAGGGTTGAGTGAAGAAGTGTTTAATCACATGAGAATATGGATTGAGAATACAGTATATCTTTACGACTGAAAGTACTAGGCCTTATCGATCCACTTTTTGTCACTGTTTCATGAGAAGACTTTTCTACTCATTAGGGGATGGACGAGTCAATGTTTCAATAATAGTGTAGAGAAGATTAGTCAGTCTTTCGACACAACACAAACTATTCGAATTCCCTTAGTGTTCTTTTGAGGAAAAAACAAATTCCACACTGACAGCTTCTTCCCCAGAGCTGTTACTTTGTGGAACAAACTCCCGAGAGAATGCTTCCCCGACAAGTACCATCTTGGTTCCTTTAAGTCCAGGATCGACCGATAAAATTTCCTGCAGTGTTCAAAAGCGTTTATTCGGCCTTGCGAGTGATGAATTACTCTCCACCAAGCAAACCTCACACAGACGAAACCTCGACAGCTTTTTACTACTATATCGCTATTAATTTAGCCGATGGCCGGACAAGTTACATTCCTTAGTGCCACCTGCTCAACCCTTCGTAGCTAGGACCCGCCACGCCGTGTTCATGGTGGAAAACTGTTACAAAGTTAGTCTAACGCTCGTATTTGCAAGTTAGTAACACTGTAATGAAAACACTGGAAACAAAGGTTTGAGTGAAAAAGGGTTTAGTCGCATGAGAACATGGATTGACTATACATTAGTTCAGCACGAATGAAAGAGCCACGACTTAGCGACCCACTTTTTCTCACTGTTCCATGAGCACACGTTTTATTCATAGCGGATGGACTACTCTATGTTTCCTACTTTTATTCCAACCATCCATACAGCGTAAAACACTCAGTACCACCATCATAGCGGAACGAGAGCAATCAATCTCCGCAGATTAAATAAAGAATTCAGTTCGAAAATTCCTGAAGCTTGCCTAGAACCACAAGACCCTGATGAAGGCCAGAGCATTCAACGGCCGAAAGATGATAATAACAACACCTGTGCAGACAATAGTTCGTGGATAGATAATGCAATTTGTGCATAAAAGGTTCTGGATGGTGCTTCTTATAAAGTTCATCTTACGCTTGTAGTTGCTGGTTAGTAAGATTGTAAGAAAAGTACTAGAAACAAAGGGTTTAGTACTAGGTCTTAGCGACCCACTTTTTGCCACTGTTCACTGAGATGACGTTCATAGCGGATGGATGAGTTCAGGTTTCAATAATAGCGTAGAGAAGTTTAGACAGTCTTTCTACACAACAGTGAGCTCTGTGATTGTGTTTATAGATATTTGAATAATTATTCGCTAATAAACATCGTTTTCGAAATAAGACTAATGAAGTAATAATAACAAAATTGGATGCGCGAGCTGCATAAGGGTTATCGGCGCGTGAACTTCAAATTCCGGCCTCGTTCACTTCGCGGGGGTGTGGGGGAGGAGGTGAGTCGTGAATCCATATCTTGATTCCCTCGTCAGCTACAAGTTAAACAGCAGGTTAGGCTAGTTTGTGATAGTTGCAAGCTTAGCAGAAGGACACTTCTGGATTCAAATCTATGGAGAAGGAAGCGGGAAATCGCTTCACTATCTTTCCCAATAAATCCCGGTAATTCACAAGTAATAAAAGAAAATTAATCTGAGGAGATGATCACCATAGACCCGGAGGAACATATCAATAACAAAATCTATTAGGTTAAAGTACAAGGTTATCCTATTTTCCTTCTTCCCAGTTGTAGTAGTGTTGAAGGTGGCTGAGTAGTTACGCTTTTCAACCATGAGACTCGCGTTCGAATCTTATGATGGCCGATGGCTTCTTGATGTTATCGACCTAGAGAGGCGATCCCAGCGTGCGGCAGCTTTGGAAATAGTGTCTGAAAACCATGCTACGGAACTACTGTCGACAGTTGTGGTAGCACGAAGGTTTTTACCGAGGGTTTTTTACCGAGGGTTTTTACCGAGATTTTTTTTTACTGAGGTTTTTTTACCGAGGGTTTTTACCGATGGTTTTTACCGAGGGTTTTTACCGAGGGTTTTTACCTAGGGTTTGAGCGTACTGGCCGTGTTCAGACTGTTGGTCACGCCATATATTGTGTTCTCTCCCAGGAACTGTAACTAAGGTCTGCCCAGCATAGTTGCCGTATAAACCACAGATCAAATCTGTGGTTGTTGAACAAACACAAAATATGCCTGTGCTAGCGTCTCAGATACAACCAATGGTGAAGACAATGACTTATTTGCTTTTATCGGTCTTTTCTGCAAACTTACGTACTGTCGTAATCACCCACAGCGTCCTTTTATACATCCTTATCTAAAATACGTTTATTTCCAGGACCTTTGTGGCATTCAAGAATTTCATCTCTACGTCGAGAAATTTGGGACCAACGATAAGCTATGTGTTCAGTAAGGCTGAACCTACTGCTTCGTCAGTCATGTATCGAAAGATACATGATCGCCTAAGCGTGTATCACGCATGGCACATAACTGACTGAAGGCTGAATACTTGATCAATGTTTTATACAACCTCGGTAGCATATCGTCATAGAAAAAAAAGGCAAAGTGACAAAGTCACAATTATTTACTCATTTATAAATTACTTATCATTCCGTTTCTAAAGTAGCCATATTTAAAAACTAAATTTATTTATGAAGAGATTAATGTACCAAACTCCTATCAATTACCGGAAAGATTTATAACAAGCACTAGACTAGAGAAAAAACCTACTTTCCCGAGAAATTGTCTTAAAAGAAAGATTTTAAAAATGAATGCCAAATGTTTCCTTGTAGGGAAAAAGATAATATTACCATTCAGTCAATTAAGGGTCATACATCCTTGGGTGATCATGTCTGCTTCGATTCATGACCACTTGGCAGATTTTCCAGCAGTAGTCTGCGTTTCATTATGTAGCATACTGGTTGCCAACCAACGCTATAGGGCTCAGTCTTTCCTGCTGTTCAACTCATAGCTAGGGGGAGAAGAGATGAATTCATATCTTTCCTAAGGGTATTTACGCGTAAGTGAATATAACGAACATGACTGGAATTCGAAATCGGCTCCGATTTCTAAAGAAATTCAAGACGATATTTCTCAATGATTCCTCTTGCATGGGGACGATGCTATTATCGCTAAGTCTTTCATTTATCTTTTACGAGGGTGGTCTGAAAAGTTCATAGGCTGACGATGAACGAGTGATGCTAAAGGTGCGAAATAATTTATGCATTAATTTCAACTCTCCTTCTTAATAAATGCATTATTTCTTTGCAGGTAAATTGACATCTGAATGTTCAAAGACTGTTCATCCTGTTGGTCAAAAACGTAAACAGAAATATGACATTGTCATCACTACGATACTGGTTCCATGTCAAGTGGTTTTTTTTTCATGTTGGGGAACAGATGATAGTCAAATCAGGTAAATAGAGAGAGCGGTGATCAACCAAGTTCAAAGCCACAGTCTCGCACATCATCCATTGAAACCAAGGATTGCTGTGCTTTAGAATTGCACTGATAAAACAAGATCCCTTTCGTCAGTTTTCCTGTGTGTTTGGTCTTGATAGTACTCTCCATTGCTTGTGCGGCCCTTTTAAAGATAACCAATAAACTCAATTCCTTTTTCATCCCAAAAGAGGCCATCGCCTTCCCTGCAGATGAAACGACAGTAACCTTCTTTCGAGCAGGTGAGGAAAGGTGTTTCCACTGCATGGATATGAACCCAACACTTATCCTGGATTAGGAAACGTTAGGAAGCCAGCTGGATCTGCTTGAAGCAAAGTCAGATTTTCCTGTGATGATTACATCAAAAGCACATGAAGCGATTACGCTTCATGTGCTTTTGATAAGGTGTCAGAAGACACGGAACGCACCGAGCAGAAACCTTCGTCATGCCAAGTTCATTGTGCAGAATATTCTCAACTGTCTCACGAGATATTCTAATAGCATTGGCTATTTGTTTTATAGTTAGTCACCTGAGCACGATCAAAGTTTTCTAGGTGGTGGCAATTGCAGGACGTCAACTTCAAGACTCTCCCTTCCCCTCCTAAATTCAGCTGCCCACTTTTGCACTGCTGATAAAACTGGATCGTCATCCCCTAATGTAGCAACCATGTCAGCATGAATGTCCTTGTAGGCTAAATCCTTTTGTCAGTAGGCAATACGATTTGTAGACAATAAGATGCCGAATTTTGTTCATTTTCAAGAGAAGTCGCTACTTGTTACATTTGAAGTCATCTTTGAACAGTCAGATGTCACTTTACCTGGAAAGAAACAATGCAGTTATTAATAAGAAGTGTTTAAATTTATTGCATGCAAATTTTAACAGCTATAGCATCGCTCCTTCATAGTTAGCCTATGAGCGTTTCAGTCCACTCTTGTACTTCAAATCCGTTCGGTTTTCAGAAAAAATATCAAAACCCCGACTTTTTGCCCAATATATTCTTTCTACATTGTTTATCTCTTTCTAAGTACTATTTTCTCTACTCTGCTTGTATTAATAAACCGTTATTATCTCCATCCCCACCCCACTCACAAATTCTTGCAATCTAAAAATACTTTCTGGCTTTATTCTAAATTACCTGCAAATGGTTGATAAGCCGTAGAAAACGAATCAATCAATCAATTAAACTAGTCTCTCTAGCATTTCTGTTTGTTTTGCTCCTATTTAAAAATCATTCTTTGCTAATACTATAACTACTACTAGTAGTAATAATAATAACAGTAGTAGGACTTTTGAATATCACATGGTGTATCTTTTCAGTCTCTTCGAAGAAGAGTTTATACATGAAATCAGGGCCGATGCGTACTACTCCCGATCCCCCTGATCAGGGTGGGGTTGTGTGTCTGATTGGGAGCGCTGGGCAGTGCTTTGTGACCCTCGCTATTTTATCAACATTTGATTTTTTTTTTTACCTACATTCATATACAATTACAAATTAAACTAAGTATAACTCACTGTTAAAGGATGAGAAAATTTGGCGGATTTTGACGTCATACTGAATGGGATATTTTTTTTCGTTCAAATCCGTAAATTTTTTTGGCTCATGCTAAGTCTCGAAAACCACGATATAAAATTCACTATTTTTATCCATAATGTTGAATGTGTTAAAATTATTCAACTTTTTAAGAAGAAAAATGCTAAAAACTGACCCAAAACATTGTTGATTTATTTAAGATGGAATGATCTGTTATGACATGTCTCTTGATTTGTATTTAGATACATTGTATTTAATTTCATTTTTTCAGATTTAATTTTTTCCCCACGTTGTATTATAATCCATTATTGTACATAATTAGGTTATAATAAATTTTGTATTCTATATGAATACTACCTTCTGTACTAGAATTGGGGATCCATCTCATAGATTTGGGGGCATATCGCCTATTTTGGTTATGTTCAGATAAAGTATTTTACAGAAAATGATTTTACTAGCACAGTCATTGGACTTTAAAATAGATATGCAACTATTTTTACAGTGATGTTCAACCTGTACAAGGCTCTGGAGCCACTTGAGGTAGAGGGTTACAGAGTAACACAGTTTATGTGGATATCTGGCGAATATAACGGTCAATCCTGAACTTGAAGAGGTTAAGATTGTAGCGATCGGAAAAAACATCCTCTTGGGTGTCGGTTCCACAGAGAAGCGGTTTGCGGAAAGAAGCTGTTCGAGTGGAACTCACCAATGGAATACGAAGGGAATGAAGATAGTTCGCTATAATGTGCGTAAAATGGTGGGTCTTAGCCGTGATGGTTAGAAGTGGTGAGGCTAAGGAATGTAGTCCATCTGGGCACTATTCATGGAAATAGGGATAGCGCAGGAAGAGGCTTGTGACGTTTCGTCTGGGAGAAAGGGGATGTAGAGTGGAAAATAATTTATCACCCACAAGGACGCGGAGACGCTTTTAGACTCTAGCGAGACTGGAAAGTGAAGACTGGGCAGCTCCTGCCCGTATATGCAATGGCACACCCTTTTAAGCCTGATCTGGCTCTTGTAAAGGTGGAGGATAGCATGAGGAATCAGGTATTTACTGGAGCGAAACATGGAGCCGACGAGCTTCTCTTGAGGTCTGAGTTGATTTTACGGTCCAATAGGCACTCAAGACACGGGGCCACCCCGACGGAACATCTATTCATCGTGATTGGTGACGGAGATGTTAGAACAGATCATTTGTTTGTAAACTGATCAACGATGTCTAAATGAAGTAAAGTCATAAGTTGCAGATGACATTAAAACTCATGAGGTCGACTAAGATAGAAGTTAGTACGAGAGATACTTCTTATGTAGATTAATTCTGCCGAGTTATCAACGTTAGCTGAGAAAATGTGCGCGTTGCAGACCGTGCCACTGTCTTCAAAAAATGATTCATGCAATCAAATGTCGAGACCGTTATCGCAACGAAATTAAACTGGGTAAAAGTTGCCGTTTTACAATCGAGAAACGATGGTCTGTGTCGAAGACTGTTTTATGACCATAAATAGTAAAGATTCGGAAAGAATAAAAGAAAGACTAATAAAAGAAAATGGGACTGCAAAATTTTCCCGAAACCTGATGATGAAAAATCAAACTAATCAGTTGGTCGTAAAATTGTAAAAACGCTTGATTCTATTGAAGTTGAATTAAAAATAATAAAAAATTGTAATTCCAACGGATAATCTATTGTTAAAAACAGGTATATTTCGGAAAGCTTTACAATCCTTGATCATTCTTGAGAAATAAATAAAACAGTGACTAAGCTCCAGTGTATATGTTATATAAAATCAATCAAGGATTGCAAAAGCTTTCTGAAATATATCTGTTTTAACAATAAATTATCCGTTGGAATTACAAGTTTGGTCATTAAATGTAGTAATGCAATATATATATATATATATATATATATATATATATATATATATATATATATATATATATATATATATGTAACTAATAAATACTTTCAAACTCTGGTTGTCGACTATTATCTCTTTTCGTGCTTAGCAAAGGTATGTCCCTCAACTTTGCAAGGCCCGGACTGAACATTACTTCAATGGATTCGACCTTTTCTGGATCAGTTTTGAACTTTATCTCGTTTGAAGTTGTTGAATTAGGTCCATGTTGAAATTACATTGCTAGACTTTTGCGGACACTACTTCTAGTTAGACTAAAGGAAGTGGCAACAATATTTTGCACATGTAAATGACGAGTCCAAGGATAGGGAATGAATTTCAACAAGACGATATTTTATATTTTGGTTTTTATATAACTCAATAACAAGAGTGAATATGCTCAAGTATGCCTGCAAAAGAAAGAAGGCATTAAGTTACAAACTATGTGAGTGATACATGCGCATGCGCAAGCCTCTGTGTGTGTGTGTGTGTGTGTGAGAGAGAGAGAGAGAGAGAATGAAGACAGGAAGTGTCCCGTTTTTATAAGTTCTTAACAGCGGTCTCTAACAACTTCTTGTCGAAACTAACGAAGCTATATGAGGTTAACCTACAAAGTTAAACTAATTAAACGTTAATATTGGATGCGAGATATGAATGAAAGAGGGATAACAAATATCAGTGAATTTTAATTTAGTGGTAATCAATGGTATATTACCTAACAACCTAATAACAACTACGGGACATGGTAAGAAGATAAAAATGAAAAAAAAAAAAAAAAAATTGGTGGAGACCGATATGCGAATAAACAGCGAATACCACACAAAATTGAGAAACTGGTTAAATAATATAAATCATATAACTTAACTAATGCGGTGTTTATATATATATATATATATATATATATATATATATATATATATATATATATATATATATATAATAAATAGCAAAAGGGACTGAGTTGGCGCAATAAAAATATTTAAAGAAGCTATGGTGATTGGTTGAAAGACATCGAGATGATGCCGATGGAGTAAGAAGGAAATAACTCACAGGAAAAGCAACTGATAAGCATGGCTGTCGAAGCAAATTGTTTACGATTAACGATGCAGAGGGTAGGAAATGAACGCGTTGGTATTGATGAGGGTAGGGAGATATTTGTTCTGTTGAGAATAGTTGCAATAATGATGTTGTTGATAGTCGTCAAACTGGTGGTTATTTTGCTGATAAAGATGACTAAGATGGTTGTTTTAGGGATGGCATTGATAATAACGGCTATGTCATCTTTAGAACACTGGCGATATTCATCGAGTCCCCAGTGAAAAACAAACAGGCGGCAGCCCTACAGCAGTACTTTACAGAAACGATTCATCAAGTTTCCATAATTTTAAAATCTTATCACCCCCAAGCAAGGCAATATTGCCATTAGGACGCAGGAGTTTACAGCGAGTGAAATACAATGAGAAGAATTTAGTGAGCAGATGTAAAGAAAAGGGCAATAAAGAAACAGGGTACAAGAAAACAGAAGATAGCGATTGGCGTTGCATTTAAATTTTTGAATGTAGGTGGAAGGATAGCAAGAAATAGAAAGGAAGTTTCACAGGCAAGACATGCGAGAAAGGAAACCGTTAGGATAGAACAGAAAGTTGAATCTAACTATTTCAATAGAAAAAGGTGAGACCTAATTGCCAATCTAGTACCGCGCTTAAATTCATGCAGTCGAGGACCTTAGAAGAACATCTCCAGTCAATAAAGTTAAGAATGTTGTGTAAACTCTTTCATCGCAATGCGTAAATTAAAATGGCAAACATCGGAATAATTCGTCGTGATATAGTAAGTCAGTTATGCGTCATGCGTGATACACGCTTAGGCGATCATGTATCTTTCGAGACATGACTGACGAGGCAGATTTTTTTCCCGCAGTAGGTTGCCATTTCTTTATGCGGTTGACTAGTTGCTATCCGGTCTTTCCTGCTATTTACCTATAGCGCTTGGGGAGAAGAAGAAGATTACCCCCCACCGTCTTGATATACGGATTTAATAAACGTAGCTCGGATGTGGCACAAGACCTTAAATATGGAGCACCCAATTAGGATCGAACTCACTACTCAGTCATAAATAATTGAGCTAGACAAGCTTGCTAACAATTACACTACGTCGAAATAACCTGTGCATTTGGATATATTCACTTGCTTGCTGCCGGCGTCATGTAAGTAAACTTTTGCCAATTTCCATGTCTAAAAAAAACTACAAAAACTCCTACAGAAGGTGATAACAGAAAGCGGGGAAAAAAGGACTAGACATCAATTGTAAGAAAACATGATTGTCAGCAAAAGGGACAGCCCCGCATACAAATTAAAAATTGGATATACCAAAATCAAAGAAGTACAAAAATTTTAATATCTGGTAAATCAAACAAGTACAAAAGTTTTAATATCTTGTAAGTGTTTTAACAGAGAACCGAAATGCGTCACTAAAATCGGAAGGCGCATTGAGATAGCGAAAGATGCTTTCCGAAAGCTAAGCAGGGTATTAAGAATCATGAAAATTTCGTATTAAACTGAACTGTTACGTAATATCTATCCTCCTATATGGCAGTGAATGCTGGACAATCTTCTCACAGATGAAGAAGAAAAGTCACTGAAAAATGTTTATGGGAAAAATATCAGACAATTATTTTCAAGTTTTGGTTTCAAACTATTTCTCTCGTTTTATGAAACAACAGCACTTATAAAAGCTGCCTGTACGTACTGATGATGTCCAGGTTAAAATCCCTTTTCTTGGACGACGGTAATCATTGCTAATCCGAAAGTAACTGCTTCCAATAGAGAGACAGGTTTGATAACAGAACGGCTAAGATGAGGTGCTGAACAGTTTTTAGGTAACCTTAACCTGATTGGGAAGGACATAACACAAAACCTATACTTGGAGCAAACAACCTGCATACAGATAGAAAAGGAATTCAGTAAATATACAAAAACGGAAACGGGTGTAAGACAAGGAGGTGTCTTCTCACCAGACTTATTCAACCTATACAATGAGGAAATTCTGAGAGAATTAGAAATCTTACCAGGATTAATAAATGGCGGACACGCTCTTAACAACACAAGATATGCAGATGACACAGTGTTCATAGCAGACACGGAAAGGAAACTACGAAAACTCAAATAGAGGGTGGTGACGGAAAGCGTAAAAAAAGGACTAAACATCAATTGTAAGAAAATAGAATGCATGATTTTCATTAAACGGGCCAGCCCCGCATGCAAATTAAAAATTGGAAATACCAAAATCAAACAAGGACAAATGTTTTAATATCTGAGAAGTGTTTTAACAGAGGATGGAAAGTGCTACACTGAAATCCGAAGGTGCATTGGAATAGCCAAAGATGCTTTCCGAAAGCTAAGCAGAGTATTAAGAAACATGAAAATTTCGTACTGAATTGAACTGTTACGTAATATCCGTCCTCCTATATGGCAGTGAATGCTGGACAATCTCCTCACAGATGAAGAAGAGACTTGAAGCAACAGAAATATGGTTCCACAGAAGGATTCTAAGAATACCAGACGAGGTTTTAGAGAAAATGGAAGCAAAAAGGACACGTATACTTAACATCACAATGAAGCAGTTGACATTCTTAAGTACATAATGAGGACAGAGTGACTGGATAATTTGACACCCAAAGGATATATTGAAAACAAGAGCGACAGATAACCTAACGATCTTGTTTAAATTGATGGCAGAACAGGGTTTAAGAGAGATGAAAAATGATAGAATTTACTAAGAGCTACAAAAGAGAGAGGGACACGACATATGGAAGAAAAAGTTTCACGTTCGCTGAATTTTGAGCTCTGTTCTGAGTTTTCGTACCAGGAGCAACTACCAGCTTCATTAAAGATCAAGTGACAACAAGTCACTTTAATGTTTCAGTACTCGCCTCAGTATTCTATTAGGTTGGTGCAAAAATAATGTCGTTTTCTCAAATAGTAACATATGTTAAGTAATGCCCTCATCTAGAAAGCTTCGATGTTTCCTCTGATTTCCAATATTTCTAACTTCTTTGTAAGGCATTTTAGATTATTATTTGGTCACACTAGTAGCAACTGTTAAATTACACTAGAGATCAAATGACAGCAAGTCGCCTCCATATTCGTGTAATCCCTTAATATTTTAGTTGTTTTCAGGATCTCTGTTGTCTGGAGAATCTCGATTCTTCGTCTAATTTCCAGTTCTAACATTTTTACTAGCGTCCTAGGTGCTCCAACGGCGATGTCACATCTTTGTTTCACAAGCTTCTCAGTTCATTTGTGAGGTAGAGATATTTGTCCGGCCTTTCACTTTTTTTCAGTTTCATTATATGGGTCAAGTGCACCACAAATTCCATACTATGGTCAACAGCAACAGTGAATTTCATTCTATGGTCAACTGCACCATCAAATTTCACTCCATGGTCAATTTCACCAGCAAAATTCACTAACAAGTTTTCTTCTCCTTTACGATAACTAGAGTTTGTCTTCTGTGGATTGGCTTACGGCCATATCACTTTGAAAAACCGGTTCTCCTACGGTAACCAAGCCTAGTAGGTACCTAGATGGGTTACCGCGTGGGAATACCAGGTGCTGTGAGCTGGGATGTACTGGTGGTGTAGTGGATAACGGCTCGGAATTGGAGATCTGAGAACCGAGTTACAGTACCAGTTGTGTTCTTTATATTCAATTACGCGCAAATACCCTTGAGGAAAAAATATAAATCTACCTCTTCTCCTCCAGCTATGGGTTAATTAGTAGGACTTGTATCAATAAATCATTATTATCTCCAAAAAAACCATTACTATCTTAAAATAAAAATCAATCAATCTAAAGTAAGTATAAGAATCAGTTTGACCCTCAATTCTTTAGGGCGGATTCTAATTTGTGCATATACCAGTAACTTGTAGATACTTACCTGGCACAGGGTTCCGTCCCTATGCTGGTGGTATCACGGCTACGACTAGCTTGGACCGGCTCTGACCAGTTTGGACCAGCTATGACAAGCCAAAGCCAGGTATGATCAGCTAAGACCAGCCCCCGAGTGAAAACACTCGGGGCCCCACGTTAAAAACTGACCTTGTGTCACAACCTGATTCAGTGGGGGGTGGAGGGTCAAGTAAATATCTATACCAGTAACTTGTATAGTTAAATCCTCGTTGTTTAAAAATGTATATTGTGCAAAATAATTGATGTCCCTATGTATTTTAGTGTAAATATCAAGAATTGGATATCATAATTTATTATTCTATGCCTGTAGTTCATACTGCCGAAGAATTAATCATTCATTCAGGCATACGTCTTTGTGTATGAATACGAGGCTATTAAAACTATGTACGGCTTGATTTTGATAATATTGAATAGCCTGCATCGGATTGTATTCATAGTCCTTCTTAAAGCGCCAAGAATAGACTTCATCCCTGTATCAAACAACTTTTATTTTGTATGAACAGAATGACAAAGATTCTGACATGGTATGAAGATAATAATGGAAATAAAAGGAACTTCCGATTTCGTTGGGAGTCAATACTGTAAAGCAATTCAATCACATCCACTTATTCGCTGTTATTCTTTTCCTATTTTATTTCTTAAAAAATAGATTAAATAAGCTCTGTGAGGAGAATTAATCATCCACTGCATTCTGTATGACTCAAAAAGGGAGATGTAATATCAATGGGAAGCGCTGAAAATTTCAAGATTTTCACGCTGGAGAAAATAACCAAAGATGACTTCCTTTTAAGTCATTTTTTTGTTTTTGTTTTGTTTCGTTTATATCTTTCTTCCTTTTATCTTTGATAGGAATTTACGTAATAAATTCAATAGAATATAAAAGATAAAATTTCAGTCATGCCTTGTTTTAGTAAAGCAAGTCTCCGACTTTGTATTCTAAGTAACAGAACGAATGCGATAAAACAAAGACAATATTCTGTGATAGAGAAACACGTCACTATTTCAACCAAATGATAAGACATCAGAATAATATTATATAATATATTTTATATTATAATATTATTTTTATATTATGATAATATATGATACTAATAATATCCCTTGATATAGTATAATTTGATCTACTATAAAATACTGAATAGTCTTCATTGTTTATCCAGTCGATATTGATCGAACATTTCATTGATTAATACTTGGATAGAATATCGGAGAGGCACGATAAAAGAAATCCTTAAGAAAGTGATTAATTTTTAAAATGCCGAACAGATTGTGGGGTCGTTTTATAAAAGAAACTATTTGTCACTAACACATATATATATATATATATATATATATATATATATATATATATATATATATATATATATATATATATACTTAGTAGAAATCTTATAAGTATAAGAAGCTATACTCGCTCGGAAAACCTTCAGTATATTGATTTGCAAATAAACAAGCCAACACCAAAGGGGAAAAAAGGTATATAAAAAAGAAAGAACCAAGAACATGTACGTTAACAAACAATAATCGTTCAACATACGAGTTCAAGGCCCAAAGAAAAAATACCCGATACGAGTACCCAAAACAACTAAATAACAATACAATGAGTTAAACCTAGAGAACCAGACAAACCTACCAAGGTTTCATCTAAGTGGATCGTCAGGGAAGCCAGCCTTCCCTGACGATCAGCTAAGGTGAAACCTTGGTAGGTTTGTCTGGCTCTCTAGGTTTAACTATATATATATATATATATATATATATATATGTATGTATGTATGTATGTATGTATATATATATATATGTATATATATATATATGTATATATATATATATATGTATATATATATATATATGTATATATATATATATATATATGTATATATATATATGTATATATATATATATATATATATATGTATATATATATATATGTATATATATATATATATATATATGTATATATATATATATATATAATATATATATATATATATATATATATATATATATATATATATATATATATATATATATATATATATGCATGTATGTATGTATACGTGCTAATACCCTTGGGAAAGGTATTAATCCTCTTCTTCTACCTCCAGCTATGGATAAATAGCAAGACTGACCTTGGATGGCAAATAGTCTAGGAGAAGGACAATTCTGAATTCAAAACCTGCGAAGGATTTTTTGGGGACCTTGTGGCATATAGTGCACAGGCCTCTATATTCAAAAGGTGTTATTGGTTCTGTACAAAGCCTTCATCACTACAATCAAATCATTCGTGCTGGTGTCTGGCTGTGGGTTCCTGGAACTGAGCTGCTTGACCCTCATACGTTGAATACGACGGGAGAGTCCACCACCATATATATATATATATATATATATATATATATATATAGGTTCTTTATTTATTTATCCAACAGATTTTATTACTTAAACGTCATTTTTAGTAGATATTCGTATTTGAATAGACGTTGTCAAACAGTATACTTATTCATTTTCATCTACTAGACAGAATATTCGAGAAATCTTATTAAATAAAAATATTCGTTCTCCGGCAAGATTCGAGCCTGCATCCCTCTTGGCAGGGGAAACCGTCATTATATCCGATATGAATGTTTCGGGTATCTGAGAAAGATTTGCGCTTATAAGGCACAATCTAACTTTGCTTCGTCGTCGAATATATGTTATATATTATATATTACACAACAAAATCCAAAATTACCTTATACGGGGGTTGCTAGATCTATTTCAAGCGACGAAAACTACGTGGATCTTATTCAAGCCCGGCATACATCGGGGTTGAATAAGACTAAAGTAGTTTCTGTTGGTTGAAATAGATCTATAACCCCTCCACACACAGACACTCACACACACACACACACACACATACACACATATGAGGTAATTTTGGATTTTATTGTACAATGCTAGTATGCTCTGTTATAATATATTCATTGAGCTCTTTTTGTGGATCAGTTTTAATATTTTATATTACTCGAACCCACTTGGATTATATACCAACAGATATAGGAGGACACAGTCATGGCTGTCAAACAACTTCTGCGACCATATCACACCTTACATCTGGCCACTTAACTCCCATGACTGTAACCCCCTTGGTTATTATGTGTGGGGCACAGTTGAGCGAGAGACCATCAAAACTCCGTGTAACACCAAAGATGAACTGAAGTCAAGGATTATGGCAGCATTCACTAACTTAAACAAGGAGACTGTCCATATGAGTTGCGGGAGATTCTGAAGTCGTCTGAAGGCTATGATTGGAGTCAATGGTGATTTTATTGAATAAATTTACTCTTTACTATTTGAAGATATTTTTTGGTAATTTTGGTAAATATATCTGTTAAAAAGAGATGTCAGTGTTATTTTCATTTTTGCGTAATTTAGACGACAATTTATCCAGCGCACCATATATATATATATATATATATATATATACAGTGTAACCCGGATATAAGAGAGTTGTTAGGGACCGGATAAAAATCTCTTATATCCGGGTTTATCTTATATCCGGGTTTGGTCTATTTTGTTTAGGTAAGTATGGATCTGATTTGGGACCAGATAAAATCTCTCTTATATCCGGGTCTCATATCCGGGTTACACTATATATATATATATATATATATATACTTTTAAAGAATGCTGTACTTATGGGTTACAATATGAGATAGAGTGTATATATATATAAATAAATATAAAAGTGGATATTGAAGCCAACACCCAGAGGCGACATCCTGTTTCATGCATAATTTGTACCCAAGTGCAAAAATATGGGACCCATAGTGAGTATCAAACTCACTACTAATTATCTGTAAGGTTATTTTACTAACCATTACACCATGGCTAGGCGCTCGTAGATATTCTTCTTTTTTGTTGTTTTATTGTTGCTGTTTTTAGTTTGTATCGTTTCGTTTTGTTAATTTTATTTCGATTTTGCCTGAGTCTTCTGGCCAAAAGAAACAGCGTTTCGAATTTGTATAGCAGGTTTGTAATTCTTGCCTTTTCGTCTTTGCAAATAACGTAAAATAAGTCATAAAACTAACAAGTAAATTACGTTTTCAGGACTGGACTGCGGCTGATTTCCGGAACCATGGCATTTAGGTTTATCTTGTTTGTCGTTTAGGGTAGCCAGAACAACAACACAATGTTGGCTTTGAGATTTAAACAACATTTGTCTTCTTCTTATCGCCATTCACAACATTACGAAAGTAAAGATTGACGTGACTGAAGTTCTTTATTCAAACATATATCAACATTTTTTCTTTCTCTTATCTTTAACAAACACAGCAAAATAGTTCCAGTTAATATTAATAAGTTAACGTCCAGTTATTTTAATTCACTCTCCCACAGTCACTCAGCTTAATTTTTCATTGTTTTTTTTTGTCTTGCACATACAGTATATATATTATATTTCATGAGTGTAGATATAAAAGAGGGAGTTTTGAAAAGTTGTCGGCGTTACTTGCTTTCTAAGACCAGGACAAATAATTAATATCGTAATTTAAAAAAGAAGCTTTCTTATTTGCACAGAGAATGTTTCAGTACCCTCGTACCTTGTGATTGAATATACATACATGAACCTGTCGCAGCTTTGTGTTTGTCCTTCAGTGTACACGTAGGCACGTAATGTTATCTTGTGCCATAGACAGGTTACGATGGGTAAATTGTCGCCATTTTATATTCTTAATTTCATGCATGCGCGTTGTTTGTTTTTGATTTTGTCGACTGCACATTATAGTAGGGTCAGTTGTGAGAAAAAGAGTACCAGGATGCACCTCATTCTGTTAGAAATTTGGAAACGGCATGCTGTACTGCTTGGCATTCGCGCCGAAATCTCCAATACGAACATTTCAGAGTGTTTTGGTATCAATCTGAGAACAGTGCAGAGAATTCAGAAAGAGTTGGATGAGTATAATGGTGATTACGAAGATGTTTAGTGTGATCACTAGTGATGGCGGCGTTATGCCTCCATTCATCTTGCCACAGGGCCTCAGACTCAACACAGAAGGTCTACATCTAATACTTGAGTAGGTAGTGCTGCCCTGTAGCAGTTTTCAATCACTCCGTATATAAACTAGTTTTAACCCGCGAAAATTTCAAGGTTTTCTTATTTGAATTTTCTGATAAATCTTAATTAATTAAGAGAATTATTGAATAAACACATGGAGAGTTCTATGACAATAAAATATCCGTAGAAATTCTCCTATCGGTTTGAGCTTAACAACTTAACAAAATATTAAAATAATAATCGTAAATATGAATGCTGGTCGTTATGTTAAGATGTAAGGAGATACAAATGAAAACATTCGAAATTAATAACTTTTCCCATTTCAATGAAACAGGAGTTAAACACGTCTTTCTTGCATTTTCTCATATTCCGTTATTCATGAGGTATTGGCAGGACGTAATGGTCGTGCGAACTAACAAAGAGCGGTACAAGCACAAATATTACATAATATTCTATATAAAAAATATTACACTTTCATTTTTAAAGATTGCAGCTCAACGAGAAGGCAATTTTTCAGTTCCGTTTTCAAAAGAACGTGTTTTTCTTTGAAGAATTAAAAAAGAAGGCTTTCAACTTCTTTATTTCTGAATGTTCTAACAGTTATGAAATGGACATTTGCAGGGGCTAAATCTGGTGAATTTGAAGAATGTGCTAGAACCTCCCATTCTTATTTTTTTCTTGGATTTGTTTTGCAAAGTTGTGCCCATGCCGGAGAATGAGACATTTTCTGTTTGTCAAAGGACGCTTTCGATGTAAGGCTTCGTTTACCCGATCAAGTTGCTGAAAATGACGGCCTGCATTGGCGGTACTTTCATGCTCCACTTGCCCGTAATGGACAATACGCTTCATATTTCACGAGATACAAAACAAGAACTGCCGATAGAGGTCTGGTTTTTGGGTGCTTGCACTGGTTTCTCATTTTGTGATAACCGCTTTACTTTTCCTTTTCTGTTATAGAACCCATTTTAACATCTGTAACATTGCGCTGCAAAAAAAAAAAAAAAAAAAAAAAAAGGAAAGGTTCGCATTTCTGGCTAAGAGAAATATTGCAGATGATGGAACTTTGTGTTCGGATCTCAATCAAAAACTCACGAAGAGCCCTAATTACCTCTTTGCAAGCTTTCCTTATTCGCTTGAGTTGTTCATCGGTAGTTGAACATAACACGTTGAGTTGCGGCCATATTTTTTGTATGTTTTACGTTTATTTCGAAACTTGTTTCGCTAGATCAATTACGACTGAGTAGTGAGTTCGATCCTCACGGGGCGCTCCATACTTTCGTCCTTGTGCCATATCTAAGCCATACTTAGTAAACCACTATACGCGTACGTGAGTGACGACTAAACTTCCATCCAATTTCTTTCTCATTCCTTTGTATAAGAAGTAAGCTTTTATAATTCTCATATTTTCTGAAATTGAAAATGGATATCTTCAACGTCGCTGAAGTTGGTGCAGAAACTATATAGAAATGTTTAAGGCGTTGAAAAATCAGGAGGACATTTGTTTATTATCATAATCATAACAAGTTGCATATTCCGGTTAAGAACGCCAAGAGCAATCACTTTGAAGTCATCAGAGAAAACAGTAAAATGTTTAGTTTGGGAATTAAATTATCGTAGTCCTGTCCAGAATTCACTGCCATATAGAAAAATTAATATATCATAGCAGTTCAGCACGATTGTCTTTGTTTCCAACAAATTCACTTTAGAATTATCCTGATTCTTAGTAATCTATTGAGATTTTGCAAGGCTTCTTTTGCTATTGCAATACGTCTTCAGATTTGGGATTCTGTTTAACATTTGATTATAACATTCTTTCAGCATTCGATTATAACATTCTTTTAACATTAGATTATAACATTCTTTTAACATTTGATTATAACATTCTTTTAGCATTTGATTATAACATTCTTTTACCATTCGATTATAAAATTCTTTTAATATTCGGTTATAACATTCTGTTTAACATTCTATTATAACATTCTTTTCAGCATTTAATTATAACATTCTTTTAGCATTCGATTATAAAATTCTTTTAGCATTTGTTTATAACATTCTGTTTAACATTCGATTATAAAATTCTTTTTAACATTTGATAACAATTTTTTAACATTTGATTATATCATTCTTTTAGCATTCGATTATAAAATTCCTTTAGCATTCCATTATAACATTCTTTTAGCATTCGATTATAACATTCTTTTAACATTTCATTGTAACATATTTTTTAAATATTTAAGTTAATTTTCTTTCGAAGTCAAACAATCTACATTTGTTGATACTTTCATTATCTGTTTTTCAATCTAGTGTAAAAACATTGCAACATCAAAACAAATCAAGTAATTGCGAATGATTTCAAAACGGGTTTAATAAAAGTACTTTTCTGTTGTGGAGAGTTGAAAAGATATCTTTGAAGGGCATTATCGGCAATCTTTCTCTCCTATTCTTTTATATATTTGTAAAATGTTCACATAAAAAACTTGATTTTATGAGAAACATCTACCTCTTTCCTATTATGACTCTGTTGTGCACATTTCTCTCTCTGTCTCACTTAAACACTGATTATTCCATTCTTTCTTTCTTTTTTTTATAAATCAGTTCACCCCAAGCAAGGCAATAAAGTTCCTAAGACGCAAGATGTTGTTGAGTGCGCGAGAATATGAGAAAAACATGAGTAAGGAGAGAAAAAAAATAAAAGAACAGGACTTAAGAAGACAGAAGATAACGGTTGACATTGAATTGAAATGTCTGAAGAAAAAAATTGACTGGAAATCCGGGAGAGAGTTTCACAAATGAGAAGTGCGGGAGAAGAAACTGCTAGCATAGAACCTACGGTTACATGTAGCCATTTCAACTGTAAAATGATGAGACCTTGCTGCTATTCTAATATCGACAGTGTGTAGCACCTAATGAGGATTGAGCTCACAACTCAATAGTAAGTGATATGACGAGACAAGCTTACCAAACATTACACTACTTCGATATATATATATATATATATATATATATATATATATATATATATATATATATATATATATAGTCAATAAATAAATGTTCAGTCCACTTATCTTTCGACCTGTTTTGAGGACATAACACTCATCAGAGTCATAGTTTCAGGTAAGCACGCATGAACGCGCACTCGATTGACATATTTCCTTACAAACCTCAACTCAAGGTTGCAGTGTTTTCAGGAACAATCTTTGGTAGCCTTCTCACAGTTATTCTATATTCCGTTTCGTTGTTTGCCATTCCAACCAATAAAATTTTCTCTTCTCCCTCTGATCGTATTTTCTCGTTACCTAAAACTTTCCCTCTCTTTCTATCTTACTCCCTTTTTCTCTTCTACACATATTGTGTACTTCTCTACTTTTGTGCCATTTCCCTATCGTCCTTTTCTATCTCTTTCGCATCACTTTATATCTTTCTTCCACTTCCTAACATTTCTTCTCACCTCTTCATCCTCTTGAAGCTTACACCTCCCCCTCTTCCTATCCCTCTTCCTCCTCTTCCATCTTCTCCATTCATTTCCTTTTTTCATGTCTCACCTCTTCATCCTTTTCTTCGCTTCCTCTTTTTTCTCTCTTCTTCCTCTACCTATTTTCTTCTTTTATCTTTTTTTTTCTTTCTTTTCTATCCTCATACCTCCAGTTCCTCAACTCAACAGCCTGTCTGTTCTTTGTTTTCCTATTCTTTTTAGTTTCCGTCAAAGTTTCGAGGCTTCCTGTAAGGCAAGCGGCCTATTCCGTTTCGTTAATGTCGCAGTATAATTATAGAGCCACAATGGGCTTCATAAGTCAGAACAACCACAGCAACAGAAATAACACCTAAGAAGCCATACAATAATGATGGTATGATCTTAAAAAGTCGACATTTCTAAAGAGACCAACAACAGGCTTTAAGAAAAACCTTTATTAATTAGAACAAAGTTTTTCTAGCTGACATCAACTTCGAAATTCCACAAAGGCTTCATGTATCAAAATTGGAAAAGTATAATACTAACAACTAAAAATGAAAAAGAAAATGCATATGCGAATGCATATGCGAAGTTTTACGGAGCTTCTTTGAAAACTTTGATATCAAAATTCATTGTCTAATACAACAAGGTACAAATCTAATATGATTGATAAAATAAAGAAGTTGAAGAGAAAAAGGAACAATAAGAGGGGATATGTAGGTAGAAAAAAAAGGGGGAAAATACGTGAGAAATTTAGTAAAAGATTGCCAAAAATTAATACGAGAAATGATGATCCTTGAGAAGAAAACATTTTTTTCATCCAATTACAAGTTAGATCTGGAATCTAGCTGTTGCTTATTTATGTAAGCGTTGTGGGATGGAACCCAGTTGTTTTAGGAAAATAAAATTATTGATGTTATGGCCCAGGTTAGGACCAAGGAAGATTAACACGAACACAAGAATAGAAATAAGGAAGGTATATTACACGAAATAATAATACAAGATGTAGAAGGTGTTAGTATGATTGTCATTTTGGTTTGGAGTGAACTACTATCGGCTCGACTCGATTCGTCCCTCTCTTGAGAGTCGTAGTATACATAGTGTTAGGAAGAGTTCATTCTGTAATAGGTAAGGACCCATGGCAATTGATAAACAAAAGCTTATATAATTCTACAAATTAAAAAAAATATATATTTTTTTAAAGTGTTCGTAAACATAATTGAAATGAAACACCAAGGCTGGTGCATACTAGCCCCCGACCTGATTGGGGGGCTGCGGGCAGTGCTTTTTGACCTTCTCTATTTGACCAACATTTGTTTTTTTCTACCTACATTTATATACGTTACAAATTAAACTAAGCACAACTGACTATTAAAGGATGAACATTTTTTGCAGATTTTGACGTCATTCTGGGTTCTTTTTGCCCAAAATCATGCTCGAGAAAACACCATATAAAATTCACTATTTTCTATCCATAATGTTGAATGTGTTAAAAAATCGACTTTTTAACAAGAAAAATCTCAAATTTATATTAAAATTGTTGTTGATTTATTTAAGATTGGACAATTTCTTATGACATGTCTCAAATTTATAGGTAGATACATTGTATTTATTTTCAATTTTTCTACTTGAATTATTCGCCCAATTTGCATATTATTTATTATTGTGCATAATTAGGTTGCAATAAAATTTGTATTTTATATGATTACTACCTAATAAAAAATGAGATGTAGTAGAGTGGTGCGGGCGTTTCATAGATTGGAGGGGGCATATTATAGATTTAGTCAGGGAGCACGATACCCTTTCACCGATCTTGTGTGACATGAAAATATTTGACAATCCAAATGACAAATTGTTTTCATTTGTATCTGTGTGATGATAATGTTCTGTTTTGTTTAAAGTTTTAATACTCGAGATTATGTTTACACTGAAAGCGTATATACATATGTAGCAGTATCACCAGTTACAACCGTAATACTCCAATAGGTAAATTTATCTGAAGAGGATATATATTGTACAGTTATTTTTAACAATTCTGACAGTAAAATGAAAGGGAATAAAATGTAGAATTTGCATAGAGATCATTGAAAATGTCTAATCTGTAAAGTTACAAAATGAACAAAATTTTTACCGAAGACTGAATAACTGAGAAAAGTTATCAAAATTTATAGAAAAGCATTAGCCTAAAAAAAAACTGAGTCTAAAAATTAAGAATTAAATTAAGAATTGTTTAAAAAAATATATTTGTTATTTATTTTTTATTCACCAATTTAAGAGGGAAAATCACTAAGATTTTGTAGTAATTTGAACCTTCATTTTTTGAAGATCGTCTCCAAATGTCAGAAAACATAACATGCTTTTTCGAGGGATTTCATTGGCCCCAAAATATAAATTTGGCAATTTAAATTTCTGGAGTCTAAAAATGCACGAAATAAACAAAATGATGCATTTTATTAGAAAAAATACAGGCTGCTTACAGCGTTATGAATTTCCTATAATTGAATATATATATATATATATATATATATATATATATATATATATATATATATATATATATATATATATATATATATATCAAGCTCTTGATAATAACGACGAAGCTCGAGTTCTGGCTTTAGATATCTCGAAGTCGTTTGGCATGCTGGTTTCCTTCGTAAGCTCCAGGCTTATGGTATTATAGGACGATTATTTGGTTTAATCCAATTATTCTTATCAAATCGTGAAATGAAGGTCGTTCTGAACAGGTTCGCTTCCAATTCCTTCCATAAGAACGCAGGGATTCCTCAAGGTTCTATCCTGGGTCCTACACTATTTTCGATCTTCATCAATGATCTTCCTGATGTCATCAGTTTTTAAATTGGAATCTATCCAGACAATTACTCCTGTCTCAATAAAAAAACCCAGCAGCGCTGACAAAGTTAACCTGTCCGCTGCTCTTGACAAGACTCTCCAATCAGTGGTTAACTGGGGCAATAAAGGGTTTGTAAACCTTAATGCCTCCAAAACTATACTGCTCTCATCTAACTGTCCCTGTACCCCATCAGCATGTTTGATGCTCGACTCCGTATGAGTGTTTCACTTCGCCTCACGTTTGGCCTCACGTTTTCCAATGGCTTGAGGTGGAACAATTAAAATTGAAACAATAGTGACACATCTTCTGAAAGGAAAGTCGGTTCACTGTGTCGTACCAGAAGCTTTTTCTCGTCAGAGTTCATCTTATACATCTGCAAATCTACCACTGGTCTACACGTTAAATATTGTTGCCATATCTGGTCTGGTGCGCCTGCTGTTCATCTCGAGGTTCTTGACAAAATCTAATTAAGGATCTGCAAAGTAATCGGTCCTGAATTGACATCTCGACTTCAGTCACCCTCTCATAGACGTGATGTGGCTTCCCTCTGTCTTTTCTACAAATATTTTCATGGCAACTGTTCTGATGAGCTATCTTCCCTGACTCCCTGAATCTAGGTCCCACCCTTTTACTGTTGGAATAGATAAATGTAACCACCGCTTCTATTCCAGGGATTTATTTCTTGCGCTTTCCGACAGTGGAAATCCCTTCCTATTACTTGATTTCCCTTTCTTTTCAAAAATTTAAATTCATCGTCAATCTCCATTTTCTATTGTCGTAATCCCCGTTCTTCTTTTGTTCTTTCCTCAATCACCTCTATACACAGTTTCCCCCCCCCCCACACTTTCACTCTCTGTACCCCCCTGCGTGCTAGTGGCTCTCCCGCCTTGCTTGGGACGAAATGCTTTAAATAGTTAGGAAATTCTTATTAAATGATTCCAAAGTGCGATACCTGAAGTGCTGTTTTTAACGTGTATTTTTCGGACTCTACCAACTTTAACCGAGGGCTAAATGTATGCTGTATCTCGTAAAATTGATAAATTCACCGGGGAGGATTTGCAAGAAAAGCCAACAGACCAATGATATTACCGTAAATGGTCTTTGTATAGTCCTTTCACATGCTATTCTCTGGCCAAATTATGTCGACGCTGACAATGAATATAACAACATTTTGTTAAAGAGAATGTATTTTTCATATAACCCATTCATTTTCCCTCTCTACTATCGGGTTATATAAATAACAAGGTAATATTAAAAAATACAATGAAATAGTAGGGAAATAGTTTGATTCATGCCTTTCTGAAGAATATTAAAGATATAAGCAGTTTCAATTAGAATTCAAACTCGACGCTTAACGTTTCCATTTTTAAGTAGTTTATCCATGACTACTCATAAAAAACTATTATTCCACGTGGGTCCACAACCTGCCATCAGCATGGCTGATGCTAAACTCCAGGAGAGCAACATTCTTGGCCTCACGTTTTCCAGTGACATAAAGTAGGGAGACTATATCGAATCAACTGCTTCATCTACTGCAAGGAAAGTTGATTCACTGTGTCGTGCCAAAAGTTTTTCTCATCAGAATCCATCTTTGCACATTTATAAATTTACCATTCGTCCGTGCATTGAATACTGTTACCGAATCTAGTCTGGTGATCCTGCTGTAAATCTTGAGATTATTGATTCTTGATAAAATTCAAAGAAGCAACTTTAATGTAATCTATTCTCTCATTCTCTTTCAATTTCACTCCCTGTAATTCCTTGCGTTCTTGTGTCATTACCGCTTTGTTTGGGGCGTAATGATTAAAAAAAAATAAAAAATAAAAAAAGGGGTCACTCTACGAGTGCTGCAGTTACTATGTAACCCAGTACTAACTGCCATATGCTCGGAGCATCGGCGACTAAAATCAGTTCCTTCACTAGGCTTTTTTCTGGTAAGGAAATTGGCTAGATATTCAGCAGGATTAAAAACTTGACACGCCATCGCTGAACGGAGAGCTTCCAAGAGCGACGCCATCGGCCAAGGTGCAGGGTTTATTCGATGGGATCAATGGCCACATATCATCAGCTGGGGTTTAACCTAGAGAACTATGGAATCCGCCAGGTCCAAGATACGTACACTACTTATGAATGAATTCCTCTATGGCTTTCAATCCAGGCGCGTGGATATAACTGGTCAGGTGCCCCACTGCGCAGCGACCCTATGGTCGCACCCTCCCATCGGATTGATGATGATGATGATGATGATATACACTTACAACGATAGAGAAAGGCATGTACAGAATAACAAACAAACGTGTATGAGCATTTTTAAAATGCTCTAAGGATAAGAGATTGCTCACGAAACTTGAAATCAGGAAGCCGTTTAGCAATGATCTTCACCAGTTAGGCATTTCGAGTAGGATCTCTGACATATCACTCACCCAAAGTAAGGTAATCCTGTAAGTGAACGACGCTCAATTTACGCGCTTAAATGAAAGTTTCCACAGCCTCGTGCGTATGTGCCTAAGTGGACGTTAGAAATCCAGAAACAGGAATGAGTTTACGATGCTAAGGGCGTTTTTATGCATGGTGTGTGAATCAGAAATGGATTTTTTTTGACACTGACATGATCTGCCGACGTAAAAGACAGAAGCCCTTTGGCGATGTCAAAACGATTGGAAATCGGAAAGAGAAATATTTGTTACAAACATGGCTGACAGAAACGCGGAAAGAAAAAATAAAATAATAAAACAACCGATGTAGCAGAAGTCGAACGAAGGAGTAAGGGAAAAAGTATGTCTTTGAAAGAAAGAAAGAAAGAAAGAAAGAAAGGATGGCGAGTGATTATTTTACAGAGAAAGATAAAGAGAGAGAAAGAAAGAGAGTGAGAGAGACAGACAGACAGGCAGACAAGCAAGCAAACAGACAGACAGGCAAACAGACAAAGACAGGGACGGAGAGAGAGAAAGAATTATTCGCATTTGGCAATTTGATTCATCCCCTTATATCATTTCTATTTACCTTTTCAGTGGACACTATCAAATATTCTATCGGTATTATAATTCATAATTGGTGTAAGTAGTCGTAGTAAAAAAAATCCACGAGAATGCTTACTTCATTAATTTAAAAGCTTTTAGTTTTACATGAGTCAAGAGTGTATGTCCTCTTAAATTTTAAACTGAGTTTAGAAAAAAAAATTACAGTTACACAACAAAATAAATATACATTTTTTTAAGCATAACATAGATAGATAGATAGATAGATAGATAGATATTAGGTTGGTGCAAAAATAATGTCGTTTTCTCACATAGTAACATATGTGAGAAAACGACATTATTTTTGCACCAACCTAGATAGATAGATAGATCACTAAAAAGAGAAGAGTACAAGAAAACAAAAAAGATATGAAAGAAAGGAAGAAAGAAAGAAAGAAAAAGAAAGAAAGAAAGAAAGGATGTCGAGTGATTAACGTGAAACGTTATCAGATAAAAGAGAGGAAAGTGAGGAAGGAACGTTAGAATGAAAAGGTTTCGCTTTAAGAAAATTTAAAGAAAAGAATCCCCATGATTCGAAGAGAAAATATATGGCGAAAATGTTTTTGGATAAGAAAAATTGAAGAATTATTCTTCTAGTGTAAAAAAAAATATTCATTATATATTAGGTTGGTGCAAAAATAATGACGTAATAATGTCGTTTTTTGACGTATTTTTTAACGTCAAAAAACGACATTATTACGTCATTATTTTTGTACCAACCTAATACATATGTAAAGGTATTCTTAGGCTTACAGAATTCAATTACTGCAATAAAATATATAAAAAAATATATAAAACTAAAATATATAAATATATATTTTAATTTAAAAAAAATAAAAAAAGTTGACCGGTTAACCCAATTTTCCAAATGAACATGACTTACATGCCTTAAAAATCTGGGCAAACTTGCATCTTCGTGCCCGAAAAAAAAAGTGTCAAAAGGACACTTTTTCCCTTAACACCGCTACTATTTTAAGTGCCATTGCTCATCGGCAATGTTTATTGTTTTAAAGCGATGATAAGAATCGTGATAAAATGTAATGATAGACGGCTTCCAAATAGTTCCGTCAACCCAATTTCACTCACAATGCTTGTGTCAATTCGTGGGGTATGGTTTTCAGTCACTTTCCACGCCCTATAACGTCAATAAGTAAGCTTCCTGACAGATCAAACATGGTGAGATTTGAACCTGTGTCTCATGTTTTAACCATTCGGTTACGTGCTCATTGCCAATATAATGGCGTAAGTATAAAAACTTGTGAATTAAGACTTCTTAGCTTGTGCTGTAGTGAGTCTTTAGTTTGAATAATTGTTAATGATAGCCATTAATCCAGTACAGCTGAAATATTAAACCAGTACAAATGAACATTAGAACCTCGTTCCCCAATCTTAAACGCAGATATCAAGACATTTACACAAGTACTCTTAAAATAAGCGGCGTGTTTTCATACTGAGGTCGAAAGAAAAAAAAATTGTCATTTAAATATGGCGGGGTTTATAAGCGACTATGGATTAATATTCGTTTTCTTTCTTTAATTTAATAGCGAGAATTGGATTAAACAATAATTTCTTATTCAATGTTGCTTACAGTGTAACCCGGATATAAGAGAGCTGTCGGGACCGCCGAAGTCTCTTATATCCGGGTTACTCTTGTATACGGGTTTGGTCTATTTTGTTTAAGTAAGTATGACTCTAATTTGGGACCAGATAAAATCTCTCTTATATCAGGGTTTCTCTTATATCCGGGTTACACTGTACAAGCATTTTAGATGTTATTGGCATTCGAAATATGAAATTTTTCAACAATAGTCACGATGATGATCTGTTTTATTTCTTTATTTTGTAAAAACGAGTATATAATCTTAGCTTTATATATCTCGTTTTGCTTACCCTTTTCGTTTTCGCTCCTTAAAAATGTTTTTCTTTTTTTTCTTATTTTTTCACACTCAGTAATCCTTTGTATCTTAGTGGCTTTACTGCCTTGCATGGGGTGAAATGATTAGAAAAAAGTAAAAGAAAAAACTGCGAAATGCCACCATATGTCATCTGGATAATATTATCGGTGAAGAATGATAGACATAGTTATGTAAGATAGATTCAGGAGAGAAAAATTATCTAGCACGACACAGTTAACCGACACTTTTGGGGGTAGACCTACCAATGGATTCGAAATAATCTTTCCATTTCATGTCAACCGGGAATATTAACCCGGTTTGTTTACAACAAAATTTTCAGTGTCTTGTTGTACCACCTTGTGTAGCTGCCGTTTTTAAAGCAAAAACATGAGCAACACATAATTAAATAGCTGTTTCTAAATCCCTGCTAATCACTCTTCATATGCATAAGTATGTGCGTGTATGGACGATCACTGAGTAAAATTTCTCTATACGCATGCGTATTCGGTTAAATGTCTGCGTGTTCAAAACAATTTGGGACAAAGTTATGCTACACAAAAACGATAGTCTTTTCCCTTTTCCACTTGTTTATGAGCAAAACGGACGCTTCAAATGTACGAAGTTTTACGATGAAATTTTTCCCTCAATCTATTCTTTTTATAAATCATTGTTTTTCACACATTCACTGCTTTCATGATTTATTCAGAAGAGCCAAATATTTGCATACGCATTGTCTACAGCTCTTTCTAGCATTAAAATAAAATTGTCTGACGGCAAAAAAATGGTTCGTCACTATGAATAATATTTTAGTTGACGTACACGAAGCTAATACAAGATATATTTGTTATGACTGAAAACAAACCTGCATGCAATAAGAAGAATCTCTATTCGGTGTGTAAATGCGACATTCATACAATACACAAGCTAATACAGCAGACTGTTGACTGAGAAACCCCATACAAGAGTGTCTATTTTCACACATATGCAGTAAGGTTCGCTTTGATTAATTACTAAGTTACATCAAGGCCGATTCTCGATATATATTGAAATAAGAAATTTAATGGATGCGCCTGTTTGTTTACATTGCGCAGATCAGTACGAAAATTTCAGTGATTGCGCAGTTCAGTGTTGCCAACATTGTGTGAAAATTTTGTGTGAATTGATTGGACGGTTTTTGAAATATTAGAAAAAAAGTTATCTCGATAATAATTTGGCACGCAGTGTATAGTCACCTTGAACAATACATATGATATGTCTTCCAATTTCCGATTTGTATTATTTCGGCATCAATCCAAATGGCAAAATATATATTTTGCCATTTGAATATATGCTGATAAAACTGCTGAAAGAAAAGATTAAAAAGTATAAAATTAACGTTTGAAAGAGAAACTGATTTGTTTTTTACGGCTTATCAACCCTTTGCAGGTTATTTAAAGCCAGAAAAATAGTTTTAGATTGTAAGAATTTGGGGGATATAATAATGATTTACTGATACAAGTTCTACTAATTAACCCATAACTAGGAGCGTAGAAGAGGTGGATTCATACCTTTCCAAGGGTATTTGCTCGTATGTCAATATAACGGATTCGACTGGAATTCAAATGTGGATCTCCGATTTCCAATTCCGAGCCGTTATTCATTACCCCACTCGCACATCTATGATTGCAGCAGCTGGTATTCCCAAGTGGTTACCTATCTAGATACTAACCAGACACGATGTTGCTTAACTTCGGTAACCGCACGAGAACCGGTGTTTCAACGTGATATATCCGTAAGCCTGATGTCCGTAAAAGTAAAAAGATAAAGACAAAATTCAATGGCGGGCATTAATGGGTTAACTTTAAAAAAAAAAAAAGAACATGAAAACAAATAAAAAGAACGGGTAAAAAATGACAAAATCAATACGAATGACGTAAAAAGAATGAAAAAGAATGCGTCTAAGAAAGAATGTGTGAGAACTATTGACTTTTCAGAAGAAGGAAATTGCTAGAAAGTAATTGAAACTCACCTGAAGCGAGCTGAATGTCTAATGCTCCTCATGCCAATGACACTTCCACCGAGCTTCTTCTCCACGGCATATGACTTCACTGAATTTCTTTTGGTGTGATCCTCTTGAATTTATATTTAAACTGGGGTCATCAGGAGAGAATGTGTACCGTTTCGGGGCCTTCCTCTCAACGGTTTCAGTTGCACACCGCCCCCCGCCCTCACTGATGTGAGGCCTCATTATAACGATATACAAGTATTGCAGATAAACTAGTTCAAATGTGTAACGGCGAAATTAAATTTACGAAAATTCCGAAAAACAGCAAACCTCGCGTCCTGAGAATGCGACGTGACCCTCATTACGCATTCACGATCAGTCATGTCATACCGTCATGTTCGCTGAAACACTCCACGGAGTATTTCGTTTTTTCCATATCCACATTCTCAGTTACTTCTATTAGGCGTTTTATACTTTTGGCCCTATTACGCCCTTTGATTCCAATTTGGCCCAGAAATTGGTACCGAGTGCCTGAAACGAAACCCCTTGCTCCAATTTCCACTGCTCTAACAATTGCATTATACCCCTCCTTTATTAGATCTGACTTTAGATTTTCATATTTATTAGTTTTATAATCGTGGCTTTGTTCCATCCGGCATTCATATGGTACTGTTAATTCAACCAGGATGATTTTATAGTTCACCCTTGACAGAAGAACAATATCTGGTCGCAGACCTTTACTTGATATTATTTTGGGATAATCATTACGCCAACCAGGAAGGTCTGCAGATACCTCACAGATGCCACCAGAACTAAGGAGATTTTTTTCCGGGTATAGCATGACATTTGCTTGTTTGCTTAGAACCGACATATCTTTTAACTTTTGCAACAAATTTCTGGGCTGAATTAGATGACTCAGACTTCATATATTTCTTTATAATTTTGACCAGCTCATCCAAAACACTATTGTGCCTCCATGTATATCTTCCATTGACAAGTGCTGTTTTACAGGAACTAAGAACATGTTCTAATGTTTGTGGCTTTTCCTTACACAGGGGACAAGTAGGATCACTCTCTTTCTTCCATTTAACAAGATTGTTCTTAGATGGTAGCAGGTCATACGTGGAACGTATTAAATAGCTCAACCTGAGTGGAGCCATCTGCCAAATGTCCTTCCAAGTAATAGATTTTTGCAGAGCCTCCTCCCAGTTTGTCCATTGGTCTTGTTGGGATTGTTGCACTCCTTTTACGAGTCTTTTTTTTATCTTCTTCGTTCATCACATTTTGCGATCTTTACCAGAAGTTTTCGACCACCATTGCCTTTCATTTAATCCTAACCCTTGTTTCCCTGCTTGAGTGTAACCGATGACTTCATTGAAAGCTAGATTGTCTTTAGCACTTGTTATCGTCTCCCTGACCTTCTATTTTTCAAATATTTTTCAAAATATTTTCGAAAAATAAACGAGAATTAATGCTTGAACAAGAATATCGTCAATGAATATAGATACAAAAAGAATTAGATAGATAGATAGATAGATAGATAGATAGATAGATAGATAGATAGATAGATAGATAGATAGATAGATAAAGAGAGAGGGGGTGGGACAGAAATAGATAGATAGATAGATAGATAGATAGATAGATAATGCACAGACGAAGATAGATAGATAGGTAGATAGATAGATAGATAGATAGATAGATAGATAGATAGATAGATAGAAAAGAGTTTAAATTAAAAGATAGATATGAAAATATTTAAAAGATTTAAATGAAAAGATAAATACGAAAAGGTTTAGATAGATAGATAGATAGATAGAAAAAAGATAGAGGTGAAGATATAAAGACAGGAACTGAGATAGATAGATAGATAAACTCCGAACGAAATCATCTCACATCTTAGCAAACTGTTATCAATGCGAAGCCACTTTATATATCTTTAATTGATTGCAAAAATGCTAAAAAAAAAATAAACTTTCGGTAATTTTTTTCTTTTTTGTTTTTGAAAAATTTAAGTTCTTCCAATTCCCACTAAGGAAAAAATAATTGCTAAATGGTCTTATTTTTAAAAACAAATCATATGAATGAATAGTGTCAGCGTTACCGGCCATTTTTAATTACCTTTTCTGGCCTCTTGGAAATGTTATGATGTATCATTGCAATTTAAAAAAATAACACCAAGTAATTCATATATAAGTTCAAGAAATAATTATGCGTTTAAGTATGGCATCATATATTTACGAATTTTTATATAATTAATGAAGAAATAATAGCTTTAATTTGTAAATATTTGTGGAAATTATTTTTTCTTTCTTCCGTTATGTAAATATTATCTGCTTGATTCTATGATTAAATTTTGCAATATTCTGAGCCTTGAAAAATAAGACACATAGTCGTTGGTGTTTACATATGGCTTGTGGCATGTGTATTCTAATCTTCCTTCTGAAAATTTAGCTTCAAGCTCTAAGAAAATTAGTTAGTTTTGTTTACATCGTGAGACAATCTATGATGACATCTGAGTTGGTCTATAATATATCCCAATGAATTCAGTTGTAGCCATGGAATTTATTTATTGTCAAACGAATGGTTGCTATTGCAAAGGAATTATCAAGTATTAACGCATTATTGGATAATAAGATAATGCTCAATATTTAATATAATTATTGGATAAGATAATCCATAATATTCATATTTTTCCCAATCACATATTCTTTTTAATCATTTCACCCCAAGGAAGGCAATAAAGCCACTAAGAGGCAAGGGGGTTACTGAGTGTTAGCATATGACAAAAAGAAGGAAAGAGAATAATAAAAGAAAAAGAAATAAGAAGACAGAAGATACCGATTGAGATTATATTTAAATTTTTGAAGATCAAAGATGACTGGGAAGCTAGAAGCAAGAGAGAAGTGCGATAGAAGAAACTGTTAGCATAGGATTTACGGTTGCATCTAGCCATTTCAACTGTAAAATCATGACACATTACCGCCAATCTAGTACTGCGCTTAAATTCAGAAAGTCTTGGTACCGTAGGGAAAACTTCGTTAGATCAATTACCATGAAGTATTTAAAGAAAAAAACAAACAGGGAAACTACATTACGGCGGTGGGAAAGGACTGAAGCCGAGATGCCAGGTCAGGATCAATAACATTGCAAATTCTTCTTTAGATTTTATCAAGAATTTCTAAATGTATAGCAGGAGCACCAGACCAGATATGGCAACAATATTCAATGCATGGACGAATGGCCGACTTATAACTATGTAAGATAGATTCTGGAAAGAAAATTAGTCAAGTACGACACAGAGAACCAACTTTCCTAGCAGCAGACCTAGCAAGTGATTCAATATAATCTTTCCATTCCATGTCATCGGAAAATGTTAGCCCAAGAAGGCGCAACTTATCACTCACCTGGATGGATGGTAGGAAGTGCTCTCTCAGATTATTGATAGAGAGTAGGTTCGTTTTGTAAACGTTAAAATTATTTAGACAGATCGCGATAGCTATTAGGAAGATGTGAGATGTTAAATATAGTTTAATGTTTAAAAAAATATTTAGTATTATTATTGTTTAGGTAATAAGCAATATAATATAGCACAAATATTGTGGAAAAAGGAATTTTTGACTATATACACATTTTTTACGTATTTATGGCTATTTTTTATCTTTTAGCAAAAACGACATTCTTGTACATGTAGTTATGTAGTTATATATTACTATTTTTTTAAATTATTAACTATTTGTGCTCTGTTGTTGACATTAATAGCTTTTTGCTGATGTGTTAAAATTTTGGAATAATGCAATAATAAAAATGTAAGTTTCATCTCTCTGATAGATGTTGCGATCTGTGAATTATTAATTTTTTTTCCTATAAATTCTTTCATCATATTTCTGTTTCTTGTGATTGCAACTCTCAGGTCGTCATTCTACGGTAAGTATCGCAGATCGGAAATAGAAAAAAACAAAACAAAAAAACAAAACAAAAAAACAAAACAAACAGTAAGCCACTGTAGATACATGAACTCGAAAGCCTATCTATCCAGAGCAACAACTATATCGATTTAGCGACGAAGAGTATTGATAGCATAAGCACAAATCCAACCACACAATTTGTTCCTTATTTTTCCCAAACGTCTGATACGCTGCCATCTTTATTTAATGTTTATGCTCGTATTCATGTTTTTAATGTTTACTTAGAAGTAATATATTTTTTTAAATTCTATCAATAGTAATTTTATTATTAGATAAAGCATCATGAATTATCATTAATTCTTTACTATTATTTCTTTCACCTAATTAATAATAATTTAAAATGGTTTATCTAATAATATATTCAAAATAATATTACTGCTAATACTACTCATTTGTTCCCAAAAGAAAAACAACGGCGGCGTGTCTGACGTTCTGGAATGCTTAGATTTGAGGTTTCATAACTGATAGTCTTCGTGACTTAAACAGCTTTTCGAGGAAAACGTATGCGAGGCCCCATCGCGGCAGAGGCTTATTCTTTAATTACGATCTGTGTTCTGACATAGGACGGTAAGTGCGACGCTGAGATCCGAAGAGGTATTGGTATGGCCAAAGACGCATTCCAAAAGACAGGCAGAGTATTACGAGACAGGAGGATTTCGTTGGTAATGAAGAAAAGAGTACTGAACGGTAATATTTACCTTCTTTACGGCAGTGAATGATGGACGGTCTCCTCAAAGTTGAAGAAGAGACTCGAGGCAATGGAGGTATGGTTCTACAAAAGAATGCTGCCATGTACCGAACACGTGAGCAACGATGAGGTTTTGGAGAGGATATAAACAAGGAGGAAGCTTATACGTAACATCAGGAAGAGGCAGCTGAAATTTTGGGGACACGTGATGAGAAAGAAGGATTTGGAGAATCTGATACTAACAGGGCGAATAGAGGGAAAGAGAGACAAGAGAAAGCAAAGCGTGTCATACCTAACGGGTATGACAGTGGATGACAGAATAGAGCCTGGAAGAAACAGCAAACGGACAAAACTTATTATGGATAGGGGGAAGTGGAGAGCCATGATCGCCTACGTCCTGAAGGGACACGACACAAAAGAAGAAGCTACTTATGAAGAATAGTAGAATGATAGTCTGAGAGTTGGGATAAAAGGCAACGAAAATAAGATGAAAGACGTACTAAAAATAATAACCGAACCTTGTGTGTTTCGGAGTTAGTTATGTGTAAACCGTTGAGATGAAATTAGATTGTCATGTAGCGTCTGCGATCTCGTCTCTTTAGTAACAAGGCAACTCTAATTTATTGTCAATAAATAATTGAATCGGTAATTACTCTGATACAAGCAATCAAATCTAAAAGCTCAAATATGGCGGCATTATGATGTTCTCTGAATAATCATGCCGGCACGCTGTTTAGGTGACATCGTTGTATTCTGTTCGTTCCGCCTTCATATCGTTAACTTGGATAATTAGTGTTTGCTTTCGTTTCCTTTACCGCCATCTTCCTTCTGGCGAATAAGGAGATTAAATTTTCGATAATGTGTAACCTTTATGCATGCAAAAAAAAAAAAAAGAGCATGTTTTGACATGTTTCATTTTCTTGACATCGCTATTAACGTATACATTATCACTCCCTTTTAAAAAGTGATGATTAGAATTTTAATAAAACACCAAAATATGTAAGTGTATTTATACATTGTCTTTATTCTTGAGAAATGACAACACAGATATTAAATACTATTTATTAGATTGTGTATTTTTTTTTAAAGCTTAGCGCCCCGAGCAAGGCATGAAGCCACTAGGATGCAGGGGGGTTGCAGAAGATTTGTAGCAAGAGCAGATAGGAGTGATAGAAGAAAGGATGAAGGGAAGGGTAGTGTGTAGATCAAGGTAACTGGAGATGTCGATTGACATTACATTTGAATAGTGGGAGATTATAGCTATCAGGGAAACAGTAATTGGGAAGGCGAGAGGTGCGAGGTATGAAGCTATTGGAGTAGAAGAGACGGCTACATTTTAAAGTGTCTACAGTGTAAGGGTGAGAGCGAGATGCCAGCCTCGTAAGGCGCTTGTATTCATGGAGACTGGGGACCAGAGAAAGCAGCTCATCGGAGCAATTGCCATGAAAGTATTTGTAGAAGAGACAGAGAGAGGCGACGGCGCGTCTGTGAGATAGTGGCTGCAGGAGAGACGCCAGATCAGGGCCAATCACATTACATATCCATATTTACAAGAATAATTTTATATTTACAAAATTATAAAAATATGTAAACTAACTATAATGAAGTATTTATTATTTTCCATTTTATAAAAAAATAAATATGAAAATAAATGTTTTTATACATAAATTTATAAAAAAAATGGAAAATTTAAAGAAGTAATGTGAGATATAAAATAATCCTAGAAAAAATCCTTTTTATTCAAATTTTCTTGTCCTATAGATCATTGGTATTTTTATAAAATCATGAATAAAAAAAAACTTATTTCCATAGTTATTTATAAAAGGTAAATAATTAATATTGCATAGTAGTTGGTTAACATATTTTCTAAATTTTAAGAAATTTTTGTATAAAAAGATTTCTTTTCAAATGTATTTCTTTATAAAACGGTAAATAATAAATCTTTATACATGGTGAATAAAAATACTGCATTTTAATTGGTTCGTGTATTTTTTTAATCTTCTAAATAAACACTGAAGTGAATAACCCTTCTTTTGGGACGCCATTTTTTTACGGGGACAAATGTTAAACATTACCAAACATTCTAATAAAAGCTATCAGTCCTCTTTCCTTTGTCCTGTGAATGGATTCAGTTAATATTTTCACTTTCCACTTATTTAGATGCATGTAGGCAATTTATTGAATAACACTTTACCTTGTACATTTAAGTAATGTGTTGACCCCACTCCCGAATTTATTATTAATTTATTTCCCAGAATGCAAAATTAAATTTACTTGAATTTATCTTTCCTTGTCGGGAAAGGGTTAATATTACCATTACAATTAAGCTTTAAAGAAAATATAACTTTAAACAAGATTAAACTTAATGCATGTGTTGTAGCATACCTATGGACGATAATGGGTATGTCCCCATTCGCATAAATGCCGTAATAAATACTGTATGTTGGTCTGCAGGTGGAGATTTTGTAGCTGTATTAAGTTACAGTTCTGTCGAACTCTCTGCATTAGCAGAGAGGAACCCGGACGAAGCTTTGCCGAAGGGCAAGGTTTCGTCCGGGGAGGTAGACAGGACTTGAACCCGCCTAGACGGGTTCGAAGGCTATATTTTTGGCCGAGCCTACGGGCTCGGGAACCCCACATTAAACTCGGCCTTGTGCCACATTCAGTCCTCGTGGGGTATCGATAAATAGCTGCAGGCGGAGATTTTTTATCAAACGGCTCGCCCTAGATAGAGCTGAAAAGGTGAAGACGCTTCAGGCTAGTTTTTCTCGGGTGGTGCCTGGTGCAGTCTCCTAGAGATAGCCTTAGCTAGGAAGGCCCTGGAGCGCTCGAATAGCGAGCGCTACATGGGCCAGACATAGACATAGGTTAAGCAAGATGGGCCAGACATAGACATAGGTTAAGCAAGATGTCTTCCGAAGCTGTGAACATGGGCGCAGACTTGCACAAGGAAGAGATCCGTCGTGGTTCTGACCGTTACATTCGTGAAGTCAAAACCCCGGAGGGGCATACCCTTCGGGCCACTGACGACCTGTGTGAGGCGTTTCGGTGGCATTTCGAAAGCCACTTTACCAAGGAGGCTGGTCTTCGTGAGGACGAGTTTCGCAGCAATTTGGCTGACTTTCCTCGGCTTTCGCCGACTGAAGCGGCTAGCTGCGAGGGAGAGATCACGGACAGCGAGGTCTACGCGGCATTAAAGAAGGTCGGCAGAGGCAGGTCACCCGTTCTAGATGATTTGCCCTGTGAATTGTACTTGAAGCTATCGCACATCTTTGTCCTGATTTTGACTGTCGTGTTTCAACAACTGGTTCCGGCAGGGGTACCTCTTCGACCGGTTCTCCAGGGGTGTGATCACGCTGTTGAAAAGTGCAAGGGTGTTGGGGGAAAAACTAGATGATTACAGGCCCATAACTCTGCTAAATACAGAGTTAAGGATTTTGGCTAAGATCCTGCAGTAGCGTTTGCAGTCAGTTGCCGAGTTTCTGTTGGGTCCTAAGCAGACTTGTTCTGTGAGGGGCCGAACAATTCAGAGCAACCTGCATCCGATCCGCATGATCATAGAGAGTGTAAAAGACGACGATGAGGCCGCACTGATCAATTTGGATCAGTCCAAGGCATTTGATAGGATTGGCCATCGCTACCTTGCTGCTGTCCTACAGGCCGCCGGATTCGCACCCGACTTCTGCCGCTGGATTAGCCTCCTGTTCTGCTCCCCGAGTGCTGTGGTACAGGTGAACAAGAAGCTGTCGGGCGCTTTTACTTTATGCTTTCGCGCTGGAGCCTCTCCTTCACCGGCTGAGGGACAGGGCGTGCAGTTCGGCCCTAGGCGCTATCGCCGTTCCTGGAGGGGCTCGAGCCAGGGTTTCTGCGTACGCCGATGACGTATCTGCTTTCGTGTCGTCCCGAAGCGACATTGAGGCGTTATTGAAGGCGCTTGATCGGTACGAAAAGGTGACAGAGGTCAAGATTAACCACGACAAGTCGTCCGGCTTGCAGTTAGGTGATCGAAGGGTTCGATATTCTGGGACACTTCGGTTGGAGGGACGGTCCTGTCCGCATTCTTGGAGTGTGGCTGGAGAAAAATTGATCTTAAGTACGAGAAAAGGTCGACGCGGCCGGTCAGACTTGGCGTCGACGGAAGTTGTTCGTGAAGGGATGGGCGGAGGCGTGTGCCACTTACGTTTTCCCTATTGTCCTTTATCGATTGTTTGTAATCCCTCTCTGTGACAACCATAGGATGCCGCTCCAGCGCTCGCTATCCTTCATTTTATGGAGGGGACACGGGAATCGAGTCGACAGACGAGTCTGTGCCCAACGTCCGTGTCATGAGGTGCTGGGAATGCCACACTTGGTGAGCCACAAACGTGCCTCGAGGTTGGCTTACTTATGCCGCGCGTTGACAGGAGGAGATTCGATTATGGCGGGGATTGTTAGGGACGCGTTCCCTCGCCTTACTATCAATCCCCTCATCTCGCGAGTTGAGCGTCTTCGTAAACCCCGGGATCAATCGGATTTCCTTCGCGAGTGTCGGTCGGCCTTGTTAGCCGATCCTCGGTCCAGTGACCTTTCACGGACTAGGAAGATTTTCTATCGGCTTCTAGTGGAGGGGGTCGCGAAGGATTCCCTACGTGAGCGGCTCGACTTGTCGGAGGAGGAGTTTCGTTCTTTTTGGTCTTGGGCGCCAGCGGTGGATTATCTCAGTAACTCCGAGTTTTCGCTTACCTGCGATTGGTTCGGAATCGGCTGCCTCTCAATGACAAGGTCTTCATATGGGGCTTGGCGGATTTGCCAGATTGTGAACGGTGTGGCCTTGCTCTGGAAGAAACGGCTTTGCACGCCTTCTACCATTGTCCCCGGGTTCTGCCCTTATGGAACCATGTCGGTGAGCTGACGGCTCGTCTCGCTCCCAAAAAGCTTGTGCTCATTGATCGCGCATGCGCGTGTGACAATGTGTCGCCCCCGTATTCTGAGGTGAAACGGATGGCGTTTCTGACGCTGCTGGTCACGGCCCGAATGGTGATTTGGACGACGCGACAGGAGGAAGTCTTGCGAGGCAATCGTCTTTGTCATCAGGATCTGATCCGATTCTTTGAATATCAGCTCAAGATGAAGATTAGAACTGATAGAAAGCGCTTGCATTCGACAGTCTCCAGCGAAAGGCAAGCTTGGTTCGTTTGAACGGGACTAGCCTTGATTTTCTCTTTTAAGTCAACCTACGTTACATCGGGGTGTTTTCCTGCGGAGCCCGCCCCTTGGTTAGGTTAGACAAGCATTTGTGTACCTAGTTAATGTGAGTAAGTGTTGTTCCTGGCCTGTTCCTGGGCTGCTTCTTTGGTTATGATTCAGGTCGAGATGCCCAACCTCCCCAGTTTTGGCCCCCTTTTCATCTCGACTGGGTCAGCTTTATAATTTCCCATGCCCGTATTATATGCTTCTTGATTGCGTCCAATGGGCAGAATACAGCGGCCTCTCCTTTTTGAGGGTTGGACGGGCCCTACTAACATCAGTTATGTTTAGTTTACTTTGTGTTGACTTTTAGTTTATTATTCGGTTCATCTCCCTCCCCTCTCATTCTTCATTATTAGAATTTTATATATATATTTATTATCATTACATTTTTAAGGCATGGGGGCGCGTTTTGTAGGATTCCCCTTAAGAGGATTGCGGTATTATGGTGGATGGAGGATTGATTGGTGACGGACGAGTTCTTATGGTGAATGTGGAAACTGTAATGTGTGAATGGGTCGTGAATCAGATTAGCTAGGTAAAAGATAGTTAGTGACGACCAGCCTCAACTCCTCCCAATTTTGGCTTTGTGCTCTAATTGTACTTTAATATACAATAAATATACTGCAGGCAGAGATTCGTCTCCAGCTGTGCTGGTCACTCTCTGCCTCTGGGATGAGAGGATCCCCAGAAGAGGCTATATCGAAGGGCAGAGTCTCGTCTCGGAAAACAGCTACCCGAACCCGAACGAGCTCGGATACCCCACATTAAATTCGGCCTTGTGCCACATCTGACCGCGTGGGTCCTGCAGGTGGAGATTCATTGTGGAATTCACTTGACTAACTTCTAGCAGTTGACTACTACTTCTACGCGCCGCTGGCGAATCTTATATTTGTTGTTCTTGTCATAAGTTTTATCGTTCATTATCAACCTTTGTGTGATTATTCTATTCAGTAATCGTCCCTAGTTTACAACAATATGTAACTAACAAGTGATGACATCCACAAACGTAGCCACGAATATTTTGTCAGGTAAAATGTTAATTATAAAGGGTGTTTCCACAAAATTAAGTATACGACATATGATCTGTGTTTACACTTCCATTATTACTTCCATCAACACTCTGTATAGCAATGAATACTATACAATCTCCTCACAGGTTACGAAGAGACTTGAGGCAACAAAAATGTTGTTCTACAGTAGGATGCTGAGAATATCATGGACGTGAACATGGAAGCAACGACGAAGATTTAGAGACAAGTGAAGGAAAATGGACACTTATACTCAGAATCAGAAAAAGACAATTGACATTTCTAAAGTACATAAGGAGAAAAGAGGACTTGGAAAATTTAATATTCACAGGACATGTTGAAGGCAAGAGCGACAGGATAAAGCAGAAAATAACCTACCTAACGAGCTTGTGTAAAGGGATAGATGAACAGGAATTAGGAGATAAGGCAAAAATAAATATTGCTAACAGCTACAAATGACGGTAAGTTGTGTGGAACCATGATCTCCCACGTCCTGAAGAGACACGATCATAGAAGATTGATTTGATTTTTAACCTCATCAACCGTTTGCAGTTTATTTAAAACCGAAACGTATTTTTGGATTGTAAGAATATTTTTTAGATAATTATTTTCTGATAAACGTCCTACTATTTAACCCAAAGCTGGCAGTACTTAGAAGAAGAAGAAGAAGAAGAAGAAGAAGAAGAAGAAGAACAACAACAACAACAACAAGACCAAGAAGAAGAAGAAGAAGAAGAAGAAGACCAAGAAGAAGAAGAACAACAACAACAACAACAATAACAACCCTGGAAAGAATCGGAAATCCTACTCAGGAAATAAGTGTAAACCGCTACTCCTCTTCAACAAGAAACTACCCTTACAAATAAATCTATTTTAATGCAGCTTCGGGACTTTGCAGCAGAAACAAAGGGTAGGCCAAGTGGAAATAGACAAAAATTGGTGCATTTTTTTAAAAATAAAAATAAACTAGACAAGAACTTGGATAAAGTAGGTGATAATGTTATTGGATGTTATAAGTGTTAAAATTTCTTTCAGGAAATAACTTTTGGATCATTTAAGTATAAAATTACCCAAAATTTTGAATTATCCGAACATATTTTTCAACCTCTGTCCGAAGGTGTACGGATAATTCTGGAATTGTTGCAATCTCTGCTTGAGAGTTCATAGACTCGCTTCACTTTCTGTCCAGTACATAAATCGAAATTTATATCGTCTTTTCGGGGATATTAATTATTCTTTCAACTTGATAACATCGAACGATAAAACGCGCTAAAACATGTTTTAATTCGTCCTTACCGTTTACATCCTGATAACTATTCCCTAAAGAAATCATAACTAACGCATTACAGTAATGTCATTTTTTTTACAGTGAGGTTCACCCTATATAAGGCCCTGGAGCCACACGAGCTAGATGGTCACAGAGTAATAGACACTGTTTTTGCGGATATGTGGGGAAGACAGCGGTTAGACCTAGACTTGAACTGGTTAAGATTATAGTGACCGGGAAAACATCCTTATGGGAATCGGTTTCACAGAGCAGTGGTTTGCGGGAAGAAGCTGCTCGTGTGGAACTTATTCTCACCAAAGGGTGGTTTGCTACAATGCGCGTAGAATGGTGGGTCCTAACCGTGAAGGTTATAACTGCTGGAACTAAGGAATGTTATTCGCCTGAGCACTTTTCATGCAAGCAGCGATAGAGCAGTAAGAGTCTTGCGACATTTCGTCTGTTGAAGAGGGCTTGTAGGATGAAAAATAATTTATCCCCACTCGCCGCAAGCACGTGGAGACGCTGTTGGAGTCTGTCGAGACTGGACAGCTCCTGCTTAAATATGATAGTAGTACTCCATTTTAGTCCTGCTCTGTCTTTTGTAAAGATAGTGGACAGCACGAGGAATCAGGAACTGACTGGAGCAGTACACAGAAACGACTATTTTTCCTGCATCTATAGCAATGGATCGTATATACGAGTTCCAATTGAGGTCTGGATTGAGTTTAAGACCCAATAGTCGTCCAAGGGACAGGACCTCCTTGAAGGAACATCCATACATCGTGACTGGTGGCAGTTCAGGGTTCGATAGTGAAAATATTGATTCATGCTTAATTAATAACAATTAATCGTGTCCATTAAATGAATATGTTGAACATTCATCACTCTTCGTATAAAAACGGTAATCGTGAGTTTATTCTTTGGCATTATTCACTGACTAATTTTTATATAAATCATTCACCAATTCTCTACCTTACCTGCGCAGACATTATTCTACTTCATCAATAGAGATGATTGTTTGGATGGAGAATTGATTAAATACTGAAAGGAATATTTAATAGCTTCACCGTAGACATGCTCTTTCGAAAGAAAGATTATATCTTAACAAGATGCAAAGATCTCTCCTGAGAAACATGAACGCATCATGGAAAGGATAATAACGGAAACAAACAGAACGCAATCTTTGTTTTATATTCTACTTCCGGTGTGTGATCGTGACACTCATGTAGGGGAGATGTAACTCTGAATAACTAATTATAAAACCTGTAACAATTATATATACAGAAATACCCGTAAAAAGAAGAAACAGCAAGACGTAGAAACAACAAAATGCGGATTATTTATTATCTGGTTGTTATTTGGTGTTGGCGACACGACAGATAGTAATACTGAGTAAAATTGTGAGTTTGGAGTCAAATAAAGATCAAATATGGATCGGAATCCGATAGAAGGATAAAATAAAGAATAAATGAAGTGTATATCGTCTTTCACGTATGTTTTTTTATATATATATATATAGATGTGTGTAATGAGTATATTAGTTATGAGATAATTTAGTTAGAAAATACAAGTGTATGGGATTTTCCTACCTCGAATTTTTGTTGAGTGCTAAAAGGGAAATGTTACTGTTATTGCCTGAAAAAGAAAAAAGATTTTCGTTGACGCACGTGTTAAAGACCTGTCCGTGTAAACTGCTTTTCCGATATTGAGAATGTCATGTGTTTTCGTGCGTAGAGGAGAAAAGTATGGTGGATTCTCATTTGTTTAGAATGAGTGAATTAATGATAATTATGATTGCTATAATTATTTTATTATAATTATTTTTGACACTCTAATTACTTTTTATAGGTACACAAAAACATACCAAGGAAAGTACGAACTTGGAAATCAAATAAAGGGACAAAGGAAATAATAGCTTGAGTGTTGTGCACGCCTTTGATTTGAAATAATATCAAAACAGTGAAGCACACAGTCACCTGCAAGATTAGTATACTAATCACTATTTTACGGTAAGATCCTTTTATAGATGTCTTGTATAACTGAGATTCACCATAATCAACTAATGTTATACATTCTTGATGTTTACTAAGCCGCTTACCGTACCCATTAAAATACTGATCAGCCTCAATTCTGTTTACATTCAGTAATCATTTGAGAACCGATATACGAGGTCTGGTCAAGTAGCATCGTGCCTGGTGCTATAAAAAGAAAACTACAATACATATCAGTTCCGCATTTAATCTCTTTCGAAGTAGTCCCCTTCAGAATCCACTTTATCCGGTGATATTTCCATTGACGGAAGCATTTCTGGAACTCCCTTTTTAAGATAGCGGACAACTGCCTTCCTTGTTGCATTCTCTTGGATTTTCCCGGTGGCTGGAAATCTTCACCCTTTCAAGTCGGATTTGATTTTTGAAGAGGAAAAAGTCGTAAGGGGCGAATATGGTGGTTGACGAACCTTGGGAATGTTGTGACTAGACAAAAACTGCTGCACAAGCTATGATCACTGATGGAACCTCTGTGCTGTGGTGAGACGACTAAACTCTACACACTACCTTTCAAAGCACTGCTATAAAAAACGGAAGTGAGCGAGAACGTTATAACGTATGTATGCGCGACAGACTTCAATGTCAATCTGTGCGATGTAGCTTCACTTTGCATACTTCAGCTCCTTTACCATAGCAACAGTCCCAATACTTTTTGATCAGACCTCGTAGTAGCCTAGATTAACTACTTCCCAGAATATTCCCAGGTAGATTTTAGTCCAGTAGTTCATAAAATAGTTGGTGTTGCCACACCCTTGCGCGTCAAAACATAACCCTAACGCCACTCCTAGTGTGTAACCAAACTTTGATTGGATTTTATTGATGCTAGCATTGCATATCAATTGAGTATATTATTGAATGATTGTTGTTTATAGAAAAAGTCTATAAAAATTGAAGTGGGGTATTAATAATTTCGGTTCCTTTATTCTTAGCATTATGGGAAAATGTATTTCTGTTTCTTTTTCTATTATTCGTTATTAATATTTTATTTGTCGATTTTCTTTCATTTTACCGTGGTAATAATAGCAAAATCGGGTAAACAGGCTGAGGGTATAGGTTAGCCTAAGCTATTTTATGCCTCTGGATGATATAGATCAGTACTGATCATTCTCTGATGTTATTCCATATTGAGTTAAACCAGTGACTTCCAAATTGGGCGGTATTAACCCCACTGCGGGCCGTGGGAACATCAAGGTGAGCTATGAGAAACAGCCAGAGGGTGGCAGTGGACAGCCAGAGTGGGGCAGTGGCATATCTGAACCATAACATTCACCAATCACTCATTGTAGCTGGAGCGTACCTTGCTTTCACTTTACAGCGTATGCAATCTATATAACAATTATTATAGAAAATACTAAGATACTCATCCAGGCTTACAGCCACGTCACTTCAAAACACCAATTCCCGTACAATCACAGAAGTTAAGCAAGGTCGAGGCTGGTCATTAAACTAGATGGGCAACCGCTTGTGAATACCGGGTGCTGTAAACTTGCATGGGCGAATGCTGTAATGGTTAACGGCTCGGAATTGTTAATCGGAGAACCGAGTTCCAATTCCTGTTGGGTTCGTTACATTCACTTACACACAAATATCCTTGGACATTTTATGAACCGCCTTTCCCCTCTAGTTATGGGTCACGGGAAGAGCCAACGAGCAGGCACGTGTTCCGTTGAAATTTTTTCTCCTGCAGCCTCCTAGAATCAATGCCACCACGTCCGTCGCCTCTCCTCTAATAAAACGAATAAGGAAAAGAACCCATCTTTCGTTAATACCACCTATGAAATGGCGTTTCGCACCAAGTGGCTGCAGACAGTGACGACACGGAACACAGCATTCGGCCGTTTTATAACCAGGTTAATTACGCTAGGTTAATTTAAACCAGCAGCTATAAAATATACACGAGGATACTATGAACTATATAAGGTTACACGTACACAGAGAATGCTTGTGTGCATGTTATTCCAATAATTTAGTGTGCATATTGGTAGGACTGGATGTTCATTGGTTTCGGTGAAAATGATTGAATAGTGGTCCTTTTTATGAGTTCATATCAGCCATTATTAGCAGTTTACCGAATGAAGTTTTGGCATAAAATTCTAGTTAAGAACAACATCTGTTGATGTTATAGAATGTAAAAGTTTCGGGTTTATGTGTATTTTATTAGAGGGTGCGTGTTTATATGAGAAAATTCAAAAAGAAGCGTACAAAAATTACCGTTTATTCTCCTTTTTATATAAAATGTAGTGAAACAAAGTTCTCAATGTCTCTTGGGTGTGTCCATTTTCATTTTAGTACATAATTTAGGGTAAGTAAATATAAACATCCCCTGTCTCTATTTCCCTCTATTCGACCCGTGAGTATCAGATTCTCCAGGCCCTCTGTCCCAACTTATCTGTCTCAGAAACTTCAGCTGCCTCTTCCTGATGTTAAGTATAAACCTCCTCCTTATTTGCATCCTCTCTAAGACCTCATCGTTGCTCACACGCTTGGTCCATGATATCCTTAGCATCTTTCTATAAAACCACATCTCTGTCACCTCGAGTCTCTCCTTCATCTTTGAGGAAATCGTCCAACATTCGCTGCCGTAAAGAAGGACAGATGTCACGTAGCAGCTCAGCATTCTTCTCTTTGTTACCAAAGAAACCCTCCTGTCTTTTGCCCAGCTTTTGGAATGTGTTCTTGGCCATCCCAATACGTCTACGGATCTCAGTGTCTCACTTACCGTCCTCTGTCAAGACGCTTCGCTGATATTTAAACATCCGCGTCTCATTGATTTCTAGTGTTCCCGACCTGCAAATCGCATTTCGGGCTGTTATGTTTAGTCCTTTCTTCTCACTCTCCGTCACTGCCTTCTGTAGGAGATTTTGTAATTTCTTTTCCGTGTCTGCTGACAGAACTGAGTCATCTGCGTGTCTTATGTTGTTAAGATTGTGACCGCCAATGTTAGATATACAGAAATAAGGTTAAGTTTGATTTTTGTGTCGGTTAATACATACGATATTGCTTACCGTACTGCTGAATCCTTATAGCAGTTTTATAGTTTTAAATACTCATTAGCGTTGATCTTGACAGGTTTATCCCAACTCCATAAATATTGGGTTGGTTCAAAAATAATGTCGTTTTTGACGATTTTTTTTTGATTATCGTTCACCCATTTATCCAACTTTTTTGACTTCCCTACTTACTTTAAATGGCGAACGACTGTTGAGCGGTCGACCTCGAGTTCAACAGCAACTTCTCGTGTGGTTTTTGCGAGGATCGGCTTCAATTAAGGCTTTCAAATGTTCGTTATCAACCGCAGTCGGCCGTCTTCATCTTCGAGGCTCTCGTCACCATTGCGAAATTTCTTGAACCACCGTTGTGCCACACGTTCGTTAGTGGTTCCTGGTCCAAACGCATTATTGATATCACGAGCTGTTTCGGCAGATTTTCGGCCTAGTTTGAACTGGAACAAGAAAATCGTGCGGATTTGAATTTTGTCCATGCTGTCGAAAAGCCTGCAAAAGAAAATGAATGAAGAGATTGAGAACGGTAACGAATAACACGATTCGATAGAGCGAAAAACGCGCTTCAAAATGATATATAACATGGCTATATATATATCAATGAATTAATTCAGAAATCATATATAAAAGTAACATATGTGAGAAAACGACATTATTTTTACACCAACCTAATAGCTTCTCTCAAAACGTTAACTGAATCTTGAAACACTGGGGCTTGTTTTACATTCAAGGGCACAGAATCGCCTTAGTCTTAAACATATAGCTCTCGTCACCAACCCTTCGATTTAAAGGGCGCAGGTTGATTTTTGAAGATATTTATATGGAAAAAATGTATCTTATAAGCAACAAAATACGATACCTTTCCTCATGTTTGCTAATCTCTTATTAAATGTTTTCAAAGTTTGTAAAGGGTAAAATCAATTGGTAATCAAGCGAGAATTGATACTCTAAGGTAGCAAAGACACTATACTTGAGGTATTCTTCTTTTACTGTATCACTTCAGGATGTAGGCGATCAAGGCCCTCACAATGTCCTGTCCTTTGTAGCTCTTCATAAATTTTGGCTTTTTATTTCTCCTAAAGTCTGACATCTATACTCAGGCTCACTAAGTAGGTATAAGTTGTTTTCCTCTGTCCTTCTCGCCTTCAATCTGTTTTGTGAGTATCAGATTTTCTAAGCCCTCTTTCCTCATTATGTATCCTGGAAATTTCAATTATTTCTTCCTGATGTTATGTATAAATGTCCGTTTGTTTGTATTTTCTCTAAAACTTAGTCATTGCTCACATGTTAGGCCATAGTATTCTCAGTACACTTCTGTAGAACCACATTTCTGTTGCTTCAAGTCTCTGCTTCATCTGTGAAGAGATAGTACAGCGTTTACTGCCATATTGGAAGACTGGTATTGCATAACGGTTCAGTACTCTTTTCTTTGTTTCTAACAGAACGTTAGTGAGGAGAAATGAGAAAAGACGGCTTAGAAAATTTGATACTCACAAACTGCGCATAACCTACCTAACGAGCTTGTGTAAATGGATGGCAGAAAAAGATTTAGGAGAGATAGCAAAAGAGAAAATTTACTAAGAGCTACAAAGGACAGAAAATTGTAGATTGTCATAACCACCAACGTCCTGAAGGGACACGGCATATAGAAGAAAAACAAGAAAAATTTCGAAACGTCATGATGCTCGGGCTGATTGAATAGCGTATATCCCTCTAAGGCTATTTGCTAATATTATATTCTGCTGTAAACAAAAGCAGTTGTTTTACCGACCAGATCTAGCCGGTTCTTTCTAGAAATGGTTAAATTAAACAGACCGATCTTTGAATCCTGCCGTATTGCCAAATCAAAAAGAATAATGAACAACAGTTTCGACTTCTGGGAGATCATTCATTACCTTATTAGTTCTGCTGACCTAATTGTAGGTTCAAAAGACTATTTTTTGCGAGAAAGTCAATTAACTTTTCTGTTTTTATTTAATCGAGTCCACCCCAAGCAAAGCAGTAAAGGAACACAAAGGGTTAATTGTTGTGGGAGAATTAGAAACAGCAACATTGTTAAGGAACGAGAATAAGAGAAGAGTAATCAGGAGTACAGCAGATAGCAATTGACATTGCATTTAATTTTTTGCAAATTGAACTTGGCTGGAAAAGCATGGAGCTGGAATGGAGTTCCACAACCGAGAAGTGCGAGTAAAGAAAGTTAGCATAGAATTTACGGTTACATCTAGCCAGCTCAACTTTAAATTCGTCTAGTCTAGTATTGCACTTCAAAGAGATTTAAACGCCATAGCGAAAAGCTCACCCAAACAATTACCATGAAAGTATTTCTAGAAAAAGCGCAGGAGGCAACCTTACCACGGTGGGAAGGAGATTGAAGCTGAGATACCAGAACAGAGCCAATAATATTGCTGGTTCTCTGGATTTTATCAAAGAATTACAGATAAATAGCAGGAGCACGGGACCATATGTGGCAGCAATATTCTAAGCATGGACAAATGGTTGAGTTATAGATATGTCAAATAGATTCTGGAGAAACAAATTATAACATTATCCTGTATTTTATATGATGTTAACTGTTCACTCTGGTGCTACTTTGTGTCTTTATGCATGAGCAAACGTCAATTTATACTTAGATAACTAGCAAAAATAACTGTAAAAAGATGACACTGTATTATAAGTTTTGTTTTTATATTCGCTAATAATGCTCAGTTTTATTCATTATTGTCTACAGATAAGCAAAGCCTTATTTGTCTTTTTTAATATGTTTTCTGTCATTCCGAGAATACAATTTTTATTTCAATTAATCCATTTTCTTTTTTTTTTAGCAACCGAGAACAGACAATAACCAATCATTTATTTTTTAATGTTTGTTTTGGATTACTTAACTGACAGTGTAAATGGTTGGATTGGGATCATTTCAAAAGGCATGAAAGCAGATTGCACGTACAAACAATGCACAGATGCGTTTCTATTTAACGATGTAGATGAAAAGAAAAGAGCAAGAACGCACACATTAAAACTGATTTGTCTTGATTCATTCATTAAACTATCGATCTTATCAAGCGAAGCTTATAAGCACAACAGTTTGCATTCCACCTCCCTTCTACCGCACATTTAATTTTCGACTTCCTAAATACTCGCTTTCTTAGAAATTATGTCATCGGGATATTTTACGAACATAAAGACGACTCCTAAAGCCGAGTAGATATTGAAGATATAACAAGGTAGCGACATATGTGCACTGGAAGCTATGCAAGAAGCACAAAATCGAAACCACTGAGAGATGGTATGAGCACCAACCAGACTCAGTTACCTAAAATAACGATGTAACTATTTTCTGTGACATGTCACTTCGAACTGACAGGGAAATAACAGCCAACAGACCTGATATTATCATAAAACACAAGAAATTCAGGAAGTGTATGCTTATTGACATAGCAGTACCATCTGAGAGAAACACCTCTATGAAAATTATTGAGAAATTATCCAAATACAAGGATCTGGAGATAAAAATTAATAAGATATGTGAATGGAGACTGAGACTGTACCAGTAGTAATCAGAGTTCTGGGCCTTGTGAGAAAAGTATCCCGGGTAACATCAGCATACAAGTTGCCCAAGACGATCACCCTACTAGGAACATCCCATATACTAAGAAAAGTCATATCAAATAAATGACAGTTCTCCAATAGGGCCTAACGACCATAGTTTGGACCCAGTTCGACGGGATAAAAAGCAGGAAACATGACATACACAAATAATAATCGACCAGATATCGTGATTAGAGACCACAAAAACAAATTGTGCCTTCTTATTGACATGACAGGCCTTGGAGGCTGTAATGTATCTTTGAAGTTCTTCGAAAAACTATCAAAATACAATTACATTGAAATTGAAACCTCAAAATCGTGGCACATGAGGAGATTAACAATTCCAGTTGTAGTTGGAGCCCTCGGATTGATTGGAAAAGGTTCCGACAGACACATTAAAGGGATTTCTGGTAGCTGAAGACTTAAAGAAATACAAAACATTGTCCTCACAAGTACACCCCACACTAGCAAGCATAGATTTATCTATGTAAAATGTATGTGATCTTAGTTTTTTTTTTGTTTTTTTTTTTTGTTTTCTTTTTCTCAAAAACTACTCAGTGCAAAATGTCATGATGCCATTTCTTACCTTAAGTCTCTGGTTGGGACCCTGAAGGAAATTAATATACACCAGAAATCAAAGAAATAAAATAATAATAAATAATGTTGGCTAATTGTTTAGTAATGAGTTTTCACCTTCCCGAGAATGTTGACGAATCAATTTTCACGACTGTAGAGACATTTCAGCATTATGCGAATTTAGGGAATAGTAAAGAAACTGCAAGGGTATCGTATGATTTCTTTGTAGGAATTTCATAGATTCGATTTTGAAGAGTTTTATGTTAGTTAAATTCATACGGATGCCTTTCTGTTAGCTATCTTACAAACTCAAAAAACTTACGTTTTATTACAGGAAGCAGTATATACAGATGTCAGATTTTATTATGCAAGTCAACCTTTTGGACTCTAGTATAGGGATTTTCATCGAACTCACTACTCAGTCGTAATTGTTCTAGCGAGACAAGCTTGCTAACCATTACACCACATTGAGGTGCCCCTGTTGGACTCTAGTATAAAACAAAATAACGTATACGTCTTTGGACTTTAAGTATAAAACGGACCTATGAATACTTTTTTTGAAATCTAGTGTAAACCGGATATATGGATACTTTTTTTTGGTCACGATTATAAACCTTACCTATGTGTACCACTTTGAACCGTAATAATGTATAACTTTTTGGAATCTAATACAAATCTTACTAATGTATACCTCTTTAGAATATAGCATAACCGAGATGACAGAACGTGATCTGGGGGAGGTGACAGAGGCAAGGATCTTGAGAGCTGTAAGGGATAGAGGGAGGTAGAGAGCCATTATCGCCTACGTCCTGATAGGACACGGCACATATAAAGAAATTATGAACCGGATATATAAATACATTTTTGGACTCTCGTATAAGCCGTACCTATGTATTCCTCTTTGGAATCTCGTATAAGCCGGACCTATGTATACCACTTTTGACTCTATTATAAACCGTACCAATGTATACACATTTGGACATTAATATAAACATTACCTATGCATGCCACTTTGGACACTAGTATAAACCGGACATATTTATAACTCATTGGATTCTCTTGTGAACCGTACCAATGTATACCTCTTTGGAATCTAGCATAAACCGGGCTTATGAATACATGTTTGGTCATTAGTATGTACTGGGCGTATGAATACATATTTGGACTCTAGTATAAGTCATACCTATGTATACCTCTTTGGACTATAGTACAAAACCAATCTATGTATACCACTTTTGATAATAGTATAAACCGCACCTATGTATATCACTTTGGACACTAATATAAACCGGACATGCCTCTTTGGAATCTAGCATAAACAGGATATATGAATACTTTGTTTGGTATATATGAATAAATATTTGGACTCTAGCCATACATATGTATAGCAATTTGGTCTCTAGTATAAACCATAACTATGTATACCACTTTTGATTCTATTATAAATCGTACCAATGTATACCCATTTGAACATTAATATAAATTGTACCTATGTATAACTCATTGGACTCTAGTATAAACCGTAACAATGTATAAGTTTTTGGAATCTAATATTAATCTTACTAATATATACCTCTTTGGAACCTAACTTAAACTGAACGTATGAATACTTTTTTGGTCTCTAGTATGGACCGTATATATGGATACATATTTGGACTCTAGTATAAGCCGTACCTATGCATACCTCTTTGGACTCTGGTATAAACCGGACATATCAATACTTTTTTGGACTCTACTATAAACCCGACCTATGTATAGGTCTTTGGACACCAGTATATGCGTATGATTATTTGGACTCTACTAGATACTGAACCTATGGATACCTCTTTGGAATCTAGTACAACCCGTAACTATGTATATTTTTATGACTTTTTCCTAAACCGGGCCGATATATACATTTTTGGACTCTAGTATAAACCGGATCTAGGCAAACTTTTTTGGATTCTAGTAGATACCATACCTATGTATGCTTTTTTGGACACCATTATAAACCGTATATAGCTCTTTGGATACTAGTTTATGCCTAACCTATGTATAACTCTTTGGACTCTAATATACACCGGGCCTATGAATACTTTTTGGGGCACTAGTATAAACCACGCCTATGTATACCTCTTTGGGCTCTAGTATAAGCCGAATCTATGTATACCTCTTTGGACAATTGTATATACCGTACATACGTATACATCTTTGGACGCTAGTATAAAGCATACATGTATACACCTCTTTTAACTTCAGTATAAACTATTCATTTGTATGACTCTTTAGATGCTAGTATATATTGAACCAATACATCTTCGGACTCTAGTATAAACTGGATTTATGTATACCACTTTGCACTCTAATATAAACCGGACCTAAGTGTATCTCTTTGGACCTGGAAACAGCAGCAATTAAGAGGTGGTTCCACGCTCCTCAAAACCTCCTGATCAGAGGCCTTGCTGTTGGACGTAGTTTATCGTCATACTCAGGACGCGGATGTAGTTTATCATCATACCCAGGACACTTCAAAGACGGGGTTAGTAAAAAAAGTAAAATTTAAAAAAAAGACTTGACTATTAAAAACACAATCCAAAATTTTAAAACAAAATGGTGTCATTTATATCTGCTGTTGAACGGAGCAGAAGAGATCTCATCCAAAACAACAGACTTTGACCTTTGAACCTAATCAACATAGATGAAGTGATTACTGGTCTCATAATCTATTTTTGCTAAATGAGATTGCGATGAATACAGCATGATAGCTGCCACTGAAATCTTTTTTTTTATTTGTCTTTTTCTCTCTATCATCTATAATTATTCTTAGTTTGAAATTCATTTAATATTATCCACCTAAGAAAATTATGTATTTCATTCAACTCAGTGGTTCGATCTTGGAATAATTCTAGCATTCATTTTATGAAAAAAATATCTTCTATTATTATTGGACATTTCTGACAACTACAATATATTTTCTACAATGTCTAGAACCATAAAAATGTCATTAGTTAATTTTGTAGATTTTATCTACGCCGTTCATAAGGTCAAAATAATTAATGTTATAAAGACCTGCTGAACTCAAGTTAATTCCACATTGCAACTTTTGTGATTTGAAAATGCTATTATTCTTTATTGACATGACCAAATAATATATTCATTCAAGTCTAGAGAACGCAGGCTATCATTCTATTTAATACATACCTGGGTTGTTCAGAAGAGATGGATTCATTCCACTGTCAATGGCATTAGTGTGAAAGAAAACCTAACCGACTAGGTCGATTATCGGAATCTGCAATGTTATTGGTGCTGAAATGGTATCTCGGCTTCAGTGTTTTTTCCCACCGTTGTAATGTTGCTTCCTCGTGCCTTTTCTATAAATAGTTCCACGGTCATTGTTCTGATGAAAATTCCTCTTCAGTATCAATACTTCAAAAATTTAAGCGCAGTGCTAGATTGGCGGCAAGGTCTCATCATCTTAAAATCGAAATGGCTAGATGTAACCGTAAGTTCTATGCTAACAGTTTCTTCTCTCGTTTGTGGAACTCTCTTGCAGCTTCTTGCTTTCCAATGAATTTCGAACTTCCAAAAATCTAAATGCAATATCAATCGTTATTTTCTGTCTTTTTAATGTCTGTTCCTCTTTGTCCTCCGTCATTAATGATATCTTTTTCATATTCCCTCAAACTCAGTAATCCCCTTGCGTCTTAGTGGCTTTATTGCTTTGCTTGGGGTGAAATGATTTTTAAAAATGTTAATGTTAATGGTAACACCAGCCATTTCCCTATAAGGAAACATTTGGCATTTACTGACCAAACAACCAGGGCTACATTCGCTTGATATTCATAAAATATGTCCCAGGAAAATGTTTCTCAAGTCCAGTAACTTTCACTCTTTCCAGTATTGATGGGGGTTTCATTCCTAACATTTTGTTTAAAGTTTTGGGGGACGTCAATATTTTCATTATGTCATTATTTTCTCTTGGAGTTCCATGTGATTTCTAATTACAGTTAGGTTCTTTATATTCAGGATCACGATTCCCGTGACCCATTTGGGTCGAAGGAGTACCATATGTACTGCAGCCGCAGTAGAATTTGTGCTTCTTTGGCAAGGTAGCCTGGCGGAGCCCAACCCTCCCCAGGCCGGTTCTGAATTCAGAGTTTTCCTTCTCCTAGATAGGTTTCCACCAAAGGCTATAGAACCCAGTCTGTCGTCGTTATATTTATTTATGCGCAAATACTCTTGGGAAAGGTACCTTTTTATTTTTTTTTTATTTCCCAACTATAGGTTAATTAATAAGACTTTTATCACTACCCTACCCCGCAAATTCTTACTATCTTAAAATATACTCTGGCCTTAAATAAGCCGTAAAAAAATAAATCGATCAAATTGAAGTGTTTAGTACAGTGTACATAATATAAGAGAGTTGTCGGGACCGGAGAAGAAGTCTCTTATATCCGTGTTTCTCTTATATCCGGTTTTGGTCTATTTTGTTTAGGTAAGTATGGCTCTAATTTTGGACCAGAGAAAATCTCTCTTATATCCGGGTTTATCTTATATCCGCGTCTCTTATATCCGGGTTACGCTGTATTTAATAATTCAACGTCCTGCATTGAGGGTTAGGGGCCATCATTGCTTTTATCCCTGTTTCAGAGCATACTTTCTGTTTTGCAAAGTGTTATCTTGAGCCCTATTTATTGGAACACTTTTAGAAGATCTTGATATTTTGCTGAAGATCATTCTTATCCCAAATATATATACTACACACACACATATACACACACATGAAATCCGCAGACACACACATATATGTATATGAATATTACAGATACTTTTTACAGATATATTTTTATTTACATCTGAAATATTATATATATATATATATATATATATATATATATATATATATAGTGTAACCCGGATATAAGAGAGTTGTCGGGACCGGAGAAGAAGTCTCTTATATTCGGGTTTCTTTTATATCCGGGTTTGGTCTATTATATATGCATTAACACAGGCTCTAATATGGGACCAGAGAAAATCTCTCTTATATCCGGGTCTCTTATATTCGGGTTACACTATATATATATATATATATATATATATATATATATATAAAATATGTAATAAAAATATATCGAAATCTATAAATTCGTATATATATACGTATATGTATATTATAACGAATTTATAGATTTCGATATATTTTTATTACATATTTTTATTCGGTACCCATGTTTGAGTAGATTCTCATTTTGCTTTCTTTCTTTCTTTTCATTTTAATTACGGTTACTGGCCTGCCCATTAAGTTTTCCTCATTTCAAAAATCGGAGCGTCTATTCAAATATATGCCTGCCCATTAAAAAAACGTTTGAAGAATAAATATATATATAATTCCATCATAATCAGTACTTGAAAATTTAATTGAAAACAATAGCAATATTAGCAAACTTTGTTCAGTTTCTATTGCCTGAGAATTTCAAGTCTTTATAGAAAGTGATTGAGGAAAGAAAGAGACTGGTTTCCTTCCTATGAGTAAATGAAATACAACAGCCAGAAATATTCGGACACTTTTTAGGTCTGCCCTATTTTTCGTTCTTAAACTTGTTTCTTTTTTCACTTTTGTCTTATTTTGATATTTTATGCAGAAATTATTTTCGAAAATCAGTCAATTAATAATCTTTCTTGTTTTTCTCAAATGACAGGAACAAGACGGAAAAAATCGATTTAAGCAGAATAACAGAAAAGGTCACAAATTTGTTTCACGATATCGTCACAAGCGATAAGTTAAATTCCATAAATTCATCAGCTTTTCCGTTTCGCACAAATACCTTGGAAAAATTAAAAATATTCTGATAAAAATTGAATTTAACTCCTAAGTGTCTAAACGTCGTTTGATACTGGTAATTGTGCTATCTAATGTCTAGATATTGCACTTCAAGTGTACAAACAATAAAATAATTTCTATAATAATATATTGTATCTCCTAAAACATTTTATAAGTTGCTTTTATAGTTACTGAGTATTATGGGCAATTTAAATATTTTCCGTTGTGATTACCTCTTCTCAAAATCCAGATTCGTTCATTGACTTCCAATAAAAAGATGATTTCATAATCCTATTCTGGGTTTATCAGTTTTAAAATGTAAAACATGAAAATAACTGTAAAGGAGACAGTAAAAATAACCAATATTTTATTGTTCAACAAAACTGTACATATGCTTTTGTTAACGTTTCGATGTCTAGTTCATCCTCTTTAGAGCGGGATGATTAATTAATCGTTGTTTCTACGTGTTTAGAGGGGGAAGTATATAAGCAACGAAATATTAAGAAATTCAACGACACTTTATTTTTTTAAATGACCTCGATTATATTCCAAAAACAGGGCATACAAATGTTTCTCAAGTCCAGTAACTATCATCACTCTTTCCAGTGTTGATGGGGGTTTCATTCCTAACATTTTGTTTAAAGTTTTGGAGGACGTCAATATTTTCATTATGTCATTATTTTCTCTTGGAGTTCCATGTGATTTCTAATTCCAATTGGGTTCTTTATATTCAGGATCACGATTCCCGTGACCCATTAGGGTCGTAGGAGTACCATATGTACTGCATTTGCACAAAAATTGAAAAAAAAAAGTAACCTCGAAGCGCGTATTATCTCGGGGGATAAACTAAAAACTGAGATGCAAAGTCTTGTTCCGAAACAAAAAAATTGTTTGACCATAAGGAAACATTTCAACGGTTTTGTGTCTCTGTCTGCGTGCTTTGTGTGTGTGTGTGTCTGCGTGCGTGCAAATTTAAATTTGATTAAATTTGAATATCTGTTTAGCATCACCATGTGGTCAGTATTATTTGAAGTTGTAAAATGACGTCTATGAATTAATCGGAAGACTTTTCCTCCTGTTTGCTTACTTGATTACAGAGTTTCATTCAGCTGGTTTGCTCACAGATAGAAGCCACATCCGGGCGTCATCAAGAAACCTTGTATTGAATCTTTTTTTTTCTTTTTCTTTTTTGCAACTTAACACTTTGTTAAACCATCATCATTTAAATTGTAAGTTTCCAAATCCGTGCAAAAATGTTTCATGTTATAACTATAGCTAAAATGCGAACGAGATTAAATTGGACTGATTAAAAATAATGCGACTACTACAGATGAGACTACTACAGATGAGACTAGGAACAAAAGAACACGAAAGTTACTGCAATTTTATAATACCTAAAAAAAAAAACAAATGACGTGGATTTTTAAAATACAGTAAATGTTTTGTTGACAATTTTTGATGAAAAAATCTGTTTTCTATACTTGATATCAAGTTTTTAACTTGAAGAAAAAAAAAAGAAACTCCTTTTTCACACACGTAGGAATAGTGAACAGAGAATGTGAAAAGAGTAAATTAAAAGATTTAACAGAAGACCAGTTCAAATTTTTAATTTTCATGTTTGGTCTGAAGTCACACAAAGATAAGGAGAAGAATGTTAACAAAGCTTTAACAGTACCAAGTAATAGATTTACAGACGATAGTTAAGGAATGTCAAAGGTTAATAAATTTAAAACATGACACGTGTTAGATTGAAGAACCGGAAGAAATGAGAATGGAGATCGAAGCAATAAAAAAATTAGGGCAAAAAATAATACTTCACCGAACCCCCGTAAAGGTTGTAGGGGGAATGCATTTCCAGAAAAATTACCAGTTTCAAACAAAAAAAAATGTTTCTGTTGTGGGAAGCTTTGACAAAAAAACGATTTCTGAATGTGGAAAATTAAAAAAAAAAAAAAATAATAATAATAATAATAACCATGCTAAATGAATAGATTTTGTTTGTCTCGATACCCCCAACAAAAAATATATATATTTTGAATTGAAAATTTATTTGCCTCTGCATGAACCCGTGACCCTACAATTAGATATGGACTCTGATATTACTATAAATTCAGAAGAGACTTGGAAAAGGTGCACAAAAATTGAAAAAAAAAGTAACCTCGAAGCGCGTAGTATCTCGGGGGATAAACTAAAAACTGAGATGCAAAGTCTTGTTCCGAAACAAAAAAATTAATGTTGTAGCATATGTGACAAAATGAAAACAGTTAAATTTATTAGATGCAGATTGGACGTGTTTAATTTATAGAATGAATCAATCAATTCTATTTGTGAGCTCGTCAGATGCTCAAATGATAATATTAACAGTTTAAAGAAAAAAAATACAAATTTATAAAGACTTGCTTGCAGAATATTTTGGTCTTTGCACTAAAGTAAAGGCATCTTTATGGGTAAAAGACAATGTGAGACCGACTTTGGTACCAAAAAAGACCTCTGCTGCCATTGAGACAGGGATCAAGAAAATAGACAGATTTCAAAATATGAGAATTATTTCACCAGTCAGAAGAAAAAAAAAAGACTGGTAAATTACGATTGTGTGCAGATTTTTTCAACAGAATTGAATAATGCTCTACAAGACCATAATTATCCGTTACCAACAGCCGAAGAAGTATTTAGAAAATTAAACAAGGGCGTTATATATCTCCAAAATAGCTTTGTCGGATGCGTATAAATAAGTGAGGAATAAATAAAATATACTCTATGGAATAAAATAAGAGCGTTATCAATTACAAAAGAGGATATTAAGAGTGAATCACAGAAAGACGACAATGATATAAAAATGAACGAAAAGTGGTAAAAAAGGAAATACAAATGAATTAAAATGTTCCGTGGTAAGGAAAAGTAATTTTCCATATGTGACGGATATTTAATATATGGAGAATAAGTAGTAATATCAGAGACTTTGCAAAAACAAATATTGAAGCAGTACCACGGCAGACACCCTGGTATATATGAAAACATTGATGCGAATTTATGCATAATGGAATGCCATGGGTCAGGATATCGAAGATCTTGTGAAATCTTACCAAGCGGTGACAGCTAAACAGCCACCAGTAAAAATTCAACCTTTGCCAAAAACGAAAAAGCCATAGTTCAGGTTACATATGGATTATGCTGGACCAATGAATGGCTGGTACTATTTAGTAATAGAATATAGTTTTTTTTCTAAGTGGCCAGAGGTGGTAAGATGTAGCAGAGTGACATCCAGGAATACCATTAACATATTACGAGAACTGTTAGAACTGCTAGATTTGGAATTCCGGACACAATAGTAACAGATAATGATACACCGTTTACGGCAGCTGAATTCAAGGAATTTTGCAATGAACAGAACCTAGAACATATAACAATGCCACCGCACCCCACGGGATCAAATGGATGCAAAGAAAAATGTGTAGATACTTTAAAAAATTAACGGGGAGAGAGGAGAGAGTCACTTCAACAATTTTTGGCCACTTATAGGCAAACTCCAAACCCAAACACATTTGATGGTATTACTAAATACACTAGTAAATACTGTATGTTGGTTTGCAGCTGTGTTGGTCAAACTCTCTGCCTCTGGATACAGAGGATCCTCAGAGGAGTCTATGTCGAAGGGCAGAGTCTCATCTCGGGAAACAGCTACCCGACCCCGTTTTAAACGGGGTCTACTGGGAATTTTTGGCCGAGCCTACGGGCTCGGATACCCCACATTATATTCGGACGTGCCACATCTGACCGCGTGGGGATGTAGATAGATATCCTGCAGGTGGAGATTCATTGTGAAATTCACTTGACTCACTTCTAGCAGTTGACTACTTCTTTTACACGCCGCTGGCAAATCTTATGTTTTGTCCGTGTCCTAAGTATTATCATGCTTCACCAACCTTCGTGTAATTATTCTATTCAATAACCTCTCCCCAGGTTACAAACTATGGTACTTAGACTTTAAGCGTAATATTAGATTGGCGACAAGGTCTCATCACTTCACAACTGATTTGGCTAAATGTATCCGTAAGTTCTATGCTAACAGTTTCTTTTCTCACACTAATCGCTTGTGGAACTCTCTTCTGTCTCCGTGCTTTCCAGCCAACTTTGGTCTTTAAAATGTTTTGAATTTTTAAAGATCAAAGTTGGTAATGTTAGTCCTTATCTACTTTCTTCTTGGTTATTCTTCTATTGTTTTCACTCCTTAATAATGTTTCACTTATTTCTTATACGTTTACAATCAGTAACCCATTGCGTCGTAATGGCTTAACTACCACGGATAGCGGGATAGGATTTAAAAAAATGATCCTAATTGAAATAAGATGTAACTGTTTTCGTAGATATTTCTGTACTTTCTTGTTAGTAGGAAATAAATATCAACATATGAAAATCTGGAATATGCAGTTTTTAGGGGTTTCTTTTCTTACGATTTTATTGAAATTGCTAATCCCTCATCTGCCTTTTGAGACCTAATCGCTTGCCCTCAGTTACTTTCTTACTTTCTTTTTTTTTTTTAGAATGATATTCACTCTGTACAAGGCCCAGGAGCCACTTGAGGTAGAGGATTACATAAGTAAGAGACAAAGTTTATGCGAATAACTGGGGAAGATAACGGTTAACCAGAACAGTTTAAGATTATAGTGATTGAGGAGCATCCTCTTGGGAATCGGTTTCACAAAGTAGCGATTCGTGGGAATTCGAGTAAAACTTATATCTCACCAATGGAATACGAAGGGAATGAGGGTGCAATGTGCGGGGCATGGCGGGTCTTACCCGTGAAGTTTAGAACTGGTGGAACTAATGAATTTGGTTCGTCTGAGCACTTTCCATGGAAATAGCGATAGAGAAGCAAGAGGCTTGCGACGTTTCGTTTGTGGGGAAAGGGGTTGTATGGTGGAAAATAATTTGTCCGCCACAAGGATACGGAGACAATTCTGGATTCTATCGAGACCGGAAAATAAAGATGGGTCAGCTCCTACCTCTATGTGGTAGGGGTACTCTATATTCAGTCTAAACTGGCTCTTGCAAAGGCAGAGTACAGTAGGAGGAGTCAGGTATTAGGTTGGTGCAAAAAAAAAATACGTCAAAAAACGACATTATTACGTCATTATTTTTGCAACAACCTAATACTTACTGAAGAACCGACCACTTTTCCAGCATCTTTAGCGATTGATTGTATGTACAAGTTCCACTTGAGGTCTTGGTTGAGTTGACAAAATAGTCGGTCAAGGCATGGGGTCTCCCTGAGGGGACATCCATTCATCGTGATTGGTCATAGTTCAGGGTCCGATCGGCGATGATGCTAGAGTACTCTACAACTTCAAAGAGTACATACGCCTCATTGCTTTCTAGTGACTTTAATAGTTCTAGTTTTAATTTGACTTAACAATATTAATTGAAAAATATAGACAACACTTTTCGATGTCCATCTCGTTATAACCACTAAGGTCATAAACAAAAGAAAAGATATGTTTTTAAGGTTTCAGGTTTCAGAGAAGTCTCTGTCGCTTTTGGCCCTTTCTGTTTTTTCAGGAGAGCTGTATGGTACTTTATTCTACGCATTATTGGGAAACATGTTAAAGACCACTAATATAAATAAATGTCAATTTATGGTAAATTGTAATTGTTTGATGTAAAACTCGTAGTAATTACGCACGTTCTGGCATCGATCAATTATAGCTGAAGCTGACATACCATCTTGTGCGTTAATCGTTAAAATCAGTGAGAGAGCATGCTGGGTGATACTATCTTAGCTTATCGCATGCTGCTGATGTAGGAGAATATGCACTCATTACTGAGTATAGCAGCCAAACAAATTCAATAAGATTTAGTGACACTATAGCAATATATATTTTTGAGTCAATTTTCGTCTATTTAAGCAACTGTTGTTAACAAATAATCTTATTATAATTCTTCTTGTCTTTTCCTTAATTAGTGCCACCGTTATGACTCACTAATAATACCTCGTAAATAATAGACTGAAAGAAAGAAGTGCTTAACGCCTCCTGCTAATACCACATAAATAATAGATTTATTTTGATCACGTACAAAGACAGAAAAGACTGATCACAGACGCTACTTGGTTTCAGTGAATAAAATAATAAATAAAGAAATGTTTAACGTCTGTTTTAGTGAAATAGAAAAATTGTTAATTTCAAATCTTTTAATTTGTACCCGCTTACTTCTTTAAACAATGACTAGCATTCATATTCGTAATTGTTACTGTAATATTTTGATAAGGTTATTAAGCTCAAATATTTAACGATGCGATAGGAGAATTTCTACCGGTATTTTATTGTAATAGAACACGCAATGAGCTTTATTCAATCGTTAACTTAAGAATTAAGATATATTAGATAATTCAGATAGGAAAACCGTCAATTTTTCACGCTTATTTCTGATAATAATAATAATAATAATAATAATAATGTTCTCACTTGTTAAGCTTCATTAATATTTCTCGATGATTGTGTTCTCAGCATAATAAATCCTTCATAATAACGGCATATACCAGCAATAGTTGGGTTGCTAACGATTTCGTTGGGAAAGACTCAACAAAACTAATGCATTTATGTAATTCTACTGATGTTATTTTGGCTCACATAATATGAAATTGCTATGAGAGCGATCATCTGCTCTAGAATACACTATCTGTTCCAAAATACACCATCTGTCCCAGAATGCACCACTTCATAATATAACGAAATACCAAAACTCATAATGTTATACCTTTAAGAAAGAATTGAATCTAATGCGTCCTATACTCGACAATGGTTTAAAATCAGGTTATCAAATGACTGGCTCACCATAATTACGTCGCATACTGTAAATACTCTTGATTTATTTATTTTTTTTTTTTTTTTTGGTGAAAAACCAGATTATTTTTTTCCTATAGCTCCGTCTCTAATGCGACTCCAGCTTCTGAGTAACGCCTACCGTAGTTAAATATTGCAGCACTGGGCAGAAACTTATAAATAAACGGTCTTCATTCTTTTTTGTATAAATTTTATCAGTGAATATAAAGAATATTATAAATTAAAATAAATATATATAAACAGTGGAAGATAAAATAAGAAACATATACGGTATAGATACATACCAGACAAAAGGGGTGCCGTTGGAAAAGCAATACCTTAAAAATGTAAACACGTGTGGGCGAACATTAACGCAAATTGGAGAAAGAAAAAAAAATACATTGTTAATTCTTCATTTATATAAGGTATTTCTAGTTTTAAGCGAGACACATAGTGAATGATGTTCTGTTGCTCGTATAGCAACAAGGTAAAGGTGCTTTTCTTTGTTTAAAATCGAGTTCACTCCAAGCAAGGCAGTAAAGCCACTAAGACACAAGAGGTTACAGGGAAGAATTAGAAACATAAACCTTACTAACGAGTAAGAACAAAAAGAGTAATCATTGTGGCAGTGAATAGTGATTGACATTGTATTTAAATTTTTGCAGATTAAAGTTGGCTGGAAGCATGGAGCCGGAAGGGATTTCCACAAGAAAGAAATGCGACAAAAGAAACTGATAGCATAGAATTTACGGTTACATCTAGCCAATTCACCTGTAAATTGATAAGATTTAGACGCCAGTCTAGTACTGCGATTAATTTTTTGAAAAAAAGTCTAGTTACGATAGCGAAGAGCTCACCTGTACAATTAACATAAAAGTATTTATGGAAAAGACACAGAGACAACCTTACGGTAGTGGGAAATTGACTGAAGCCGAAAGGCCAGATCAGGACTAATAATATTGCTGATTCTTCTTTGGGTTATATCAAGGAGCTCTAGATAAATAGAAGTCATAGACCATATGTGGCAGCAATATTTTAAGCAGCTTACAGGTACCGTTGACGTTAGCCAAAGGGACCTTGCAGACTTACCAGATCGCCGAAAATACACGAATTTTAATCCCTCCAGAAAAAAAATTAACTATATCTAGTGCAACCGGTCACTGAAAATGCATTTTTAATTTCTTAAACCGGTCATTGAAAATGCATTTTTAATTTCTTAAACCGGTAATTGAAAATGCATTTTTAATTTCTTAAGCCGGTCATTGAAAACGCATTTTTAATTTCTTAAACCGGTCATTGAAAATGCATTTTTAATTTCTTAAACCGGTAATTGAAAATGCATTTTTAATTTCTTAAGCCGGTCATTGAAAATGCATTTTTAATTTCTTAAACCGGTAATTGAAAATGCATTTTTAATTTCTTAAGCCGGTCATTGAAAACGCATTTTTAATTTCTTAAACCGGTAATTGAAAATCCATTTTTAATTTCTTAAACCGGTAATTGAAAATGCATTTTTAATTTCTTAAGCCGGTCATTGAAAATACATTTTTAATTTCTTAAACCGGTAATTGAAAATGCATTTTTAATCTCTTAAACCCGTCATTGAAAATGCATTTGTAATTTCTTAAACCGGTCACTGAAAATGCATTTTTAATCTTGCAAAAAATAGACGACCGCACTATACAGAGGAAATGTTTTTACATTACCTGTAGTGCGGTCCTCTAATTTTTTGTGTAAAAAAAATGATCAGAAAAACTCGCACTATAACTCGCGTATATTCAGTAAAAAAAAAGAAAGATTAAATTGAATAAATATTGAAAGTGTCATTTAAGAAAGGGAAACTGACAATTCAAAAGCATCTTCGCATTTATTTCCTAGGAAATTAGAAATACAAAGACCCACTCATTACCAGGAACAAATATTTCTTCAGACAAATGGGTCTTGAAGTGTTCATATACTGAGTTTAGAACCCCAAGCAAGTCAAGATCAAACATAACGAATCAAGCTGGTATATGTGCAACTATTTCACGAAAACCATCTTTTCAAAAGCAATAGACTTTTCTATTAACTCGAGAACTAAAGAAGAAAAACAGTAAACAAATAAATACGATGTGTTATGGCTCAGAAACCCTTAATTAAATGAATAACCCTACAGTGTTATTTCACTCTAAACTATCTTCGCTGTAACTGATCATTCATACATCAAAACTGAAGCCGTCGGCATGAAAGCGCGCGCGTGCGCGCACACACACACACACACACACACACACATATATATATATATATATATATATATATATATATATATATATATATATATATATATATATAAGCTATGTGTAAGCACCTATATGTTTTTGTTTTCATTTTGCTATTTTTTCCGGAAATTTTGTGTTATCATCTTGACATCAGTTTCAAGCCGAGCTAACGTTATGCTCACCAACGGTCTGGCATCTGATATTTAAAGGCATGATGTATCACCATGTTTATTCATTTGAGATGGGGCATCTTAGTAAGTATTCGTGCGCCATATAATTTGCTTGACAGCCAGGCTTCTTTATATGAGACGCCTGCCTTACAACAAAATGGCCGACGTAGAAAGTTGATCAGTCGCCAGTGGATCGGTTTTTCGGAAAGTTTCGAGCACGTGCTAAGAGATGTGCAATCACGTGTAAGAGGCACGACAGTCCATCGCTGGCAGAAGTTTCATTATCAGAAATGGGTGCTTATAAAGTTTCTTGATAAATCTCCATTCATGAAGATGTCCACTATCTCTTTTCCCAACGACATATGGAAAAATGAAACTAATTTTGGTAGGCAATACTATCTGCTATAGCCACAAACAAATATGATCGTATGATTACAAAGGAAATAATTAATTAATTAAATAATTAAAATGTAAGAAAACTTGGAGTGAGTGATCAAAAGATAATATAAATATTCGGCAGGAATATTCGAGAATATTCCTGAATATTCGTAAAATCTTAAGAAAATATTCGCTAACAAGATTTCTCGAATATTCAGGCCGGTAGATGATAATAAATAAATATACTGTTTAATAAATAAACTGACTATATATATATATATATATATATATAAACAGACTCAAATACATATATACATATATATATATATATATATATATATATATATATATATATATATATATATATATATATACATATACATATATATATATATATATATATATATATACATATACATATATATATATATATATATATATATACATATACATATATATATATATATATATATATATATATATATATATATATATATATATATAAACATACTCAAATATGGAAATCCATTAAAATAACGTTTAAGTAATATATATATATATATATAATGTATATTACTTAAACGTTATTTTAATGGATACCCATATTTGAGTCTGCTTATATATATATATATATATATATATATATATATATATATATATATATATATATATATATATATATGTGTGTGTGTGTGTGTGTGTGTGTGCGTGTGTGTGTGTAAAAATAAAAAATAAATAAAAACAAGCAAAATAATTTAACCATATAAATAAATAAATAAATAAAATAACCGACTTCCAGCAAAATAACCGCCAAAATAGACTACCCACAATGCACCACTGACCCGTATAATTATTTATCCGCTGCCCCACGCAGCAAGACGTGGCTCAAGGCTGAGTTTAAAGCGGGGTATCCGAGCCCGTAAGCTCGGGCAAAAATTCCCTATAGACCACGTAAAAACGGAGTCAATTTCCAGAGCTGGGGGATACCCTCTGACATAAGTCAGGTAAATATATATATATATATATATACACCCGTATCTATAAATAGCTTAGAAAAAAAAACACTCGTGGCCTGACGATTGGGTCTAGCATGAAATAGCCTGTCGCCTCTAAGTTTTGACTTCAATGTTCACTTTTATATTTACACATGATCTATCTCTGATATTGAGCACTTTATCCCATAAATATAGCACACCTTAAGGGTATATTCTTTCATACATATATATATATATATTAGGTTGGTGCAAAAATAATGACGTAATAATGTCGTTTTTTGACTTTAAAAATACGTCAAAAAACGACATTATTACGTCATTATTTTTTAACCAACCTAATATATATATATATATATATATATATATATATATATATATGAGTCTGTTTATATATATATACATATATATATATATATATATATATATATATATATATGTATATTGTGTCTGTTTATATATATATATATATATATGTGTGTGTGTGTGTGTTTGTGTGTGCATGTATATCGAAAATGATGGAGCATGAGTAAGGATACTGGACATGTGTGGAAAAGAAAAAAAAAAGAAAACTGAAAATGTAAAAGATTTTCAGTCACTAGTTGAAGAAGGCGATAAAATGATAAAACATGTTGGATGGTCGAAAGTAGTACCCCACAAAATGGCAAAGTTATAAACAATCATTGTTTACATTGCAAAACAGGAGAGGAAGAATGATCTGAATTTGTTGAAGCAGTTATAGCAGAAGAAGTTTGCTTCGTGCCTGCAGTAGCAGCAAGGAAGATAAATAATAATGTTTAAAAGTAGTGAGAAGTAGAGAAAACCTTATCCTAGATTCGCGCATCAAATTCCAAACCCTATCAAAATTAATCACATTTTTTAATTATGATTTTTTTTTTTAAACATTTCACCCCACGCAACGCAATAAAGCCACTAAGACAAAGTGAGGGGTTAGCGTAAAAGAATATAAGAACAGGAGAAACATTAATAAGGAACGAGAACAATAAATGAACAGGAATCATAAAGACAAAACTCTCCTATATAAGTCCAACATCTCTTTCTCTGTCGTTCGTTCGTTCTTTCTTTCTTTCTTTCAATTAATCAATCGTTCTATCTATCTATCTATCTATCTATCTATCATTCTCATTTTCTTTATTGAATCTCTCATTTGTTTTTTTCTTTATTGAATCTATCATTTCACGTCCTATTAATTCTTTCTATCTATCTATCTATCTATCTATCTATCTATCTATCTATCTATCTATCTATCATTTCCCCTACTCTTAATTCAATCTATCATTTCTCTTTTTCTTTATTTTAGCTATCTATCCATCTATCTATCATTTCTCTTTATTCAATCTATCTATCGATCTATCATTTCTTTTTATTCAATTTATATATCGATCTATCATTTCTCTTTATTCAATCTATGTATTGATCTATCATTTCGCTTTATCTTTAATCTATCTATCTATCTATCTATCTATCTATCTATCTATCATTCTCATTTTCTTTATTGAATCTCTCATTTGTTTTTTTCTTTATTGAATCTATCATTTCACGTCCTATTAATTCAATCTATCTATCTATCTATCTATCTATCTATCTATCTATCTATCTATCTATCTATCTATCTATCTATCTATCTATCTATCATTTCCCCTACTCTTAATTCAATCTATCATTTCTCTTTTTCTTTATTTAAGCTATCTATCCATCTATATATCATTTCTCTTTATTCAATCTATCTATCGATCTATCATTTCTTTTTATTCAATTTATATATCGATCTATCATTTCTCTTTATTCAATCTATGTATTGATCTATCATTTCGCTTTATCTTTAATCTATCTATCTATCTATCTATCTATCATTCTCATTTTCTTTATTGAATCTCTCATTTGTTTTTTTCTTTATTGAATCTATCATTTCACGTCCTATTAATTCAATCTATCTATCTATCTATCTATCTATCTATCTATCTATCTATCTATCTATCTATCATTTCCCCTACTCTTAATTCAATCTATCATTTCTCTTTTTCTTTATTTAAGCTATCTATCCATCTATATATCATTTCTCTTTATTCAATCTATCTATCGATCTATCATTTCTTTTTATTCAATTTATATATCGATCTATCATTTCTCTTTATTCAATCTATGTATTGATCTATCATTTCGCTTTATCTTTAATCTATCTATCTATCTATCTATCTATCTATCTATCTATCTATCTATCTGTTTCCCTTTATTTTATCTAGCTGTCTGTCTATCTATCTATCGCTTTCTCTTTATTTTATCTCTCTCTCTATATATATATATCGCTTTCTCTTTATTTTATCTCTCTCTATCTCTCTGTATCTATTTCTGTTTATTTTATCTCTTTCTCTTTCTCTCTCACTCTCTCTTTCTCGCTTTGTCTTTATTTTATCTCTCTGTCTCTCTATTGCTTTCTCTTGATTGCAAAGATAATGACGTAATAATGTCGTTTTTGACGTATTTTTAACGTCAAAAAACGACATTATTACGTCATTATTTTTGCACCAACCTAATATATATATATATATATATATATATATATATATATATATATTCATATATATATTTATTTATTCTTCAAACTTTTTTTAATGGGCAGGCATATATTTGAATAGACGCTCCGATTTTTTTAATAGTGTTTATTTCGTCCCCAGACCACTGTGCACCTGAGGAAAACTTAATGGGCAGGCCAGTAACCGTAATTAAAATGAAAAAAAAAGCAAAATGAGAATCTACTCAAACATGAGTACCGAATAAAAATATGTAATAAAAATATACCGAAATATAAAATCTATAAATTCGTTACAATATATATATATATATATATATATATATATATATATATATATACATATATATATATATATATATATAATATTTCATATGTAAATAAAAATATATCTGTAAAAAGTATCTGTAATATTCATATACATATATGTGTGTTTGTGTGTGTCTGCGTATTTCATGTGTGTGTATATGTGTGTGTGTAGTATATATATATATATATATATTATTTTCTGTCTCTTTGTTTTTCTTCTTTCATCATTGGATTCGCCCCTTGTTTTGTTTTTTTTAATTTTTTTTATTTCATTCTATTTTATTTATTTATTAACATATGTGTTTATACATTATGTTCATACACTCGCATTGTTTACTTTTCCGCGACTTCAACCAAATCGTCGTCCTATTCCAGCACTCAAGCCCCTAATTCTATACATATTTTTCTTCCTTCCTAATACTCTTCTTTTCTCTTCGTCATATTTTCCAGTCTTTATGCAACACCACATACCCCCCCTTCATTTTTCCATTTCACCTAACGTTCTTTTCTCGTCTATCCTCACTCTCGCCCTTTCGCTCTCCCTTCTTGCTCTCCCTTCTTGCTCTCGCTGACACTTATTCACACATTGGCGCGCGCGCTCGCACACACACACACACACACAGGCACACATAGGCACACATACACACATTCTCTCTGTCAGTCCTTCTACACTCTATTTCTATTATACTACAGTGGAATCACTCTTTCTCCAACTGAAGCCGCCATAAAGTGCTGAATCGTCCAAGAATAATCTGCTGGTAGCTTCTTTCACCACACTCAACTCGCGACATGGAAGTCGAATCTCGGAACAGGACGTTTACATAGCGCCCAGGATCGTAATACAACGATGAAGTTGGCACCAATATATAGGATTATATATTTACCTGCACACCTTTGAACTTGACTGCCGACTGGATCTGTTGGCTCTTACCTGGGTATTTCTATGTTAATTTACGCCACTGTCGGAAAGTTCGCTCAAGAAATATAAACAGAAAAAAAAAAAAAAAAAAAAAAAAAAAAAAGAAAAAGCTAATGAAATTTTTTTTTTTTACAATAAAAGGGTGAAATGATTGTAGATAAACACTATGCAAATGTAGTGCGAATACGCAAATATACACACATACGCACATGTATATACAGCAAACGAATTGCTGTCAACGAACTTACATAAAGATAATTACTCGCACACATATACATGCCAACATACGGATACATAAATTATACACCTCTTCACCTGTCATTTGAACAGGAGTTGAAGTTTATCCCTTGTTTCTTGTTTAGGATTAAGTTTACGGTCCCTTCTAAAGTATTTTTCTTCTCTTTCGCTCCCAGTAGCTACTTGCGTTTTAGTGGCATTATCGCCTTGCTTGGGGTGAATTGATTAAAACAAAAGAAAGTAGAAAGATACATAGATAGACAGACAGACAGACAGATAGATAGATAGATAGATAGATAGATAGATAGATAGATAGATAGATAGATAGATATGAGTAGAGGTTGGAATAGATAGATAGATAGATAGATAGATAGATAGATAGATAGATAGATAGATAGATAGATATGAGTAGAGGTTGGAATATATAGATAGATAGATAGATAGATAGATAGATAGATAGATAGATAGATAGATAGATATGAGTAGAGGTTGGAATAGATAGATAGATAGACATAGATAGATAGATAGATAGATAGATAGATAGATAGATAGATGTTATTGACTCACACATATCCATGTAGTTACACATATCCACGTACACCGTTAAATACAATATACCAAGGTACTCATATATATTCGAATATTTGTAGGTAAATATGCGCGTATACTGCTGCATATGTTTACTCTAAGAAACAAGTAAATATTTTAAAGTAATCCTAGCGTGGCAGCTATTATACCTTACAAGCAGTGAGATATGACATCAACCTACTATCACATGTATATATAGTGTGTTTACCACCAAATACTTAAATTCTACTATATTCCAATATATATACATGCTTACCAGTATAAGTATGCAGAGAAGCAAATATTTAGGTTTGTGTACGTATTTTCCTCTGTTCTTACACAAGTATAAAACGAAGAATTGATATTTATTTCTACAGAAATCGACTTCCTGCTTATAGCAAGTTTTATGACAAGACGCAATTTTTTTCTCTTCTGCTAAAACCCTTAATTTTTAAGTTTATCGAACTTTCAACTCGGAAAAAAGTTATTTTTGCATGACAAGCAAGACACAAAAGCAGCTGCGCATAAAATGCAGAAAATAAATGCAGAAATAAATTCAGAAAAAAATAAATTCAGAAAATAAATGTAGAAAATAAATGTAGAAAATAAATTCAGAAAATAAATGCAAAAAAATAAATTCAGAAAATATATGTAGAAAAATAAATGTAGAAAAAATTAGGGCATAAAGAGGAAATGAAAAAAAAAATGAAATAGATATTTATGAACACAGTATCAAATCTGAAGGTATTTGTGAGTCAATTTCTGAAGAATTTCTTATTTTTAGACCATACAATTCATCTGCAGTCATGCGACGTACAAGTTTATTCTTATTTGGACCCGTTCAGCGGATATTCTCCATCCAACTATTCTCATCATCGCTAGATGGATTATTGTGGATAAATGGATTAATTTGAATCATCTAGGAGTATCACACTAACGGTGGATCAGTTCGAACAGAAATAAAATAAAAAAGAGCGATAGAAAAATTTAAAAAAAAAAAAAACGAAAGAATTTTATCAGATATATATTTAAATAGATGAAAATAATGAACACGCCGTCTGAACAAATTTTATTGATTGTTAGAAAAGTATCATTATCGTTTATTGAATTTTGATTATTATTATTATTGATTTCCAATAGGGGAATCTAAGGAAATTGTTTTTTTAATTATCTAGAACTAAATTAACAGATATAAAAAAGATATATTGGATTTCTTTTACCAGGATGAAAGTTTTATACGTATTTTAGATATTCTAAGCTAGAATATAATTGAAAATTAAATTTAAAAATACACGGAGCTGTACTTCTAATTTAATATTATAATTAATAATTTGCATACAAATATAGTAATTAACAAATACTGAATAGAGTATATGTAGATGAATATATTTATGCATCAAATTCCTGGATTCAGTATTGTACCTGTATTGGATTTTTTGTTACGATTTGAAAAACTCTTTTGAAGACATTAGAAATCTATGAAATGTTTCAGAAATTCATTAATACATTAAAATATTTTCAAATCCATTTTATATAAAACTAGAAACTTGAATTCAAGTGAAATGAGACAAAATAGAAAATTACATATACTATTTGCAATGAGATGCTGTGAATATCTTTTTTCAAATAGACAACGAAGAAATAATAACTAACACTTTAGTTCATCTTTAGAAAACAGTTTTATTTCAATGATGAAAATATTACGAACATTTTTTGTGCACATTTCACATGCGATTTGCTTTTGCGTATACATATATACACTAGTTACCTTTGATAACATATTTTGTTAAGTCATTATTATTATTGTTGTTGTTGTTGCTGTTGTTATTGTTGTTGTTGTTGTTAGGTTACCTCTTTAAATATATTTTCCAATTTTTATTATTGTTGTACTCTGCTCTTTCACAGAGTCTGTCTTTTCGCCTCCGATTTCTCCAACGGCTTGTAAAAGTCTGTCATTGATATAGCGTTGCTGACACAAAGGAGATAACTCTCGATCCAGTAAAAAGTTACAGACCTTACAGATAAAATCTCTTACAAGTACACTTGGCCTATTATATCGTAATATATATATATATATATATATATATATATATATATATATATATATATATATATATATATTACTTCAAACGTTACTTTTAGTGGATGTTTTGTATTTGATATAGCCAAAACATTTTTATTTATTAAAAGATGTTTATTACATCTATCGGCCTGCGCATTCGAAAAATTCTGTGGCAGGGATCGAATCTACGTCCTCCTTTATAGAGAAAACCCCTGTTTGATCCGGCGTGCTTAATCTTTGAAGTAATAAAATTGCCGGATTAAACATATATATTGACAGGGTTTGTCAGTGATAGTTAAAGGGAAGTAACACAGGCTAATATTTTTGTAATTTTTTTTAACGAAACTAATTATTCAAGAATAACCTATGTTATTATTTCTCGGAAAAGAATATTTTATCTTTCCACAAAATTCAAAATGCAACTAACATGCTAGTAAAAAAAAAAAAATATTATCAAAAGAAAAACAAAATTGAAAAGACATAAAGTAAGATAATACCATAATTAAATGTATTTAAAAGTTAATGTAGACTTTTTTTCTAATTTTACAAAGCTAGAATCATATCTCGCAAGCTATTGTTTAATATTTTGTTAAATTTAACTTTTATGATGAAACACCTGCTTGTTCCCAGGTTGTCTCCTAATTTGATATTATTATTATTATTATTACTATCATTAATATTATTACGCTAGATACACATGAACATCAGTAATCTATATAATGCAAAAGCATGTTTTTACTTAGTTATTCTTAATTCTTATTCTTAATTTTCTTCTTTTTCATTAGTGACAATTATTCACATCTATCGAACTTTATACTGTGAAAACTTCGAATTAAAATTCAGCTAACCACATATCAGGCTACGAAATTATTGATCAGCCCTCGTGTATCTTTTTTTTTTTTTTTAATCAAATAGCAAAACAAAGATTTATGAAGTGAAAAACTGAAATCCCACAGGCAGAAGGAACATTTTAAATTGTTATTTTATGTAATATCCGAATTTCTTAAACTTCATTTATTTATGTCCTGTTTATAGTACTTATATTTGTCAACCAATAATAAAGCTTTATGATAAATAATTTGAATGATTTAAATCAATTAGTTCGGGTACTAAATATTTTAATGATCTGCTATTTAAAAGACAATTAGGAATGATTATAATTTATGTATGCAAAAAGATATTTCTTAAAGCCTTAAAAATAAAGAAGAAATAACATTTGAGATTAAAATTGTAACGTGTCAAAAATTGATTGTACAAATCAACAGCAGACTTAAGAAAACTTTAATCAGGAGAAGATTAATTTAAAACATTTAAGCGAAAAATCAGGTATTATTATTATTATTATTATTACATAGAAATAACATGTATTGAATATAGTATTATTATTATATAGAAGTAACATGTATTGAATATATTATTATTATTATTATTATTTTCTAGAAATAACATGTATTGAACATATTATTATTTTCTAGAAATAACATGTATTGAATATATTATTATATAGAAATAACATGTATTGAATATAGTATTATTATTATATAAAAGTAACATGTATTGAATATATTATTATTATTATTATATAGAAATAACATGTATTGAATATATTATTATTATTATATAGAAATAACATGTATTGAATATAGTATTATTATTATTATATAGAAATAACATGTATTGATTATTATTATTATTATATAGAAATAACTTGTATTGAATATATTATTATTATTATTATAAAGAAATAAAATTTATTGAATATATTATTATTATTATTATATTGTAATGTAATGTATTGAGTATATTTAAACCTCTAACTCGAGTGGCTCTTGGACATAGTACAGAGCAAACATCACTGTAAACAAATGTCATTTTGAACATATACATTTTAAAGCATGTTCGGTGTATAGGATTAAATTCTTTATTTACGTGTAATATACAATTGATTTTCACCATATTTTAAACTAAGTAAAAATATTAAAGAAAACTCTTATTTCGCCTTATAAAATATATACGAGAACAAAAATGGGATTTTGTAAAACTAGTGAAATGACCAACACAAGGATTCTTGTAAAACCGCTACTTACAAAGAAATGGCTTGTTCTTTGCAAAAAAAACTTTCAGTTCAGTAATGAACTGAGCCTAAAACTAATATTTCACAGTTAGTACGACATCCATCCCATCGCACATATTATACGCACACTAACACACACGTGTATGCATGCATGTACAGATCCATTCACTTTCATATACATGCACACACACAATTAGAGTCTGCCACTTCAATGTATGAACATACTTTAAATATCTCGATAAGGTTTGTCTATCTGGACTTTAATTTTTGTCTTAATTTTAAAACAATTAATTTCTACAACATTTATAAATAGGACGTTATGGACTTTCATTGTTGTTGAATGTGTATATTGTTAAGAAAGATACGCATAAACTTATATGTAATGCACTGATATGAAGGCGAGATGTAACTCTATTCAAATATGTGTCCGTTCCTATTGAATGTACATGTTTAAACTCTGTGTTTATAGAAAAGTCTATGTCAGATTTCTCATTCTATAAATCTGATCCCTAAATATCTGAAACCAAGCTAAATTTATATTGATTCTATCTAAAAGAATTTAATTTAAATAAACAGTTTACATATGGATTAAAATCTATATTAAACAGTTCATTAGGTTGATGGATTAGACAGTCATTGGAACTGCATTATTTTGTTCTGTATCACTTCGGCCAGTTTTGGAAGTTTAAAATGGTACATGTGATTTTCACGTGAAGCGACATCTGTTAGCAACGTGGAAACTCCCAGTCAAGACATTGATTCAGAAATATACGCTACAGTTAGCTGAAAACATCAGTGGGACACAGCTGCAATGTCAGCCACTGACCGGTGATCCAAATAATAATAATAATAATAATAATAATAATAATAATAATAATAATAATAAAGAATTTACGCGGAGTTGTGAGGAGATTACTCTATCTTACCACCGATCTCCTTGGACTAAATAACAGTCACATCGTGGTGAGCAACCATAGCAGAGAAACTTATTGGTATGGCTCTGTCTGTAATAACTTGTAATCGTTTAGGCATTTTCGTAATCACACAAATGATGATTTCATTCACTGTACTTTATTGTCTCGGACTTTGCTACGTGTACGCATTGAACATACATCATACATATGGGGTTAGTGGGAAAGGTCATCACCGAATACCAAAGGAGCGGAATTTACAAACGGGAAAGAACAACGATGAAGGGACATCGTCCCAGCGACGAACAAAATGCGGAGACAGCACCGGAAACAATATAAAATTAGGGGATTTAAACATCGGAAGTGTTATTTCGCTACACCATGCCATTGATATAACGACATGCGGCAAGGCGAACTACACACAACGTGTCAAACTCGCAGAAGCGATTAAATTTGCCGTAGAGAACATCAACAGGCGGACAGACATTCTCAACAATGTGACGCTAGGGTACGTCATTTTGGATGATTGTACGTCCACTACAATGGCTTTGGCTAGAGCTCTCCAGTTCATGCCACAAGAGATGCGCGAACGTGGAATCAGACGCACGAAGGATAACACTGCCTCTAGTGCCAACGCCAAGCAAGAATCCCTCGTTTGCCACCCTGTTTCGAACTTTGAGACTACATCGAAGACCACTGACTCCACACCACCTGTTGACGACATCTCCGTTTCCAGCATCACTTCGACGGGATTTCTGACAACGTCTGAATCCCCATCAGTATCCTCCATCAACACTACCTCTTTTCCCACAACCCACAAAGAGAGGGATATCACTATAGCAACGGAAAGCAATCAGAAAGGTCTTGATCGAAGGGAGGAGTTTTTCACGGAGTATTATGACGTAATAGGAGTTGTGGGTGCCGACACGACAAAACTTAGCCTGGCCGTGTCTAGCATTTTAACTCTCTTCCAAATACCACAGGTGAGATTTTCTCTTTGCTAACTACTGTTGTCTTGAAAACTCAGACAGTTTTATTTTTATGTCTTTTGCTATTTTTAACACAGCAATCTTTACTCGGTATATATCGTAGCGAGAACCACTCAAACATGTTTTTATTTTGTTTTAAAGCCGTTCATTGCCTCTTTTCGGAAACGAATATCCTGAAACTTTTACAAAACAGAAAAAAAAAAACTGCAGAGAAAAATAAAGGTGTTTTGTTTTTATATGAAACAATCTGCTCGCGTACGCAAGTTGATACAAATATAATTTATTTTAATAGTATACGTATTTTTTGCACGTGTAGTTTTACTAATGTGCAAAAATGTAGCTTAATCGAAAATTTACTAACGGCCTATTTTGTGACTTGCTGTATTTTCCTTCTTTCTTTCTTTCTTTCTTTCTTTCTTTTTTTTTAATAAGTCTCGAAAATTTGGCCCGAGTCTTTACACATTGATGTCTAGCTTTTTTTTTTTTTTTACTTAATATTAATTCTCTTTTTCTTTTATTTATTTGCAAAAAATTGGTAAGCAAAATTGGGGTTCGTCTTTGAAATTAGAATATCTCAGATGCTTTTTTTTATTGAACTATAGACCAATTTTTAAAATTCGATTTTTTTTTTATTTCCCTATAAGAAAAGATAATTTCTTTAATTTCTTACTCCACAGCAGAATATGCCTCGCTAGTGTGGAGTAGATCATCATGCGCAAAGTGAATCGACCCTGTCTTGAACATCTCTTGCAGATCGATCACTTGATGTCTCAAATCACTCAAAGTAGATGGCCTCTACTTGCTTAGCGGCATTGTTTCCTCTTACATAAAAACGACAGTCCACGGGGTACCTCGAGGTTAGCAAGCTTGTCTCGCTAGAACAATTACGACTGAGTAGTGAGTTCGATCCTCACTGGGTACCCCCTACTTTCGGCCTTGTGCCACATCTAAGCTACGCTTGGAAAACCACTAAAAACGACAGGCCACTCCCAAGCAGGAAATTGACCCTCGTCTGACAATGACAATAAGGCTCAAATAAAGACACAACTTTTTACGTTCAGCCGAACCACCGAACAACAAAAATCTTAGCGTCTGTCCCTGTGATGCAGCCACCTTAACACAGGCTCTCTCTCAGCCCTACAGAATACCTCCTCCTGACTTCAATGCTGCCTGGCCCATCTGGTTCTGCCTAAATCACATCAAACAGCTGTTGGTCGCTGTAAAGCCAACCTTCAGAGGTGTAGATATGCCCTCATTGTTGGGATCAATGCGGGCAATCACAAGCTATGGGCATATCTAGTTTGCCCCATACTTAAAGATTCATGCGCACTTAACAACCTAAAAACCTTAATACCCCCAAAACCTTAACACCCTAGGCAAGGCACTGTGGGCAACACTGGATGGGTGTGGTATAGCGACTCGATAAGATGAACTTCTTTACTGAGTCTCGCTATAGTCATAATGCTGCTTCTCTTATATTTTTATTTGCTGAATTCTAGTTTTTTTTTAAATAAATTCACCCAAGCAATGCGAAAATACCATTCTGGTGTAAGTGGAGCGGAAGAGAATGAAAACATGTTAATGGTGACAAAGGACAATAAAATGATAGGATTCAGGAAGACGGAAGATGGCGATTGACGTTGAATCAATAGTTTTGAAGACTGTAGGTGGTAGGGAAGCAAGAAATCGGAAGCGAGAAGCGAAAGGGAAGAAACTATTAACATAGAACTTACGGTTATGAAGTATATTACTTGAGGACGTTACTTGCCCCCAAAGCAGATTTCTGGCATTAGAAAATATGTCAGCACTTGAATACATGTGTTGGGTCTTGCATATATCACCCTATGACTGGTAACCTGTAATCTCTATCATTTCAATGAATATAAATTAGACTCGAGCTCACTAACGATGAGGCTTACACTCATATCACGTTGAAAAGCTGGTTCTCCTACGATCACCGAAGTTAAGCAACGTCAAGCTTGGTCAGTGCTTAGATTGGCGGCCAGTTAGAAATACCAGATGCTGTAAGCTTGGATGAGCGGGTGGTGTGATGGATAATGGCTCGGAATTTTTAATCAGAGAACCGAGTTTCAATTCCAGTTATGTTCGTTATATTCCCTTACGAACAAATACCCTTGGAAAAGGTATGAATCCACTTCTTTTCATCCAGCCATGAATTAATTAGTAAGACTTGTATCATTAAATCATGTTCATCTTAAAAAAATCTTACTATCTAAAAATATTTCTGGCTTTAAATAATCTGCAATAGGTTGATAAACCATAGAAAACAAATCAATCAATCAATAACTGAAGATGGATTGTAAAATGATGAAACATCAGAAAAAATAATCAGATTACTCTTACAATTACATTTTTGTTCATTGATATTTACCGGGCTTAGTTAATTCGGCAATAGAACAAATGTCGAATAGGAAGATTGTGCTGCGCAGTTCTTAAAAGGGGGAAGAATCGACTTGTATTGAAAAATCACCATTCGAAATCAATTTTCTTGGTTGAGCTATGATACTGTTTTTAATAACGATGCTTCAATCATCAAGCAAGTTTCTTGTATTTTAGCCTAAGGGTGTCTTTATATATCGCCAACCATTTGTCCTTTTTTTCTCAAGTCAATAAATATTATTATATTAACAATGAACCGCCATGACAATGTTACTAGCAAGTGATTATTATTATTATTTGTGTATGTTATATTTCTTGCTTTGTATCCTGTAAAGCCGTGTCCAAACTATGGTCCTTATGCCCTATAGGAGAATTGTCAATTTATTGATAGTACTTTTCTTAGTATATGGGATGTTCCTATTAGAGCGATCTTCTGGGCAACTGATGTTATCTAGGACACTGTTAGTAACATTTTCCTTTCCTTTTCTCACGTGACCCAGTGCTCCTATTACTAGTGGTATAGTTTCAGTCTTCATTCCCCACAGCCAGTTAATCTCGATTTCCAGTTTTTTGTATTTGGACAATTACACGATAATTTTTTAATAATAATAATAATAATAATAATGCTTATTGACATAAGCATTATTATTATTATTATTATTATTATTATTATTATTAATGTTTTATTTCCTTTAGTTTATGGTGTATACTCATTTCTTTCCGGGACCTGGCCAGAGACATAAAGTCAGAAATGGTACCATGACATTTTCCACTGAGCAGTTTTGAAAAAAAAATCGCACATATTTTACATAGATAAACTCCTTCGTAAAGTGTGGCCTGTACTTGTGAGAACAATTTTTTGTATTTCTTTAAGGCATGGATTACCAGGAATCCCTTCAATGAGTCTATTGGAATCTTTTCCAACCAATCCTAGGGTTCCAACTACAACAGGGATTGTTTATGTTCCTATATGCCACAATTTTTGAGATTTCGATTTCAAGGTACTTGTATTTTGATAGCTTCTTGAAGATCTTCAAAGATACATTGCATCCTGCAGGGACTGTAATGTCAATAAGGAAGCACATTTTCTCTTTGTGGTTTTTAATAACGATATCAGGGTGATTAGCTTTGATTGTTCTCTCTGTATGTATTGTGTAGTCCCATAAAATTGTTACAGGTTCTATCTCCGTAAACAGGTTTGGGTGGCGTTTATACCAATTTCTTTCAGTTTCTTTTACGTAGAAGCTGCTGATTTTCTAGTGCAGATATTGACCCACTCTGTCATGCCGTGTTTTATACTCAGTGAGTGCCAATACCTTGCAACTTAATACGAGATGACCAATTGTTTCTGGATATTTATCACAGAATCTTCATTTTGGGCTAACACAATATTTCAGTATGTGTGCTTGATAATTTCTAGTTAATAAACATTGGTCCTGTGCAGCAAGGATAAAACCTTCAGTTTCAGCTTTTAACACTGCACTACGTAGCCATTGATGTGTACAGGGTTTTTCTCCATCATCTTGTTTGGTTCGTGCAGAGTATTGAACGTGAAGTGGTTTATCTTGCCATCGTTTCTGTATCTGGGCAGCTGCATTTTTCTTTTGATTTCTTTTTTTTTTAAGTATTTTGCAGCTTGAGTCGGTGTATTTGCTTTACTTGTATTTCTACACCCATTTGAAACTCCATTTTGAAATTGTTGGCTTCCTGTATTACGGAATAAAGTTGCTTACTACTTTCATGTTCTTTGACACATATCATCATCCAGTCTTCTGTAGTTTCCAGGTATCGTTGAAGGCTAATTGTTGTAGTTTTGTAAGACTGTTCAAGTTGAACTAATTCTCCGTCTCCTTCGGATCTGGGCACATACAGACAATTATGCATCAGCTTTGATGCATGTGGTAGCAAATGAGAAGCTTTCTTGTTTGGACGTCCATTCACTTAATGTCAGCTATAGTCCAGTTAAGGATGTTGAATCTGTATTGCTCCACAGGGACAGCCAAGGTGTTTATAGATGATATTCAGTTTTTTGGAATTCAGCTCGGTTTTCAGTACCAGACGCACATGCCTGTAGTACTCCATTCTTACCTTCTTCTTTATTTGGGTATGTTGTATACCATCTTCTTCGCTAATTCGTAGGTACTTTTAAGCTTCATCTTGTTTCAGTTCCCTAATCTTTGCGTCAAAATCTAAATCTATTGAGTGTGATTCTGTATTTCTCCTTTTCTTGAATATTTCTTTTGCACATTTATCTAATCCGAAATCCATACCTATATCGTCACTGAAATATTTTGCAATATTGAGGAGACCCTTCAACTCAATGTCGTCTTTGGTAAAGAGATTGAGATCATGCATATAAAATAGGTGATTGAATACTTTCTTATTTAGTTTGTAACCATAGCTACTGTTGTTTAGTTCATGCGTGAGGGGGATTAAGGACAAACAAAACAGAAGGGGTGACAGGGAGTCTCCTTGAAAGATTCCACGTTGGATATTCAGGCATTTGGAGATGGCAGTGCCTCTGGTGTGATTTAGGTATAGTGTGGTGTTCCACAATCCCATACTGTGCTTAAGGAAAATTACTACCACAGGGGGGAGACTTTGTACATTTCAAAAGTCTTAAGTACACAAGAATGTGGTATATTATCAAAGGTTTTACGATAAGCAATCCACTCTGCGCTAAGATTTCTACATCGACTCCTGCAATTTTCCAGGATCATTTTGTTTATCAGCAGTTGTTCTTTGCAGCCATATGAACCTCTTCTGCATCTCTTCTGTTCCAATGAAAGAATGTTTCCTTCGAAAAAAGTGTAAGCACGGTTCGTCAGGACAGACGTGATCAATTTATTATTATTATTATTATTATTATTATTATTGATTAATAGAGCAGCGCACGAAAAAAGTAACACTGGGTTACAATATCTGTCTATATTTCTGAGATGAGGTATTATGTACATTATTTACATTATTTGGACTATTGTCCTCATCTTTATCGCCATATTTATTACAACGTTTCGGCCGTTGTACGCTCCGGCCTTCTTCAGGTGGTTGGAATGATGAACTGAACACTTTATTTCGCTCACTCGGGTAGACTGTCTCAGGAGATTTTTGTGGCCTAGCATACGTGCTGATTCCTTAAGTTTACGAATTTTCCAATAGTGTTACTTGTCTAGGATCTCAACCTGATCCCACAGAGGGCGGTGATCTCCCTTCTCTCTCCAGTGAGCAAAATAAAGGATTCAGTTCGGCATTCCAACCACCGGAGCGTACAACGGCCGAAACGTTGTAATAAATATGGCGACAAAGATGAGGACAATAGTCCGAATAATGTAAATAATGTACTTGGTTACAAATATACGAATCCCATTATACCTATTATAACGCCTAATCTGGTGAGAGCATAACTGGTATATGCGACAGAGCCAAATGCGCGCGATATAGCGATAGGTTCTAATAAAAGCAGCGCATAAACTTGTACTTGGGGCCCGTTTAGAAATACCTCCAGTTCGGGTAGACTCAGTTCACTCAGAGGCTCTCTGATTAAACGCCGTGCCTCCTAAGTTGATATAATTATTATTATTAGTAGTAGTAGCCATAGTAGAAGTAGTAGTAGTAGTAACATTACGTTAGATATATAGAGACATCAGTATACGATAAAAAAAACATTTTTTTTATTCAAGAAATATTTAGTTTCAATTTCCTTCTTTTTGCGAGAGTAACATCTGTCGAACATTATACTGTGAACATTTCGAATCAAAATTCATCTAACTACATATCAGGCTGCGGATTTATTGATCTACCTTTGTGTAGTTATCGCTGAAGATTTAGTCAGGTATAAGCAAAAAAGCAATTTTTTTCAATCAAAATGCAATCTTCTACATTGATCAGTTCCCACCCACCTTCCGCTTTTGATACAGGAGAAAGCGTTTTACTTTTTTCATGCTCCATTACGTGTTTCAATATGCAATCTTGTATAGCTGCAAGATACCTACAAAGTCATATTGTTGAAATTTTGTAAGAGATTTCCAGTTAAATCATGCTCTTAACACCAACTAAATTATTATTATTATTATTTTTATTTTCTTTGCTTTCTGGCGTTTACACATTTCTCTCCGGGTCCCGCCCAGGGACCTAAGGTTAGAAATGGCATCATGACACTTTTCACTGATAAATAAAATAAAATAAAAATTACATAGATAAAGCCCTTCGTAAAGTGTGGGCTGTACTTGTCAGAACAATTTTTTGCATCTCCTTGAGGCATGTGCTTCCAGGAATCCCTGCAATTAGTCTACTGCAATCTTTTCCAACCAGTCCTAGGGCTCCAACTACAACAGGGATTGTTGATGTTCCCATATGCCACATTTTCGAGATTTCTATTTCAAGCTCCTTGTATTTTGACAGCTTTTTGAATATCTTCAAAGATACATTGCAGTCAGCAGGGACTGCCATATAAATAAGGAGGCACCGTTTTTGTTTGTGGTCTTTAATAACAATATCTGGTCGGTTGGCCTTGATTGTTCTGTCAGTGTGAATTGTGTAGTCCCATAGAATTGTAACAGGTCCTATCTCCGTAACCGGGTCTGGGTGATGTTCATACCAGTTTCTTTCAGTTTCCTTCCCGTAGAAGTTGCAGATTTTCCAGTGCAGATATTGGCCCACTCTGTCATGTCGGGTTTTATATTCAGTGGGTGCCAACATCGTGCAACCTGATACAAGATGATCAATCGTTTCTGGATGTTTATCACAGAATCTGCATTTTGGGATGACACAATATTTTAGTATATGTGCTTGATAATTCCTAGTTAGCAAGCATTGGTCCTGCGCAGCAAGGATAAAACCTTCAGTTTCCGCTTTCAACCCTGCACTGCGTAGCCACTGATGGGTACGGGTTTTGTCTACATCAGCTTGTTTGGTACGGGCAGAGTATTGGCCATGAAGTGGTTTATCTTGCCATCGCTTCTGTATCTGGTCGGTTGCATTCGTCTTTAATGTCTTTTTTAAGTATTTTGCAGTTTCAGCCGGTGTATTGTGCTGTAGTTGCATCTTTACGCCCATTTGAAGCTCCATTTTGAATTTGTTGGCTTCTTTCGTTACGGAGTAAAGACGCTTACTACTTTCATGCTCCTTGACGCATACCATCATCCAGTCTTCTGTAGTTTCCAAGTATCTTTGGAGGCCAATTGTTGTAGTTTTGTAGGACAGTTCTAGTTGAACTAATCCTCTTCCTCCTTCGAATCTGGGCACATACAGACGATTAACATCAGCTTTGGGATGATGCATGCGATAGCAAGTGAGAAGCTTTCTCGTTTTGGCGTCCATTCGCTTAATTTCAGCTATGGTCCAGTTAAGGACATTAAAGCTGTAATGCACCACTGGGACAGCCAATGTGTTTATAGCTGATATTCTATTTTTTGAGTTTAGTTCAGTATTTAGTATCAGACGTACACGCCTGTAGTACTTTTTTCTTATTTTTTCTTTCATTTGGGTGTGTTGTATGCCATCTCCTTCGTTAATTCCTAGGTACTTATAGGCTTCATCATGCTCCAATTCCCTAATCTTTGTGACAAAATCTAAATCTATTGAGGGTGTTTCTGTAATTCTACCTTTCTTGAATGTTACTTTTGCACATTTATCACATTATTATTATTATTATTATTATTATTTCTTTTGATTTCTGTTGTATACACATTTACTCCCGGGTCCCAACAAGAGACCTAAGATGAGAAATGGCACCATGACAAAAAAAAAAAAAAAAATTAAAAGAAAAAGAAAACGGCCGAAGATCACACACATTTTACATAGACAAAGCCCTTGCTAATGTGTGAGTTATATTTGTGAGAACAATGTTTTTGATTTCTTTAAAGCATGGGCTACCAGGGGGCCCTTTCAATGAGTCTATCGGAACCTTTTCCGATCAAACCGAAAGCTCCGACCACAAATTAAATTATTCTTCATGTGCCACATTTTTATATTTCCACTTCAATATCCTTGTGTTTTGACAGATTTTTGAAGAGTTTCAAAGATGCATTACAATCTGCAAGGACTGTCATGTCAATAAGAAAGGAAATTCTGCTTTTGTGGTTTGGACGATTAGCTTTGATTGTTTTATCTGTGTGTATTGTAAAATTCCAATTGTTATAATCAGGCCTAGGTAATATTCATACCAATTCCATGTAGTTTTCTTTCCGTAAATGTTGCAGATTTTCCATCGCAGATATTGGCCCACTCTGTCTTACCGAGTTTTATATTCAGTGAATGCTAATACCGAGCAACCTGATACAAGATGGTTAATTATTATTACTACAATAATTATTATTTCACCAGTAACTCATAATGTGAAAAAAAAAGCATATTTTAATCAACAAATATTTATTTTTAATTTCATTCTTTGTTGATTAGTCATATCGGTCGAACATTAGACTGTGAAAATTTCGAATCAAAATTCGGCTAACTTTATATAAAGTTCGAACTATTACGTGATATCTATCCTTCTATATGGCAGTGAATTCTGGACAATCTCCTCAACGATGAAGAAGAGACTTGAAGCAACAGAGATGTGGTTCTACAGAAGGATGCTGAGGCTACTATGGACTGAACATGAGAACTACTACGATGTTTTAGAGAAAAGGGAAACAAAAAACAGATAGTTGAAATTTCTAGGGCATATAATGATGAAGGACGGCTTGGAAAATCTGATACTCACAGAACAGATTGACGGCAAGAGGGACAGAGAAAATCAACGCATAACATAGTGAGTTTGAGCAAATTGATGCCAACTTCCAGAGGGGTCATAAAGAACATATATCAGGCTACGGACTTGTTAATATATCCCCGTGTATCTATTAGTTGTCACGGAGGATTGAATGAGAGTAAATCTCTTCAAATCCCTCAGCAATTGTTACCGATATTCTCGACATAAACATAAAAATCTGAATTAATTTGAATTATTTGAAGCGTTCTTGAAAAAGGTAAAAGACCAGTAATATTTGAAGAATTTTCTAATTCTTTAAATATTTCACTTACTGGTCTTTTTCTTATTTCCCAGTTTCATTAGTTATTTTGGTATTTTCCAGTTTTCCTGTTTTTCAAATTGCATTGTTGATTGACTGATTTGTTTATTTAACGGGATATCAAGTCCTTATGACTTCTTTAATGCCGAAATTTAATTTTGTTCGGAGCATTGAAGAAATAAAAATATATGTTATTCTACTTTCACAATTGCATACATGGTAGATGATACTCAGCTTTTGTGCATATACATGTTTCTGTGGAACTGATTACTAGAGACGGCGATACGTTTATTTTATGTTGTAGTTTTGCTCAAGTTATATTTTGGAACAGTTTGACTTCTTAAGGAAATTGTAGGATATTTTATGGACTAATGTCATGAAAGAGTTCCTTCATGCTTGTTTGTTTGGCGGCACATCAACACCTCTATGGGTTAGTTAATGCTGAAATCTGAATATTTTGTACGTGATTTTATGCTTTCATCATATTTTGTACATCATTTTATACTTTCAGCGTAAACGTATATTTTTTTAGATATATATTTTGTAGGTCATAAAATGTATTGTTGATAACTTTACTATGAAAATATACTATTGAATTTTTTTATGGGCGTTCACTATTTGCCCATAGCTGGGAGCCTAACAGGTGCTACTACCCCGAGTCAAGGTGGACCTAGGAACAACAGCAATTAAGTGGTTGTTTCACGCTCCTCAATACCTCCAAACTCCCGATCTTGTTGACGGGTGTATCGTCATACTCCAAATCACCTTGTGGTTCACAGTTTCCTCGACTATTTCAAAGATGTTTTGTTATTTAATCGAATTTGATCAACTGGATTGAATAAGATGGTTGAATGTTAAAGAATTTTACTATTTCTATTCCTAAATAATAGATTTTGGTTTGTGGCCACACTATTTATTCATTTACTTACACTTATGTCTTTTTTCATAATTCGCAATCAATTGTACAGTTGTGTACGTCTTAAAATTCTTATGGGGTAAATTTTTTTGCCAAGGATGGATAGACCTGCCCGCAATAAGACCTAGTTTTAAAAAGGATGTTTTTTACACATAACACCGCGTTTTAAATAACTTCGCCCTTCGGCAATGTTTATTGCTTTAACAAACGATGATTAGAATTGTAATACAACCTAAATATGTGAAAGTGAATTTCTACATTTTCTTTGTTTTTGAGAATGACAACAAAAACAATAAAAACTATTTGTATATAAGATTGTTTATTTACACTATTTATTATATTATTTATTGGAATGGTTGACAAAACATCGGCTAACTGCTAATTGATTCGAACTTTATAAAATGGTAAATAATAACGACTTTATTATAGTTGGTTCACATATTTAAATAACTTATTAAGTATTGATAAATTTATGAAGAAAAAGTTGTTTTCACACCCATTTCTTTATAAATTGGTAAATGATAAATATTGCACTGCGTTACGTTTAATATAATTGTATTAGTTTTTAAAATGTCGTAAATATAAAATTATTCTTGTACATAAACCATCTAATAGTTTTTAATATTTTTGCTGTAAATTCTCACGATCAACAACAACAAAAAAAATGTATAAATTCACACTTTCATCTGTTTTATTCCAATTCTAATAATTGCTTTTTAAAACAATAAACATTGCCGAAGAGTGAAGGTAGTTCAAAAAGCGGTGCCATGGAAAAATACATCCTTTTTTCACTACATCTTATTATGGCCACTTTTATTCATCTTTAACCTATTTTTAAAGTGATGGTTACACTGTACAAGGCCAAAGAGCCACTCAAGGTAGAACGTTACAGAGTAAGAGGCACAGTTTATGTGGAAGATAACTGTTGATCCTAGATTTGAACAGGTTAAGATTGTAGTGATCAGATGGGAGTTGGCTCCACAAAACAGTGGTTACATTTCACCAAAGGAGTATGAAGAGAATGAGGATGGTTCGCTACAATGTACGCATCATGGCGCGTCTTATCCATGAAAGTTTAAATACGGTGAAAGTAAGGGGAAGTAGTGAAAGAAAGCAAGAAGAAAGGACTAAACATAAATTGCAAGAAGACTGAATGTACGATTGTTGGCTAAGGGAATAAGCCAATATGCAGATTACAGATTTGAGATACCAAATGTAGGAAGTAGGAAAGATTGAAGATACCAAACAGGCGTAATAATTAAGATATCTGGGAAGCGTATTAACAGAGGATGGCAAGTACGACACGGAAATCCGAAGGGACATTTAGATAGTGAAAGATGCCTTACAAAAGCTGAGCAAAGTATTAAGAAACAGAAAAGTATTGCTAGAAATAAAGAAAAGAGAACTGAACTGTTATGTAGTATCAATCCTCCTATATGGCAGTGAATTCAGGAAAATCTTCTCTCAGATGAAGAAGAGACTTGAAACAGCAGATATGTGGTTCTACATAAGGATGCTGAGAATGCCACGCACCGAACATGTGAGCAACGACGACGTTCTACAAACAATGGCGACAAAAAGAACACTTATGCTTGCCGCCAATGACAGACAGTTGAAATTTCTAGGTCACATAATGTGGAAAGAGGGCTTGGAAAATTTGATATTCACAGGACAGATTTTAGATAAGAGGGCGAGAAGTAAGCAACGCAAAACCTTCCTGGTGAAATTGATCGAATGAATGGGGAGCAGTGTTTAGGGCAGATGACAAAAAGACAAAAGTTATTAAAAGCTAGAAAGGACTGGGCATTGATAAACAATGTCCTGAAGGGACACAGCACATAGATGTTCGTCTGAACAATTTCCATGTTAATAGCGATAGAGTAGCGTGAAGCTTGCAACGATTTGTCTATGAGACAAGGATTTTAGCGGGTGGGGGAATAATTCGTCAGCCACAAGGACGCGGAGACACCTTTGGACTCTATCAACCAGTTCAGGACTCTAAAACAAGTAAAAACTTTTGGGTAACATCAATTAGAATATTTATTAATAACAACTGAGGACAATAAAATTTAGCAAACATAGTAGAAGTAACTTACGTGCCAAGTCCCTTGGGAGGTAAGCGACCATGGCTCTCCACAGCGTCCTGTCTTTTGTTGCTCTGATTAACTTTTGGCATGTTGACATCCCTTTTTGAGCCTGCTCTACCATCCATTCACACAAACTTGTTGTTTCCTCACCCTTCCCTTGCCTTCGCTAATCATTCTGTGTGTTTAATTCTCTAGGCCCTCTTTCCTCATTGTGAACCAGAAATTTCAACTGTCTCTTTCCGATTGTAATTTGAAGTGTATTTTAGTTCCTATTTTCCCTCTTATCTTCAGACAATCGTAATCTCAGCATCCATCTTTGAAGAGATTGCACTGCACTCAAATAATATATACAGTGCTGTTCGATAAAAGTGACTCGCCTGATTTTTTTTACTAAATGTTCTCTTCTCCGATGAAACGAAAGTTGAGCTAAATTCAAAAGATAAGCGATCTAAAATCCGAAGAAGCTTTGAAAGCTCTTTAAATTTAGCAGTAAGTACTGTCAAGCATCCGTTCAGTATAATGTTCTGGGGATGCTTTTCTTTTCATGGAACTGGTTTCTTAAAACCTATTGAAAAGACCTTCAGGAGAGAGCAGTACAAGAGAATTTTACAGTCTTGTCTGCTCCCTTCTGCTGAAAGGGTGCAAATCGACCCCACCAAGCTCATTTTTATGCAGGATAATGTTCCCTGTCACAAATCAAAATTGATGAAGGAATACTTTGATGAAAATCAGGTGAGTGTTATAACATGGCCGCCCCAATCTCCTGACCTCAAACCCATAGAAAACTTATGAAGCATTATAAAGTACAGGCTCTCGAGAAAGTAGTTGAGCAACAAAGAGGATTTGATTGTGAATTTCATATCTGAATGGAATCAATGCTTGGATAACCAGAACCTAATCAAGTCCATGCCAAAAAGGGTTGAAAAGGTTATTCAAAATAAAGGAGGACCCATAGATTATTAAATATTTCGAACTATATTACCTATTATAAATAAATTATGCCTCTATTATTCTTTATTTAAAGCTGTTCGGTTATGTTTCTATTGATTACGAGTTGCAGGAAATAAGTGAGTCACTTTTTTCGAGTTTTTCCCTAACTTTCATTTATATCCAAAATTATAATTATCAATAGAATACCTTAGGGTGTGTAAACTTTTTTACTAGGTGGTCGGGAAGGGGTCTTTATATTAGTAAGATTAAAAATTAGTTTGACCCCAAAAACAATAGGCGAACAAATTTTTAAGTAAAAGATTCAGGTGAGTCACTTTTATCGAACAGCAATATATATATATATATATATATATATAAAAAATAAAAATAAAATCAACGCAGTAGGTTGTCATTTCTTTCTGCAAGGGAGCAGTTGCCATCCAATGCTATTTACCCATAGATGGGGGTAGAAAAAGATGACTCATAACTTTCTCAAGTGTATTAGCACGTAAGTAAATATAATGGACGTGACCACAATTCGAACTCTACTCTCTGATTCCGTAATCCAAGCCGCTATCCATTACTCTACCGTGCCTTCGCTGCGCTCTCTGTTAAAATTACTTTTCTTTTGACGTAATATTATATTAGGTTGGTGCAAAAACAATGACGTTTTCTCACATATGTTACTATGTGAGAAAACGACATTATTTTTGCACCAACCTAATAAAAAAGATTTCCAGTTTATGAGGGGTAAAATATGTCGCTTATAACATTAAAAAAGACAACAGTCTTTCATTCATTCCGATTAATTTATTTGAATCTTTTACATGCAACCTGTTAGAAGCGTTAAAATATAGAATACGCTCACTTTGTTTAAATATAGAATTTTGTGACGCTTATCGAAGATCTGTAGACATTGATCATTTCTTAACAAGACCAATTTATCTCATTTCAATTCAGATCTTCATTCATGTTTTGATTTGGATCAGCATTAATGTCATTTCCCTTCAAGTGATCCTGGCTCTCCGCAGATTATTCTCCCATATTATCTGTGAACTGCCATGACTTCTTGGGAAAATACTGCAATGGTTTCCTGCTATCTCCACCACAGCTTCGAATATACTTTCTCCTAGCTTGGCTGCCAACCAAGGCTAGATAGCCAAGTCTACTCTGCTATTTATCTCATGGCTGGGGCTGCAGAAGAGATGGATTCATGTCTCTCGCAAGCACTTCGTACGAAACGAAACAGACTAGTGGGTATGAACACGGATCGCCGATTTCACTTCACGCGCCGATAACCGGTATGCTACACGCACATCCAGCAGTCTTTGTAAATTAACCCCTTTGTATTAGTAAACTAAGACAGATCTGCAATTAATTGTAAAATGATATATCCCCGATAAATTTAATTCATATATCTAATTATTAAGGTGTTACGTGCAGCCTCGGAATACTGTTGTCTTTATTTGTATTTGGCCTACAAAAAATGAAGTTACTTTCACTTAGTCTTGATTTAAAACTCGTTATTTTCTCTTGTTTGAAAGAATCGCTAACCAGACATAAAATTCGAACAATGGCCCGTAGTATTAGATTCTGGGCATCGTGCTCAACTTGAAAGCTTTCAAACTTACTATTTATAGAACATTTCTTCCAGATCATTTTACAAAGCTGTACATTGCTGATAAATAAATGAAGAAATCTTTTCTTAGGTATGAAATTTGAATTTAGTCACATCTTGGAGTGAATTAGATAACGGACAGACTTTTCGACTGTTCAATTTTTTATTTTCCTGTTCAATAGAATTCTTTTTTGTTATATAAGGAATATTTCGTGGCCGAATGGTTAGAATGTTCAATTTGTCAGCGAATTGACTTCATCATAATATCGGGTAGTAAGCATGTGACACTGTTGGGAGGTACCTGAAAACCGTACCTTGTGGGTGCAACTAGATAGACGGCACCTGTCGAGGGTTGTACTTGCACGAAATTACAAGTCATCGTGACCGAAGTTTTAGTGAAGAGGCATTATTCACTCCGTTCATCATCTCAAATTAACTGTAATTAAGGCCTGTTCAACAAGGTTGATGTATAAACAACATGTTGGCTCCGTTGATGTTGAAGAAACAGAAATATGCCTGAAATTTGCTAGCCTCTTTATCAGATACTTGGATACGAGCGAATGGGTCACAATAGCCGAATTGAAGATATAAAACAATATTTCCTTGAAAAACTAAAAAAAGAATTTATATTGTTGCATCTCGGCTCCAGTCTCTTCCCCAGCGACATAACGTAGCTTCCATGTATCTTTTCTATAAATATTCACATGACAATTGTTTTGATAAGCCTTCCTTTTTGCTACCTCGATTTATAAATTTAAGTGCTTTACTAGATTGGCAGCTAGGTCTCATCATTTTACATTTGAAATTGCTATATGTAACCGTAAGTTCTATGCCAACAGTTTCTTCTCTGGTACTTCTCGCTTGTGGAACTCTCTTCCGGTTTCTTTCTTTTCAGTCAACTTTGATCTTCAGCAATATAAATGCAATGCCAATCGTTATCTTCTGTCTTCTTGATTCCTGTTCTTTTATTGTTCTCTCTACTTAACAATGTTTTTATTTTCTCGTATATTCACATTCAATAATCATTTGAGTTTTGGTGCCTTTATTGCCTTCCTTCCGAGAAAAAAATGATTACAGGAAGACATATAAAGTGTTATGAGCTGAAGCCTTTTAATTCAATATGGCAATTCTAATTCTTTTCATTTTCCTACAAGAGATTTTTCTTGAATTACGAAGAGCTTTATCTATGTAAAATGTGTGTGTTCTTCGTTTTGTTTTTTGTAGGTGTCGGGTACAAAAATGCTCAGTGAAAGATGTTATTAAGCCATTTCTAACTTCAGGCCAGAATGTCCGGAAAATATTAATAATAATAATAATAATAATAATAATAATAATAATAATAATAATAACTTCGGATTAGATAAATGTGCAAAAGTAACATTCAAGAAAGGTAGAATTACAGAAACACCCTTAATAGATTTAGATTTTGTCACAAAGGTAAGGGAACTGGAACATGATGAAGCCTATAAGTACCTAGGAATTAGCGAAAGAGATGTCATACAACACCCCCAAATGAAGGAGAAGGTAAGAAAGGAGTACTACAAGCGTGTACGTCTGGTATTAAATACCGAGCAAAACTCAAAAAACAGTATATCAGCCATAAACACCTGGACTGTCCCTGCGGTGAAATACAGGTTCAATGTCCTTAACTGGACCATAACTGAAATTAAGCGAATGGACGCCAAAACGAGAAAGCTTCTCAGTTGCTTACCGCATGCATCATCCCAAAGCTGATGTTGATCGTCTGTATGTGCCCAGATCCGAAGAGGTAGAGGATTCATTCAACTAGGACTGTCCTAGAAAACTAAAACAATTGGCCTCCAAAGATACCTGGAAACTATAGAAGACTGGATGATGGTATGTGTTAAAGAACATGAAAGTAGTAAGCGTCTTACTTAATAAAGGAAGTCAACAATTTCAAAATGGAGTTTCAAATGGGCGCAGAAATACGTAGACAAAACGCACCCCATCAATGGCTACGTAGTGCAGCGTTGAAAACTGAAATTGAAGACTTTATCCTTGCTGCACAGTACCAATTCTTATTAACTAGAAATTATCAAGCACATATACTAAAATATTGTGTTAGCCCAAAATGCCGGTTCTGTGATAAATAGCCAGAAACAATTGATCATCTTGTATCAGGTTGCACAATATTGGCACCAACTGAGTATAAAACACGGCGTGACAGAGTGGGCCAATATCTGCACTGAAAAATTTGCAACTTCTACGAGTAGGAAACTGAAAAAACTGGTATGAACACCACCCAGACCCGGTTACGGAGATAGGACCTGTTACAATTCTATGGGACTACACAATACACACTGACAGAACAATCAAAGCCAACCTCCCAGACATTGTTATTAAAGACCACAAACACAAAAGTGTCTCCTTATTGATATGGCAGTCCCTGTTGACTGCAATGTAATGAAGATATTCAAAAAGCTGTCAAAATACAAGGACCTTGAAATCGAAATCTCAAAAATGTGGCACAATGGGAACATCAACAATCCCTGTTGTAGTTGGAGCCCTAGGATTGGTTGGAAAAGATTCCAGTAGACTAATTGAAGGGATTTCTGGAAGTCCATGCCTGAAAGAGATACAAAAAATTGTTCTCACATGTACAGCCCCAACTTTACGAAGGGCTTTATCCATGTAATTTTTTTTTTGTCAATGGAAAGAGTCATGATGCCATATCTAACCTTAGGTCTCTGGGCGGGACCCGGAAAGAAAAGTGTACACGCCAGAAATCAGTGGAAATAATAATAATAATAATAATAATAATAATAATAATAATAATAATAATAATAATAAATAGTGATGGCGAGAACTGATTGAAAAACCAAATGAAAGACCATCCTCTTTATATAGGATTCGAATTCATGCAATCAGAAGACCATTATTAAAATTTTGAAGAAAGAAGCCTGTTTAATAGTAACTGCTATTAGGATTACGATTTCAACTATATGTCGAACGATGTAAGAATAATGGTAATTTTTAAATTTGTTAGAAAATTCACTTTTGTAATTATAACTTACTTTAAATTGTGTAGATAAGTAGATAAATAGAATTTGTACAATGGTAAACATATTTCTCACCATACATTAAGAGGACGTTTCTGTATGTTAGTACGAGTGTAATATATATATATATATATATATATATATATATACCTTTTCGGAAATATGTATAGTTTAGATCCCCCAAGTGTAAAATGCAAACAAACATTGGGTGAAGTTAGTTCTTGTCAGACGTTACTGAAAAAAAAAATTCAGCGATGGATACAAAATTGCTTCACTTAAAGAAATGTACCCCACATTTGCCTAAACGAATCCATTATTTTTAGAAACAACTTCATCTAAAAATATCAGTTACTAGATATGTTGGCTGGCTTAACTGATTATATAAGGTTTCAAGACTTGGTTTTGCATGTGTTTATAAAAAGATAGTGTAGTTCATTTTTGTATACATTATAGTTTTTGAACCGACGTGCTGACATACGTATCTAAAGTTTGTGGTAAGTATTGTTATCATTGAAGTATGTGCAAAAAAAAAAGCTGATAAATTTATTGCGGGTGCTGAAAAATTATTTTTAAAATCGGACCATACTATCATCTATCAGACAGATTTGGGAGTAAAATCCTTCTTCGGCTTGCCAAGAACTCTCATCAACCTCCATACAAACAAACACACGCACACACACACACATACACACACACAAACACACGCACATATATATATATAGAGAAAGAGGTATGCGTGTATATATATATATATATATATATATATATATATATATAAATATTATATATATATAAATGTATATATACATATATATATAAATATATATGTATATAAATATATATAAATATAATATATATATATATATATATATATATATATATATATATATATATATATATATAATTACATGAATCATTCATACAAAAAACAAATATATAGGTTAATGATTTAAATGGCGAAAATACATCTTCGCAAACAATTTCAATAAGGTACACTAACCCCGAACATGTATATGAATGATATGATCCCTATTTACAAATTCCAGTTGCATAAGGTCTTTTTTAGTTTTTACAAGCTTTCGTCTGTTCTTACAGACATCGTCAGGTATGGAAATAGATTTTGTTCTTGTTTTTACTTATCGGTAATAAGAGGACAACGAAAATAGAGATGTAATCCGAAAAAATGCTATGAGAAATGTGTTATTGTTTTGGAACGTGCGGTCGCAACGCTGAGTTTGAATTCTAAATTTTAAGGTTGTGCGTTTTTGTACAAATACAGTAATAGGAGAATTCTTTTGTACTGGTAGGTTTTCCGTCAATGTGGCATGAACTATATTGTTGAATAATTACAGAAATGTCACACTTATTATCCGAATGTTGCACGTTGGATCAGTTATTTTAATTTCGATTATATATATATATATATATATATATATATATATATATGAAGAGATAGATATAAAGTATGATAAAAAAAAAGAATCGGGACTGGTGCTACAAAAAGAAAACTACAACACATTAATTTGTCATTTAATCTCCTTCGAATTAGTCCCCTTCTGGACCTACCCACTTAATCCAGCGTTTTGTCCATTACATTGAAGTAATCCTGGAATTCTCTTTTTGGAGACAGTGGGCGCGTTCTTTTACATTTCCTCAGCGGCTTGAAATCCCGTTCCTTTCAAGTGTGCATTGATTTTTGAAGAGCAAATTGTTGCAAGGTGCGAGATCAGAGGAGTATGTTGGTTTCGAACCTGGGGAATATTGTAATTGGGCAAAAACTGCTTCAGAAAGCATGGTCAACGGAATATTGAGTACTTTAGTTTCGTTGCCATAGCAACAGTACCGATACTTTTTCATTATACATTCTCTCTCTCTCTCTCTCTCTCTCTCTCATATATATATATATATATATATATATATATATATATATATATATATATATATATAATGTAAATCTATTTAAACTCGGTATGTGAAAAAACCTGGATGTCACAATTATCACACAAATTAGCATCCGAGAAAAAATTCGGAAGAAAAAGAATGCATTAGAAACGTACGGAGAGCGCGAAAAAATCGTCCAGTACCTTAAATGTCTGGTACAAAGAAAAAAAACAGCGAGTAATAAGTTAAAACAAAGAGTACTCATTACGCTAAGTAGAGCAAAAATAAAATAAATAAATCCCAATGAGCCATGTACTACCTACCTATGTTTCACCAAATGGGATTATCAGGTTGAACTGCTTCCTGATGATCCCATGTGGTGAAACCTCGGTAGGATATATATATATATATATATATATATATATATATATATATATATATATATATATATATATATATATATATATATATATAGTTGCGTATTTGGCCAGCAATCTCACTCTAATACTTATTTCATTAAAATAACTTTAAAAACAGTTTTTTTTTTGTATTTATTTGACTTGATGTTGTAATTAGTTTTCAGAAAACTCTGAAATGGTTTCTGCTTTTGGGATTATGCCTTTAATATATTTGAAAATGTTTATAACTATATAAGTACACTTCGTATTTTTTTTTAAATTCTCGTAAATTTATTTTAATATTGTATTGGGGTTTAAATAATTTTCTTTGTTTTCTGTAGTTTATTTCTTTGGATTTAACATGGATGATTGTAAATTTGCCAACTATTTATAGAAATTTTATTCAGTTATAAATGAAAGTCTGCTGAGAAGAGTGTGACGTCATTCGATAAATATGGAAAAGAAATCTATAACCTGAAGTATTAGGTTGGTGCAAAAATAATGACGTAATAATGTCGTTTTTTGACGTTAAAAAATACGTCATAAAACGACATTATTACGTCATTATTTTTGCACCAACCTAATAAAATATAAAAATAAAATACTAGAAATCTTATGGTAGTAGAAGTCATTAAATAATGTGAGAAACAGGAAAGATAATCAAAAAAGAAATTGCGCATGCCCGCGGCCATAAACAAAGCAAAGGCGGATAAGATTTTATTTTGCCGTCTTTTGCTGAAAAAAAAAGATATTTTTTAAAATATGTTTATTGTGTCAGGAGAACGCAGGATGTTTCCATGTCTTTAATATTCAAAGCACGAAGTCGTCAGTATGTCATAAGAAAGGAAAATAATATAAATAATATGAGAAATGCCCCGAAAGTAATGTCTCTTGTTTAGAAGTAAAGGAAACTATAGCGTAAACTGGGAGCTCAATTATATGATCGGATAAAGCAAAAATTGTTCAGTGACAGAACACCATCTTCTCACATAGTTGCCACCTTTGGTTATAAATATTTTTTTTTTCAAACAATGAACAAGATTGTGAATACCGCGCTCGTAAATGTGGCTTGTCGACACCGCTGAAACGCATTACCCACCGCCTGTTTGGTTTCTGTAAACATTTAGAAAGTGTCTATGAATGTCAACGGGTGCAGTTCTCGATGAAAATACGTTGTTATTTATATTTTTCAATAACTTTATGAAGTCGATATTCTTTGTGAAAACCTTTCTTTGACGAACTTTTATGGTCATTTTGATTACTTCAGCTGTTTTTTACAATACCCTCTTTGAGAAAAAAAGCAACGTTTTTGACATTGACTAAGTCACTAAATACTGGCCGTGACAAGTATATTCCAATCTCGACGAAAGCTGAAACTTAAACTTTATTTATAGTCCTATATTTTATTTTCCTCTAAATGAGAATAGAATAGAAAATGCTGTGTAGTGACAACTGTATTCAAATCTTCTATTTATCAGTTAACCAACTTTGCAACAAATTCAATTTCATGAAGAACCTTTTCAGTATCGACGATACTAACAAACCTCATTGTTCTACAAAAGGATCTTCGCCCTGGGTATGATGATAAACTACATCTGGCAGCAAGGCCTCTGATCGGGAGGTTTTGAGGAGCGTGGAAACAACTCTTGATTGCTGTTGTTCCCAGGTTTACCCTGATCTAGAGTGGTAGCACCTGTTAGGGTCCCGGCTATGGGTAAATAAGGAACCCGCCAAACAGGAGTCAAAACACTATGAAACTGTATAAATATATTTTTATAGTGAAGATGTCAGCAATATAACTTCATAATAAATAAAATTATCACCAATACAATTTTTATAAAAAAAAAATATTAACAGCAATACATTTTTGTAAAAGAAAAATTGACAACAATATATTACTAACGCTCAAAAGAAATTTAAATTTCGGCATTAAATGATCCATGAGGAGCTGATATGCCGTTAAATGAAACAAGACAAATTAGACAAACAAAAGGCTCTACATTTTTAAAATCCAATATGGAGTCTAAAAGTGTTATAAAAACAAAAGGTAAGGACACTTTGCCGCTGCTGCGTGATTTGGGGATGAGTATAAGCATACTTTTGGGGGGTACGTGGGTAGTTAGGTATGAAGAAACGAATTAACATTTGAAATATACCGTATTTAACAGAATTCTCCTCTAAATTTATTTAAAAATAGAACAGAAAAATAATTTTCTACTGTAGATGGAGATTGAAAATACACATAGAAATATTACAATTTTCTTGGGGCTACTGTAGCGTGAGTTATAACCTCAATATAGCGCGAGGTCTTCACGTGTTTAGAAAATGTGATAGATATAAATATCCCATTTAGAACTCATCTGACCTGATCCATGTTAGACCTCACCTGACCTGATCCATGTTAGACCTCACCTGACCTGATGGCCACGTGAGGGAAGGAATACGGCATATTGTGGTAGAGCTAACGCTATGGTAGCACCAAACTTTCTTCCCGGAAAATTGTGAAATTCCAGAACTTTATATCTACGCTTTCTTCAGATCTGACGGCACCCGTTATTTCTGGTAGGGTGATATTTTAAGGAGGGTATATGCACTGATATACCAAAAACAATTCGATCCTCACTGGGATCCGCATGTGTTCGGCTTCGTGTCACAGCTAAGCTTAGAAAATCATCGTAAATGGGTGTTGGTCTGCTGTTATTAAGTAATAACCTGTCTATTCAAGAATTATTACATCATGCAAGGCAATATTTTCATAATTAACGAATCGTTGTTATTAGGTTGGTGCAAAAATAATGACGTAATAATGTCGTTTTTTTACGTATTTTTAACGTCAAAAAACGACATTATTACGTCATTATTTTTGCACCAACCTAATACTATAGCGTGAGGTCTAACTCCAGTTTCACGTGTTTGGAACATGAGGGACAGATATAAATATCTATGTTAGACCTCACCTGACCTTGTCCATGTTAGACCAAACCTGACCTGATCTATGCTAGAACTTAAATGACCTGATCCATGCTAGACATCACCTGACCTGATCCATGTTAGACCTCACCTGATCTGGTCCATGTTAGACTTCACCTGACCTGATCCATGTTAGACCTCACCTAACTTGATCCATGTTAGACCTCACCTGATCTGGTCCATGTTAGACTTCACCTGACCTGATCCATGTCAGGCCTCACCTAACCTGATCCATGCTCGACCTCACCTGATCTGATCCACGTTAGACCTCATCTGACCTGGTCCATGTTATGCCTCACCTAACCTGATCCATGTTAGACCTCACCTGACCTGATGACCACATGAGGGGTGGTGCACGACATATTCAGGTAGACCTCATGCTATAGTAGCACCATTTTCATTTAATGCATATCATTACATCTATTTGTTTATTTATAAAACTTTCTTTAATCTGATACAACGCCGAAAATTGTTTACAGTACTCAATGTTCCGATGCAATCACAGTGTTCGCTAAACCTAGCTTACGTAGTACGGCACGCAGTCAAAGTCCGTTTTGCGTTCCTAAACGGTCACCTATTTCAGTACTGATTAGATTCGTCCCTGTGATTAAGTGCTAAAATAAGTATCAATACTTTCAGCGGGACTATAAAGTGATATCCATCTGTTTATGCAGTCTGTTCTTATCTATTCTTCAACGCTTTGACTGATTAACTGACCTAAATCTCTTCGTATATGCAATCTTATTTCAAAATTCATTAAGACAACAATAATTTACCAAAGTAGTGATATCAATTCATAACAACAATAATAATATATCGATTATTGTAAAAGCTTATTGTAACTGGTATATTATACGCTAAGGGCGACCGTTTTTAACAGAGAACTGAAGAGGGTTCCTTTTCGAAAAATGTCAATTAAAAAAGAAAGAAATTACTTTTAAAACTCAATTCTACAACTAACCCAAAACTTTAGCCTAACTTTATAAATATTTGTATTTAAATATGATTTGAATATAATTTGCTGAATCACTTAAGCAACGCAGCTCTACGGAAGTGCCTCATTTTAGGTTAATTTGTACAAAAAATAATGAATAGGTATTAATGGAGAAGACAGAAATACAGAAAGAATATCAGATTTTTTTTATTCATCGGGAAAAAAACAGATAATACTGATAGTGTATGTGAGCAACGACGAAATTTTAGAGAAAATGGAACCAAAATGGACGTATATTTAACATCAGAAAGAGATAGTTTAAATTTCTAGGGCTTATAATGAAGAAAAAGGGCATGGAAAGTTTGACACTCACAGGACATATTAAAGACAAACAGGAGAGAGGAAAACAACATATGACCTATTTCACGAGCTTGTGTAAATGGATAGCAGAACAAGGCTTGAGAGAGATAGCAAAAAGACAAAATTTGCTAAGAGTTACAAACGTCAGGGAATTGTGGAGACCAATGATCGCTAACACTCTGAAGGGACACGGCATGAAGATGACGACGACGACGACGACGACGAAGAAGAAGAAGAAGAATGATGTAATGGAATAACCTGTCACCCCCATGAATGACTACACTATAGATAGTACCTGCCTATAAGTATCTGTAAGCCAACGGACTACAGAGGCTAGCTGGAAACTTTTCCAGCTGTGCTGGTCGAACTCTCTGCCTCCGAGCAGAGAGGATTCCAAGACGAAGCGATGTCGAAGGGTAGAATCTCATCTCGGGAAACAGATACTCGACCCCGTTTTATACGGGAACTTTTGGCGGAACGTACTAGTTCGGATGTCCCACATTAAACCTGGCCTTGTGCCACATTTGATCGTGTGGGGAGGTTAGTAAATACACTAGGTAGGATTTCTTCCAGCTGTGCTGGTCAAACTATCTGCCTCCGAGCAGAGAGCATCCCCAGACGAGGCTATGGCGAAGGGCAGAGCCTCGTCTCGGGAAACAGCTACCCGACCCCGTTTTTACGGGATTATACAGGAATTTTTGGCTTAGCCTACAGGCTCGATATCCCACATTTAATTCAGACCTGTTTCACGTTTGATCTTATGGGGAGGTTAGTAAATACACTAGCTGGAATCTATTGAGTACGACTCAAACTACCGACCTTCCAATAGTAGCAGTGACTACTGGATTGACTCGCAACGACTTTCTGCATAACTTTACCTTCATTCTCATTATACTGGGTTTTTTTTTTACATTAAAACTTTACTTATTTTATCCACTGTGTTTTTCAAGTATATATTCCTATTAGAACGGAATATAACAGATAGAAAAAATTTGAAATTCTCGTTAGAATAAAATTTCAGAAATATTTTTTTCTATGCTAAAAAGCTTAATGTCTTCAGCAAACAATTTTTTACCAGAGCTCATATTGCAATTTTTATTGTTATTATTGCTTTTCTCTGGCCCTCCTTATTACTGGTTCCCATATTGTATTCATTTCTATGCTTGGTCGGCTCAGGAGATTTTTGTGGCATAGCATATGTGCTGATTCCTTAAGTTTACAAATTTTCCAATGATGTTCTTTGTCTGATTTCAACCTGATCCAACAAAATGCGGTGATCTGCTTTTTCTCTTCATATGTGGTCAGCCACACCTGATTTTTCCACTTGCCCTGATGTGACAGATTTTTGGTGTTCTTAAGGGGTCGGCCTATCTCCCCTTTATATTTCTTTTCGCAGCTGCATGGGATGGCATACAGAAACTACCCATAAGTAAGTCAACAGACTACAGAGTTGAGCAGGTATCTGTTGAGTATGACTCAGACTTGAGAAGTACCGACCTTCCAATAGTAGCACTCACTAATGGATTGACGTGCAACGATCATGCGCATAACTTTTACTTTTATTCTTATTGTACTGGTTTGTTACAATAAACCTTTGCTTATTTCATCCACCTTGTTTTTCAAGTATATATTCCTATTAGCATGGAATATAACAAAGAAGAAGAAGAAGAAGAAGACTATTTTAAAAATATAAATATTGTACTCCACGAAAAAAATGTAATTCCAAAAGTAAAATATAAAATCGCTATAGGAGAGCAACGGTTAATTCATGAGACCGGGCCGATTGCAATGGTTCCTATCCGCACTGGATGTTCCGCTATTATGGGCCTGTGTAAGAGAAGGTGGAGATTTATAAATATGAACAACTATATTTAAAGAACACACTGAATTTTCGCCTACCGAAATGAAAGTGTAATTTCTCGGGGGAGGTCCCGTGCCTTGAGCGCCTATTGGGGCTTAAACTCAACCAAAACATACTATTCATCACTAAAGATGTTGGAGAAATGGTCGGTTTTCTGTACCGCTCCAGTAAGTACCCGACTCCTCCTGCTATCCACTACATTTGCAAGAGTCAGATTAGACTGAAAATGGAGCACTGGTGTCATATATGGTCAAGAGCTTCCCAGTTTGCACTTTCTGGTCTCGACAGAGTTCAAAATCGTCTTCGCGTCCTTGCGGGTGATGAATTATTTTCCACCATACAATCCCTTTCCCACAGATGAAACGTCCTAAGACTCTCGCTGTTCCATCACTATTTTCAGAGAAAGTCTTTCGACGAACTACATTCCTTAGTTTTACTACTTTTAACTTTCGCGGTTAAGAGTCGACATGCCACGCCCATTGTATCGAACTACTCTCATTCCCTTCGTGTTCCATTGGTGAGATGTAAGTTCTACTCGAGGAGCTTAGTGCCATGAACCACTTTTTTTTAGAACCGACTACCAAGAGATGATCCCACGATCCCTACAATTTTAACCTCCTCAAGTCTAGGATTTACTGGTATCTGTCCTACATATCCCCATAAACTGTGTCTCAAGTGTCCCTTAGACGTTGTACAGAGTGAACATCATTGTAAAACAATGATAAGAATTATTTTAAGAAATGACACAAGTAAAACGACAAAAGCAGTTCATTTGGTTTTTGAAAGATATTATAGCGCCAATAAGGCCTTCACAGTAGTTCGTGAAATACTTCTGCAACACATTTTTAGCCTTTTTACTCTTTACTGGCATACATTTAGCTCAAAGTGGCTTACGGCCATATCTCATTGAAACACTGGCTTTCATACGATCAGTTAAGCAATTTCGAGCCTAGTTAGTACCTAGATTGGTGACCGCTTTGGGAATAGCAGGTGCTGTAAGCTTGGAAATGTGCGTGATGTAACGGATAATGGCTCGAAAATTGGAAAGCAGAGTTCTAATTCCAATCGTATTCGGCATATCCACTTAGGCGCAAATACCCTTGGGAAAGGTATCAAACCACATCTCCTTCCAACTATGGGTTAATTAGTAGGATGTTTATTAGTAAATCATTATTATCCCCTCAAAATTCTTGTAATCTAAAAATATTTTATGTTTTTAAATAACCTGTACAAGGCTGATAAGCTGTAAAAAACCAATCCATCATTTAGATCAGGGAACGATTGAAATATTTAGATTTTTGGTGCAAGCTTCTTGTTTATCTCGAGCAAGAAATACGTCTGAAGAGAATTATTAGAATATAAAAACATCAACAACAAGAGTTTCTGTAATTTACTGACACGGCAGTGGCTGTAAATGTATAAGAAGTGTGTAGTAGAAACATGAAGAGAAAATAAATGGCTTGAATAAGCGCAAATTAACATAACTGTCAGTGGCGGTGCAGAAAGAATACATTTAGAAAGAAAACACAACAATGGTGTTACTCTGCTAAATAGTACAAGAATAGGAACATGAAACAAGGTAGAAAAGATAAAAAATGGAAAAACAGAATAAAATAACGTTTGCCTTTGTTTACATAAAACTAAATGGATGTGCGGTATTTTAACGGTAGTTGACGCTGAAAATGAAATCGGCGGGCCGAGTTCAAATTCTACCCTAGAAACATGTGTTCACTTTTTTGCACAAATATCCTAGGAAAAAAAAACAAAAAAAAACACAGGAATCTTTTCCCTAGTTTTGGATTAAATAGCAGGTTAGACTGATGTCTGTAGCTGTAGGTGATGGGCAGTCTTGGAGAACAACTCGTAATTCAAAATGTGGAGGGGAAACCTTTTCATTATTTTGAAGAAATCGTGGCAATTGATTGTCTATGTCATTTAGAGATATATATAAATATATATCTCATTTACTTATTAAAATATTAAATAAAATATATTTGTAAAAAAAGAATAAACATTTAAATGAGTTGTCGCGTTTAACCTTGGCCCCTGTCACCTATTCGTACCGATCAAGCAATCCTTCAGCACTACCTCAATGTCGCTGCGGAACGACACGAAAGTGGATAGGTCATCGGCGTACCCGGAAACCCTGGCTCCAGTCCTTCCAGGGACAGCGATTACACGTAAGGCCGGACTGCTCGCCCTGTTACTCAGCCAAAGTGTAAAGTGATGGTGTTGAATGTAGATTCTACATTCAACACCATCACTTGATAAGATACAAGAAGTGTTGAAACAAAATGTCTATTTTTGTAGTGATTTTATAACATATTTATGTTATAATTTTCGAATAAATTATATTTGTATTTATACAAATATTATTATTATATTTATATCTGTATTGAGCACTCTTTTTAGATTAGTATTTTTTTGTTATTGGAATTTATTCTGTATACACCAATCCTATAATTATTAGGTTGGTGCAAAAATAATAACGTAATAATGTCGTTTTTTTTACGTTAAAAAATACGTCAAAAACGACATTATTACGTCATTATTTTTGCACCAACCTAATATATATATATATATATATATATATATATATATATATATATATATATATATAGTCATCCACAGGCAGACTGTTTCGCTGTATCACAGCTTCTCAGTGTGGCTAGACGTCCGATTGCTTGAAACCGGGAACGAAACCCGACTGATTCGATTTGACATGAGTCACGGTAAGATATCTGACTATATATATATATATATATATATATATATATATATATATATATATATATATATATATATATATATATATATATATATATATATATATATAAAATATAGCTTAAAATGAGTTAAAAGCTTAAAATATAAAATAATCCTAGGGATCAAAGCCGACAGACCCTTAATACAATAATACCAAAATTCGTTTGTCAGTTTTGCGCAAAAAAATAATCTGGCGGATATTTTATGTCTAAGGATATCTAGTTCTTATTTTTAGTGCAACTCAGTTATTACTCGCTCAGTAGGCAATGGAACGAGACCAGTCTACCTCCGTAGATTAAAGAAATGTTAGGTTCTGAATTCCTTGTAGGTTTACCCAGATCGATATGCACCTGTGGAAGGCCGGGGTGGGGGTGTTTGCTGTCACACTGACCGAAACGTTGTGATAACTATAACAAAGATGAGGTCAATATGTCCGAATATAAATTGTGTAAATAGTGATAACTCCTTGTACCAGAAAGTCAGACAGATTAAAAGATGTCAAGGAGCTCATATTAATTCGTAAAATAATGATTTATTCAGATATAATGTATCTTGGTATATCAATGTTACTGCCGCCTATATCTTTTGAATTTATTTATATATAAAATCTATGTTACACTTCATATAATAGAAGCTGATAAAAAACGGACATTTCAGTAACATAAATTGGTTAATACCAATTTCATTTTTACTAACATCATTTGGTTAATTCGAACAAAACAATTTGCATTTATAGCCCCTGTTATATATGCACGTTGATAATGGGTTTACAAATTTATTATGGCTCGTTGTACATTTCCTCAAAAGATTTCTTGAAATTTCATTTAGTTGTAATTTATCGTAAAGAAAACTGTATATCTGGTTTTCAGTCTGACAGCTGAAAGGCAGTTTAAATCGACGATGCATGAGGGGCCTTATCAAAAACAATTACTCTACAACCCATTCTCCGCGCTCTCCTTCAAATGAAGACAAGTTTCGAATAGTAAATGATGTTTCAAATCTGATCACTGTAAAAGCTATTTTCAGCTTTAAGAAATTTTTCTTTCAATTGATACACACTTCCGTACTGACCAGCCATGTTTTTTGTTTTTTTTGCTTAGCATCGCCAATCAACGTGACCACGATCAGTCGAGGGACACTCAAGACTACGTTTCTGCTAAGACTGAATAACGCTGTGCATATTTAAATATGGTTGCCAGCCGCCGTCACATGTTCGATTGATGATAAGCTGTCACACTGGGACTTATCATATGAAAAGTGCTTAAATACAGCCCTTCTCTACTTAGCTGTCGTTTTCACGCCCAGTTCCCTTGCTCTGAAAAATAGGTTGTTTTTTTTGTTTTTTTTTTGTTCCAACGCATTTCATGATTATATCCACTTATCAGAAAATTGTTAAAAATGGAGATGAAGAGAGTATGCACAGTGGATCGATAAAAAGTAATCCACGTACAACATCGTAAAAATAACTTACGGCATAATGAACAGAGATGGTCTTTACATTTTGAACGGACAATGTTACAGTGATTTACTGGAAAGACATTACGAGATAATACTACACTAAAAAAAAGTAACTAGTGCGGATATATTGACGCTTGTTAGTATCTAAGTCTTTCTTCTTTTATCGTTTGCTTTCTTTTTGTCTATTTGTTTTTTTTTTATTATTGATGATTTTTTTTCTTTTGTATCTTTCGTGTTTTATCTTCTCGTCTCTTCACATCTGTCTTTCTTATTTCTCTTAACAGCAAAAGCTCTAGTATATAATCGGTACGTTAAAGTATGTGCATTTATAAAATGATCTCTTTCTTGTGCTTTCTAAACACAATCCCTTCCAATCTAAAAATATGTCAGTTTCTTTTTTCACTTGCCATAATTAGTCCTGATTTAAATCTCTATTCGTTTAAATTTACTCAATTCTCTCATTTCCTGCGCTTATAATTTTTCTCATGTTTTTTCCCTTCCAAAGGCGCAGGAGGATAATGAAAAATGCCTTACAGAAACTAAGCAAAATATTAAAATACATAGCAGTGTAAATTGAAAGATTCTCAGCAAAGAGTCATATAGCAGAGCAGATTGGACTCTGTTGCCTTGGTTGGCAATCAGTCTAGGAGAAGGATAATGCTTTATTCAAAACTCAGCAATCTGAAAACTGTATACAAATGCTTAAATATGGGATGCAGATACCATGTCAATAAAGCGAAAAACTCGACAGATTTCAACATATTGATAATCCCACTTATGGATACTCCCACCGGAGGGCGATTATCCAGAATGCATTTGACACCAACAGGTATTGAGACAAGGGTAATTAATGAATGAATAATGAAATGATTAAAACATAGGAAAATATCGTCAGGAAAAAAAAAAGATTGATTAATTGTCATGTAATATCTAATCACCGATATGACAATGAATGCTGAACAATCTCTTAATCTGTAGATTAATATGAGACTTGAATTTACAGAGATGTTGGTCATGAATATCATGGACAGAACATGTCGACAATATAGAAATCTTAAGGTAAATAGGGAAAAAGACAAGTGAAATTTCTGGGACTCATAATGAGAAAAGACTGCTTATAGAATTTAACACTCAAACGACATAGTGAAGAGAAGGGAAACAGTAGAAAACTGCGAGTGACCCTACTTAACAAGTTTGCGAGAATAAATGGTAGAATATAGACAAAGAAGAGTGGTAAAGGTTCAAAACTTATAGCAACAAAAGAAAATGTTGAAAAAAAGAAATGTTGGAGAGCCATAATCGTCTGCACCCTGAAGTGGCTTAGCACTTTATCTCATCTCTTTTCTCTAAGATTTATTGTGTAATAAGTGGAATCATTTTCCTTTTCTGATTAATTTGAGCGACATATTATTGTATTTGATAGTGTCGGTCTCCCTTCTGCTGTTTTTCTTTGTCTTTTTTTGCTATTTTTGTCTTCATCTTTCTTTATCACTTTCTTTATCACTTTCTTTCTCTCTCTCCCTCTCTCTCTCTCTCTCTATATATATATATATATATATATATATATATATATATATAATTAGGTTTGGTCTATTTCGTGTATTGAGCGCTTTACGTAGTTACTTTTTCCCGTTTTGGAGGTTTTTTTCTTTGAACTGAGCTTGAACTCTGGACGATTGTTTTCGCCTCAATTTCATGTTCTTATTTCTTTCTTTTTTTTATCCCTCATTTTTCCTTGGGTATTGGTTTGTTCAACTACAAGCCGAAATACCTAAGACTTTTCCAAGCGAGTACCACTATATATATATATATATATATATATATATATATATATATATATATATATATATATATATATATATATATATATATATATATATATATATATATATATATATATATATATATATGATTCTATGTGTGATTATTCCTTTGTATGTAAATTATATGCTGCCTAATATTTTATGTTTATAAAAAACTATTGATCCGCAGTACAGAAAAATTCCTATAAAAAAACTACTACTAAGACATCACACTACATAATTGAACTATATGCTTAGTTCATGCCATATAAACTGAATACACTTGTAAAAATAGAATTCGTGGATTTAACACATCACAAGAAATATTTAAATAAAATTCTCACTTAAAATTTTGAAAAATTTAGCGTTGCGTTTTTGCACGTTCCGAAAACTGTTCCTAACCGTCATTAATAGCAGACATTCAAAAAACATCTTTCGGTCGACAAACAAGTATTTCGTCTTCAAGTTTTTGATTTTATAAGGAAAAAAAGACATGCCTGGTGATGAATAGAGGACTATTCGTAAGTACTAGCATTTTAACATCAAATAAACTGAAAACTAATGACATCTATGGTTTCGACGAGGATCACTTCACTCTATGGATTAACAGTATTTTAATGCATATATTATGTCTCTAGTGACGGATGTCACCATTAATGGCATTAATATTTCTGATTGATTATATGTGTGATTATTTCTTTGTATATATATATATATATATATATATATATATACGGTTATTGATATTTATTTTAGATATATAAAGAGGTCCACTACTTGAAGAAAGATATAATCTCAAAATAGAGATAAGATATTGTGAGATTATTGAGTAATAAGTACACAACATTGAAAATTGGGTAAAAGCTGAACATCATAGAATAATACAAAAAAATCTGAAAACATTTCCAAAATAGGGAGAAGAAATTAGGGAAAGATTAAGATTAATTTAAAAAGAAAAGTCTGCTGATTCACAAGAAAATATATGAAGCTGTTGTAAATCTAAACAAAGAGAAAAGATGCAGAATTTTAACATCGGCTAAAGTGACCTCTAAGTAAACATCACAAAAGAAAACGTTAAAATTGGGTAAGTACACGGAAACTGATTTCTCAAATCTAATTCCTAGTAAAGAATACAGAGCTACAATGATTGGAGATGATTAAAATTGCCAATCAACGATTGTAACATAACAGAAAGTAGGTAGAATAATGTTATGTTAGTATTTTATGCAGTAACATTATAGGTCATTTAAAGATGATAACAGTATCATAATAAGTAGATGTTTTTGAACAAGGCGGTTTCTGAGTAGTGCAAGACGCTTTAAATGCAAAACAGTGCAATCTGACCAATTCTCATCCTTGCAAAATATTTTCAAAGACATCAAGTTAATAGAATAGCCCCCAGCCTCTCCACCTATTAATACAATAAGATTTGTAATTTATCATTAAAATAGATATATATGGAAATGGAGAACAATATTCAAGCAAAGATCTCCGAGGAAAAATAAAAAGCGATGCAAGTCGAAACAGTAGAACGTGTCGGATTTAGCTCCTCCTCAGCTCCTTAACCCCTCACCAGGGGTCTCTCTCTCCCCTGCCTATAACTACTGGCTGACCCTTCGCCTTGATCTCTGTTTTCCTCAGGCCTTCAGTTTATACCACCTCGCAGATGTGAGCTCTCAAAGATACAGTGTTTCCCAAATTCTGGGAATACACTAAGAACAATACACGTACGTACGAACACTCACCACGGCACACACACATAATATTTACCACATACACTCTGTCGATGTAACTTGTACTTGTTATTAATACATATATTTGTTTACATATATTTATCGGTCTTGTTTGTTTTCTTTGGACTTAATTAAACTCCAATATTCTCATGTGGTTGGACCGGCTAGCAGGAAATTTTAACTCACATGTGTTTTACATACTCATCACCGCCACGGTCCGCTACAAACGTTAACTAAGTCATTAAAAATCCTGCTGAAGGTTACAGATTATTAAGGAGTCTATATTAACATGTAAAATAATAATCTATTCAAGTATATGAAATAATGTGTTGATAAATACATGTGTTGAGATTTATTTATAAATCAAACTTTATGTTGCTCTTTGTTTGCATAATATATCCAGCTTTTTCTCTTGCTGACAACCATACATTGTCTTCTTACAATTGAGGTTTGGTGCTTTTTTCTCGTTTTCATTTTCTACCTTGTCTAGGAAGTCCTGCAGTCTCCCTTCTGTGACTACCATCAACATCGACACAGTGTCACCGGTGGATCTTAAATTGTTAACATTGCACCCAGCGACAATAAATCCTGGCAGGGTTTCCATCTTAGTTAGGAAAACCAATATTTAGTGAGAAAGAAAATATGTTCTGGGAATATGGAAGTAAGAAATTGCCTGAATAATGTTAGAAGATATAGGATCAAAACCGCAAATCCGCTGTTTCATCTATTTTATAAAAGTGTTTGCGTGCCACTTTGCATGTGCGTATGTAACTTGTATGACTTTGTCTGTGTTGTACGTGAGTGACTTACGTGTTCTTGTGCCATCTAATTTACACACAAGCACACGCGCAAGTATATACGAGGTCTGATAAAAAAAAAAAATCTACCCAGTGTGTTGCTATAAAAAAAACTACAGCACATATCAGTTCGTTATTTAATCTCCTTCGAAGTAATCTCCCTTCTGAAGACACTAACTTTATACAGTGTCTTTTACATTGATAGAAACATTCCTGAAACTCCTTTTTTTGGTGGGGGGATAGCGAGCAGGTACCTCGTCGCATTCCCTTGTATTTCCCCGACCTCTTTTGTTCCTTTTAGATTTCAAGGTTAATTTGTATCAAGTGACTTCCCTCTGCGTGTTTTAGCTCCGTTACCATAGCAACAGTCCCAATACGTTTTGATGAGACCTCGTTCACGCGATTTGACTGAAATTTGGTCATCTTGACGTCAGCGAATCCACTGGTACAGAAACAACAAATATCGAAAATAAAAAAAAAAGTCTTTTATTTGATAAACCAAACTACTCTTTCATGTTTTCCAAAATATATTTATTAAGCTAATTCTAGACTGATAGATGGACAAAGTGGGGTAGGAGACCCATGACAATCGAACTCCCTATTGGATCGTATCAATTCTTCAGAATCTATTCTTCATTTCTAGCTTTGTGGCATCCAGAAGATATCTTTCTCAATCAAATCCAGAATAGAAAATTAAAAACAAAAAACAAATATGTAGCGGATATTCTCAGATGATTCATTCGATTATTCAGATGATATTACCGAATTGTTCTCAATCACTTCAAAACCGGTTTTGTTCAAAGTAGCGCGTCGAATCGATTTAGCAATAGGCAAAGCAAATCCTACGTGAAAACCAGATGATTAACGGACAAGAATTGTGAAGACGTAATCGAGCGTATTTTGCATTTCATTCTATCAACTTAAGATGGAGTTTGTGAGTGTACGACAGATTTAAGCTGCCGTTTACGTCATTCAATAATAATATCTTTTGTTGACTCTTTAAGATCTTCGATAGGTGATGTTGGATACCGAATAAAATCTGTAGTATTTTTCTCATTTATTTTTTGACGCTCTAAGTTTCCGCGTATCACATTAGGTATTTGTTAGAGCAAATCAACCGTAACTCAAGAATAAATTTTTCAGGATCACTGACGATCTCAATATTTAGTTATTTATATGTTTTGCAGATTGAGGTGATCAAAAAGTATCGGGACTGTTGCTATGATAACTGAACTAAAGTGCGCAAAATGAAGCCGCTTGTTACAGATTGATGTTGTTGCTTATTCCCGTTGTCTATAGCAGTGCTTGGAAGGAAAGTGTGTAGAGTGTGGTAGTTTGTAGTCTTCTCACTTCACCACACTACTGATGTTCCATCAGTGACCATGGCTTGTGCAGCAGATTTTGACCAAGGACAAAATTCTGACAACCACTATATTCCCCAGATCTCGCCCCTGACCAGTTTTTGCTCTTCGGAAATCAAATGCCACCAAAAGGAACATGATTTCAAGACGTCGAGAAAATCCAAGAGAATGCGACGAGCTCTACTTGCTATGCTCAGAAACGAGTTCCAGGAATGCTTCCATCAATGCAAACAACGCTGTATAAAGTGTGTGGCTTCAGAAGAGTATTATTTCGAAGGAGTTTAAATGCGGAATTGATATGTATTGTAGTTTACTTTTTATAGCACCAGTCCCGATACTTGATGATCGGACCTCCTACATATAGGCACACACACACACACACACACATATATATATATATGTATATGTATATATATATATATATATATATATATATATATATATATATATATATATGTTTGTGTGAGTGCGTATGTACGGATGTGTGTGTATACACACACGGACGCACATACATATATATGTTTGTGTATGTGCGTGTACGTATGTGCGTATATACACACATATATATATATGTGTGTGTGCGTGTGTACGTATGTGTACATACATACACACATATATATGTGTGTATGTATGCGTGCTTATGCATGTGTATGTGTGTGTGTATACAGACATGTGTGTGTGTGTGTGTGTATGCACGAGGTCTGAACAACAAGTAACGGGACTGAATATGTGTTGTATTATGTACGTATCTAGAGTTACACGAATGTCTTATTTTCCAAATACGGTCAGCGCATTGTGGCCATGTTCATAGTAAATGCTATACACACTTTGGAAAATACACCTCTTCTTCTCCCCAGCTATGGGTTAATTAGTAGGACTTGTATCAGTAAAAATCGATATTATCTCCAAAAGACTCTTACAATCTAAAAATATTTCTAGCTTTAAATAACCTGCAAAAGGTTAATAAGCCGTAAAAAACAAATCCATCATTCAGTTAGCAACACTCTAACTCATTGTTGTTGTTCATTACCATCCCGAAATCAAGGAAAGAAAAAAAGACTGGGAATATTTTGTTATGATTCTATATTTTTTCATTATGGGTATTTAATCAGACAGCAAAAATAGAAAAAGATATAAATAGTAACCTAAATGTTGAAAAAGAAAAAAAAATTCCAATTATCTTGTGTTATGGTGATATAAACCACTTCAAAGTGCATAAAACACACCGCCATTTTTTTTTATCAAATCTCTCGTAGTCACTCTCTAAAGGCAAAAATAACTAGATTAGATTATTGTCTACACAACTGTTTTTCTTGTTTTTTTTTATTCTCCCTCAAACATTCTCTCGCCGCCTACATAACGCAATGTTTAGCCAACTAGTTTCGAAAACAATTTATTCGATCCTATAATAGCTTTATGCCGTACTCAGCTTTTCCAAATATCACGATGTCAAATGAGAAAATAAAAAGCAGGGAGGTATTTTTTTTTAATTTTTTATATCATCTGCTTTGAAAAATCAACACTTGAAATCCTAGTTATTTCATACTTGAATTCGAACACCTATCTAGGCTGATATTACTTACTAAGCTTATCTTAGCATAAATCTAGGGTACAAATGCAGTGTAACCAGTGAGAATAGAAGTCACTAACGTAGTTGTCTGACAAACTGATTTGTTATGTATTCCCCTACGGCAGGGTTGTAAGTACCAGTTTAGGGATGTAGACATATTGGTCAAAGTGTCCATCTATTACGCGTTACCCATATCGCATCAGGTATTTCACGCATCTCTTGCAATCACTTTACTAGGAAATAAAAAAAAAAAAATTTCTGTGAATTTCTTTTTTTATTGTGAAGGAAGCTATTTTCGTATTTGAACTTCCATTAACCTTAGGGCAACACTTCGCCGTTTAACGATATTTTCTATAAATTAAGTTTTAAGATTCAGGTATAGGTTTTTAGGGGGGGGGTTGCTGTTTGTTTTAACCGAGGAAGATATTTACACATTTATCATCAATTCCGTTTTGGTCAAAATGTTCCCAATTGTATTTGTTTGATATTAGCTTAGAACGAAAGTTTTTGAAGGCGTTCTCTGTTGTTGTTTTTTTAATTATTTATTTATTTAGTCAACCTCCCACGAGGTCAGGTTGTAACACAAGGTCGGTTTAATGTGGGGAGCCCGAGCGTGTACACCCGGGCTAGGAACAAAAATTGTCCGACCTCCGACAACCGCCGGTTGCGCTAGCCTCGATGCCAGCACCGATCCCTCTCTCTGTTGCATTGAGAAAGTGTCCATCTATCACGCGTTACCCATATCTCATCAGACATTTCACGCATCTCTTCAAATCACTTTACTAGGAAAGAAAAAAAAAATTTTCTGTTAATTTCTTTTTTTATTGTTAAGGAAGCCTTTTCGTAATTGAACTTCCATTAACCTTAGGGCTACACTTCATCGTTTAACGATATATTCTGTAAATTAAGTTTTAAGATTCAGGTATAGGTTGTTTTTTGTTTGTTTGTTTTAACCGAGGAAGATATTTACACATTTATCATCAATTCCGTTTTGGTCAAAATGTTCCCAATTGTATTTGTTTGATTTTAGTGAAAACGAAAGTTTTTGAAGGCATTCGCTGTTTTGTTTTTGTTTTTTTTTTTTAATTATTTATTTATTTACTCAACGTCCCACGAGGTCAGTTTGTAACACAAGGTCGGTTTAATGTGGGGAGCCCGAACGTGTACACCCGGGCTAGGAAAAAAAATTGCCCGAGCCCCCGCAACCGCCGGTTGCGCTGGCCTCGATGCGAGCACCGATCCCTCTCTCTGGTGCAATGAGAAATCGCGTCATCGGTCAGCATTTCCCCAGTGATAGGCATCACTCAGTATAATTTTCCTCAATTGCGACTTTGTCTTTCGACGGAGTCGCCCCTGAGCGCACTCTGCCCAGACAAAGACAGAGACGCAATTGAGAGATGATAAATAGTGTTTAATAAACTAATCGTGAGTTATTTACACACTAAAAAAAAAAGAAGGGCGCTGTCTGTTTAGGACAAAATTTCCGACAATATTTTTGTATTACTTTCTTTATCCTATAAGATATGCAAATATCGCATCCATATTTTGCATAGTTCTTATTTGTACAACAACTTTTATATCATCCCGAACCCACAGGTATATAGTTCTAGCCTCTTTGTCCTCCAGTCCATTGCACCAACGCAGTGAAATAGTTGACTACTTTTATTTATTTCCATTTATCATATGCGTGCCATATAAGCTTATGAATACGTCATAACTTATTAAATGCAAGTAACGATTTAAGTCTTTATATCAATTTCTTTGGTGCTTCTTTCCTAAATGTTATAGATCTTACGACCATCATGTTGAAACACTGGTTCTCTAACGATCAGTGAAGTTAAGCAGCGTCGAGCCTGGTCAGTACCTATATAGGTGACCACTCTGGAATACCAGCTGCTGTAAACTTGGATGTGCATGGAATATAATGCCTAAAGGCTCGGAATTGATAACCATACTATCGAATTTCCATTTCCACTCGAGTTCTTTATACGCGCAAATAGCCTTGGGAAAGGTATTGAATCCACCTCTTCTCTCCCCTGCTATTGGTTAATTAGTAGAATTTGTATCAGAAAATCATTATCCCCCCCTCAAATTATTACAATCTAAAATCTTCAGGGGGTTGATGGGCCGTGAAACATAGATCAATCAAATTATATGTTATAAAAGTTCAGAATAACAAGTAATTTTGGAAATTTCTGTCGGCTTCTGTATACTTTCTGCTAGTATTTTCAGGCTCTGTATTAAGATTTAATTAAAACCCAAATTAATTTTAGAAATTTTCAGAGATCTTGAAATACCATTAAAATCTTACAAGTTTACTATGTATTTCAAACAAATTATTGACATTTACTAATGCTTATAGCTTCTTCAAATATGGTTGTTTAATAAAATATTAGGTTGGTGCAAAAATAATTTCGTTTTCTAACATATGTTACTATGTGAGAAAACGAAATTATTTTTGCACCAACCTAATATATCGTAGGCTTTATCTCATATCCATGAAGTTAATTTCTTTTGCTGGTCGCTTCTTTTATCATGATAACGTTGATGACTAAGTAGATCTATTCTTGTATGGAAGAGTCAATTGTATTGACTGTATGGTAATGTTGGTGGAGGACGAAGTTGATTTTGTCATGCCTTTGACTTTACTTTTCTCTTCTAGTGGCTTTGAATTTTTTGGTTCCAATTTTGATGGAACACCGTCTATTGGTACGGTCTCCGGGTTGTGCTTAAAGCGATTTAGGTATACCGCCACTGACAATGTGGTTTTGAGTTGGCACTTGTATCTTCGTAGAGGGCAACCCCGTGGTCTTTTCCCTGAAGTTAGCTCTCTAAATAAGACTCAACGTAGAAACCTTGACTCTTCCATTTTTTCTCTACATGTTCTGACCATTGAAGACGGTGTTTCATGATCAGTCGTTCAATGCTTTAACTATTGGCGCTTTCCAGGATTTTGTTGTTGGTCACATCGTATTTCCATTATATAATAAATCCAAAAGTGAACTTTTAAAAGGGTTATTTAAGGAAGAAACATTAAATTAAAAATTACTAATTGCTTTCGGAGATATTTTAGACATGCAGTCAAGAAATATAACCCGAAACATTTTTTTTTATCAGTATCACTCCTTGCAAGGCAGCAAAACCACTAAGACATAAGTGGTTACAGGGTGGGGAAGAATTACGAACAGAAACATTAATAATGAGCTGGAAGAGGAAAGAGTAATCTGGAGGACAGTAGATAGCGATTGGCATTGCATTTAAATTATTGCAGATTAAAGTTGGCTGGAAAGCATGGAGCTAGAAGGGAGTTCCACAAGCAAGAAGTGCGAGAAAGGAAACTGTTTGCATAGAACTTACGCCTGCATCTAGCTAGCTCAATTGTAAATTGGTTAGTTCACAACGCCAGTCTAGTATTAGGTTGGTGGAAAAATAATGACGTAATAATGTCGTTTTTTGACGTATTTTTTAAGGTCAAAAAACGACATTATTACGTCATTATTTTTCCACCAACCTAATACTATGTTTAAATTCAAAAAGTCTAAGTACCATAGCGAAAGCTCATCCGAACAATTACCATGAAAGTATTTACAGAAAAGACACAGAGTGGCAACTTTACGGCGGTGCAAAAGTGACTGAAGCCGAGCCTCAGATTGCATATCTTCTTTGGATCTTATTAAGGAGCTCAAAGTAAATAGCAGGGGCACCGGACCATATGTGGCAGAAACATTCTAAGCATGGACGAATAGTAGATTTATAGATATATAAGATAGATTCTGGATAGAAAAAGTGTCTCGTACGGCAGAGTGAATTGACTTTCTTAGCAGCTGACCTAGCAATGGATTCAATACAGTCTTTCCACTTCATGTCAGCTGAGAACTTTAGCCCGAAAAGGCGCAACGATTCACTTTCCTGGAGGTTAGCATCAGCCATGAAAAGCGGAGAGGGGTCTTTCATATGATTAATGTAGAGAAGTTTAGTTTTGGAGGCGTTAAAATTAACAAGTCATTTTTGCCCCAGTTAGTGACGGACTTGAGGTTGTTTTAGACATCGGCTGCCATTTGGCCATATCGAATAGATCAGTCTTAAAACCTTCTCTGTGATTTGAGCAGAAACTATTGACAGTAACTGAGTTCGATTCTTCAAGCAAATAAGTAGACATCATTTAAAAGTCGCTTCCTACTTATTTAGTTTATATTATAATTAACTGCCAATTATTTATCACAAAGCTTAATTATTATTGAAATAATGTCTCTCGAAATTGTCACTATGTGCAAACAAATCAAGAAAACTTCATGTTCCTTTTATTTTCTCACTGTTACGAGCGAGAAGTTAATACACAAAAGTTAAATACCTAGGATTTGCACTTTTTATACTTAATTATTATTCGAAAACGAATTGAACTGAAATTTGCTTTATTTTCCAAGTTAGAGCATTTTAACGGTATTGTGCTCAGTAGAATTGCACTACGATGTACCGTTTGCGCTATGTTATAGCATCAAGCATACAGAAATAGAATCTTTATATTACAGTTAAGGTTTTGTAGAAGCTAATTTCATAAACGTTTTAAACTAGGTTTCCTTACAGTTTTAAATAGTAATGTTGCGCGCAATTTGTATTTCTTTAATTCAATCCATATAAAGCTCAGATATTTTGGGGTTTTGCCTAATGTTTCATTGTTTTTGGAGAACTTTATCTCTTTCAAAATATGTTTCTAGCTTTTTAGAATGCGATTATCAGCAACATCATTACCATCCACGTTCTCCTCTCAGATTGTTATGGAGATAAATAATACAAGAAAAATAATCTTAAATGCCAAAGACTTTCTCTGTTAATCTGGATATATGTTGTGTTACAATTTCCTTTCTCTTTGCTTCTAGTTCGTAAATTCTTATGTATTTCATTGTTGACAATTTCAAGACCGCCTCTCGCATGAAGTTGAATTTAACTGTCGTCGTATTAACGGCTACACTCTTGTTGTCTATATTGTATCAGCATGATCATAACTGCCTAATTGTTGCAATATTTATATTTTCGTTGCGTTCTAGTCCTGGTAATTTGAACCGTAACTCCTGTATATAATGTTTTGCCCGAAGGACTTGCGTTTCTTACTCCTGTATGTTTAAAATCTTCCCACCGGCTTCTCTTACGTCACTTCTTTCAAATAAGAAATGGTAGATGATGTCACAATTGGAGTGAGAGTACCCTACAGGCTAGTTATTTGATTTGTTGAGTTTTAACACCAATATTAACTAGTGGCTTTCAATGAAGATCAAGAAAGTTTCGACAAATACTCCAGCAGATTCTCCAGTACTCTAGCTAAAACTAGTAACGCTATCTCGATTGTTCGTTTTTCTTTTTTTATTTCCCAATGTGCCAACTTCTTCGCAGATTTTATCGTGGCCCTTCCAACAATACAAATATTGATTAGGCTCAATTACCACCGTCATATTTGACAATTTATGGAGATCACTTGCAGGTTCAGATATTTTCTAGATTTTAATTATTAGG
>OZ010574.1:41344227-41406727 GCA_963932145.1 Acanthosepion lycidas
TCTATTTTCGACATTGTTCTAGGCTATGATATATGAACATTGGTATTTTCGTTTGACGTGACTATTTTTGTCATTTACTTACAGTCAATTTTGAACTAGGTTAAGCTTCGTCTTTTATGAAAATTTATTACCGTATTTGAGTAGACGTTCCGTTTATTTTAAAGAATATTTATTTCGGCTACGGGCCGGGATACTCGGGAAAATGTATTAAAGAAAATGTGCCTAACAGCATATAGGCAAATGAAACGTGGTCTGTTTGTGATGTTCTTTGTAGTCGAGTGGTTAAAGCAGGCGCGTTCAAACGGTGCTTCCGCCTGAAAATTAGGACGCAGGTTCGTATCTTGCCGGAGGGTACATTTTCTTTAATTTTTCTCAAATTTGCCAGCCCGCAGACAAAATACATGATATTTAAAATAAATGGAATGTCTACTCAAATACGGCTATTCACTAAAAATAATGCTTGAAGTAATAAAAATATGTCAAATAAAAATACAGCCATTAACACTTTTTTATTTTATATATATATATATATATATATATATATATATATATATATATATATATATATATATATATATATATATGAAATTCTGAATTGTTCATAACCATTTTGGTTCTCACCAGTCGAAATACAATTAAATGCACTGAAACGAAGTTGCATCTTTGTAGTGAGTAAATTGTTTTTGTCTATATGAAAAAATTATAATAAATAATTATTGCTTTACTATTGATATTGAGCCCTCTTTTGAATTAATGCTGTGAACGTTAGAATTTATATATTATTTTCATTCTCATTGCATTCGGGTATATATATATATATATATATATATATATATATATATATATATATATATATATATATATATATATTCCATAAATATGTTAGTACTTTTGACAGGTCATCTTATCGTCATCGGGCATGGATATTAATTTCCTTTTTAGGTAAAATGCAAGTAACATCCGAGACGAAAATAAATGCAATATTATTGCCATATTAGTAAATTCAGAAACTCTCTCAATTAAATTTACAAAATTCAACCTAAATGTTGCGACTGCACGCTCCACAATTTTCTAACTCTTAACAATGACACACTTCAAAGAAAAAAAAAAATAATATGACAATAGTAACATAGGGAACATCTAAAAACAAGGATTGTATCATATATATATATATATATATATATATATATATATGATACAATCCTTGTTTTATATATATATATATACATATATATTTTATATATATTTATATATATATATATGATACAATCCTTGTTTTATATATATATATATATATATATATATATATATATACATATATTTATATATATATATATATATATTTATATATATATATATATATATATATATATATATATTTATATATATATATATATATGTGTGTGTCTATGTGTGTGTATGTGTGCGTGCGAAATCTATAAAACCTATGTAGCGTCGTAATAAAATGAGCAATTTATTTTACCTAAATATTTATTTTTAAACATAATCTTCCTTGCCAATGCACTTCACCTAATATCGCTCACATACTTGTACGTTGAGTTTTATTATACAAGTCAATGTGTTAACATTGATATTACCAAACCGATGTTAGGAACATTTTCAATATATATTTATATAAACAATATATCAATATATATTTTATATAAACAATATATCAATATATATTTTATATAAACAATATATCAATATATATTTTATATAAACAATATATCTTATTGTTGCAGAATGTGTGGGCTACATGAAAATTGTAAAATGATGATTGTAGCGAATGTAATTCCAGACAATAATGTACTGGTTGAAATTTTGTTTCGAAATCACCCTAATTGAGTGAGGTTATTTTAACCCCTTGAACTCTTAAGCGTTAATGTTATGGATTGTCATCGTCTAAATTTTCATATTAGACTGTAAAAATGCACGAAAACTGGCAGTACGATTGCGGCAGCATAGAAGCTGAAATCTCTGATACTTGTCCCAGCCAAATTACTTTACAGACCCATGATTTCAATAGAAGTTACGCACACAGAAAAGATAAGTTGCAATTTAAAATACTTTCTCTGTGTCTCTCTTCCCCCTTCCTCTATCTCTCTCCCTCTCAAAAACACAATGTCTACTCCTTCTTCCCTAAAATAGAACGCGGAAAAAGAAACCTAACAAAAATTGCCTGTCACTTATTCAGTTAGTTGCTGCAGCGTTGAGGTCCCTACTAAGGAACTGTCGATAGACAACTAACATAAAAAACGCAACAGTTAGAGTTTCAGTTAATAATATCTATTCTTGTTTAAAATAGTTACTTCTTGGTTGTCAGCTTTTATTATGCATATAAATATAACGTAAATTTATATATGACTGATACATCCAAAGTATATTAGCCAGGGTAAATAGTCTTAATTAGGACAATAGCCAAGATATCTGAATAAGTTCATATTTTATTAGTTTATTTGTAAATATGAGCTTATTGACATTCTATACTATTAATCAGATTTTTTTTTGATTTTTTTTTGCCATACAATAATTTCCTACATTTGTCATGACATTGTCATCAAATTTAAAGGTACCTACAAACCAACTACAGGTTGAGAATACTTTATCCAAAATTCCAAAATCCAAAAACCTTCAAAATCCGAAAGTATTTCAGGTGCTTGCCACAAATGCACTAGGAAAGTTCTTATGTGATGTGCATCTGTTTTAAGTGACCTCGTCTGCAATAGGTGGGAGGTCTGTAGCCCATCTACATAGCCTATGTTAGTGCAAATTTTTAGCGATCGTCACAGCAACCCCTTCGTTCGTGGATTACTGGTGTTTCGTGCTCAGTAAAGATATTCAAAATATCAAAAAATCCTGCATTTATATATTTTTGTAAGTAGTGATCATGTTTTTGTACACATACAGAAAGTATAAAACCTTATTTTTAAGTGAAATTTTAATTCGTGTGAGCATCATATGACTAGCGTCATTATCAGTATCTGGTACACACAAAATTTATTAAATCTTATATCAAATTACTTTCAGGGTATATGTTATTTATATAATACTACCTTCAGAGTATATATATAAGCTGTTTTATGAAATGTAAAGGGATATCGTGTTTATGCTTGGGTTCTATTCCCAATCTGCCCCATTTTATAGATGCTATATAGAAATTAAATAGCCTGTATGCCAAAATCCGAAAAAAAAAATAAATAACAAAAAGTATCACTTACGGTTCCAAGAATTTCGGATAAGGGTTCTCAACCTGTATCAACAATACAAGCCCAAAAATTACTCCACTTATTCACTGCTCTCTTTTAATTCATGTTGACTACTTGTTTCATATAGGAACCAACCACCTGGAACAGCCGCCAGGCCCGTCCAATATAGCTCTACGTTCATCGCTCAAATAAAAAAGCGAAAGTTTGCTGGTACAGTTTGCTGGTTTAGTTATTGTGACTAGAAATCAGTCAAAATAAGAGAGGCTTCACGCATAGCATCCGCTTTAAAAAAAAATATGAAAAAGAAAGGAACGCCGGTAAATAAAAGAATTTTGACCAATGAAAAACGAAATCAAAAATAAAGAGACCTTTGATGTTAGCCGAAACCAAGCTTCGCGTCAGTAGTCTGGGTCTCTTTCTTAAGTGGATATAAACAAACGGCTGAGAAGCAGAGACAGAGAATGGACCTCGAGGAAACCAGCCAAGTTTGTTGCGTGAAGAAACTAAGCGGTTATCTGCTTAAGACATGTTTCCGCCCTTTTGAGTGCCGAGACAGTACCGGAGATTGACGCCGCACGTATTTTCAATGTAATCAAACTCCCTACATCAGCTAAGATGACGACTACCATCAAAATATATCTTGTAACCTATCGAATACCCAGCCGAACAACTTTCACTACCCCGAATTACAAAGGACTCACGCCAATCGATGCCAAATAAATAAACATATATCATTTGATTCTGTTCGTTTATTTCAAAGTTTCTGATAAATAATACTAAGAACCCTCTGACACTTCTCTACAAAGCTACTGTACATATTTATTACAAAAATAGACATTATCTGGTGAAATTCACATAGAATATTTATCATATAAGTACATGTATATCTTAGAGAATAATCATTACTTACTAACACCAATTTCATTGTGAAAATTTGAAGTGTATGGTAAAACCTGATATATTTCGATCAATTTCGATTCAATTTTTATTTTTTGTCTAAATCCGTGAATTTATTTTGCTCATGCTAAGTCTTGAAAAAACGTTATATAAAATCCACTATTTTTTATTCATAATGTTTTTATTTTGAAATATTTACATTTCATGTGGCACAACGCCAAATGGGAGGTGGTGAATGGTTGGTGGTTACTGACTATCCTACACTTAGTTAATCTGGTTTACGGCTAATCACATTTTACTCATACACATCAAGAACTTATTCATCGCCATCTTACAGATTATGTGAGCCTTGTTCGAAAATAATTATTCGAAAAAAAATATTTGAAAAATATTTATTCGAATTGTAAATTTTTGAATGAAAATTAATCGAAAGGACAATTATACTAAATGATACTTATTCAAAATTCTTTATTGCGATAAAAACGTAAAAATTAAAAGAGGGAATACTCAAATGATAATTATTCGAAATACAAATATCGTTAATAAAACAATTTAGCAAGAAAATTCCTTATAACCTTAAGTTAGGTGATACTCTACGTAAATAGTCAACTACTGAAGAGTACTTGTTAAAGGATGCAACTAATTTTTTAAGTTTTCTATTTACGTCGCGGTATTTATTTGTGCACTTGATATTTTGACAAACTGCTCTTATTTTTTTAATATGAATTTCTTGCAAGTCTTGTTCTCTTTTCATTTTATGAGATGATACTTTTTTTTTTTTAAGCGTTTCACCCCAAGCAAGGCGGGAAGCCACTAGGACGCAAGGGGTTACAGAAGATTTGGAGCAAGATCAGATAGGGGGGATAGAGGAAAGGATGAGGAGAAGGATAGTGGATAGATCAAGGCAACTGGAGATGTCGATTGACATTACATTTGAATAGTTGAAGATTATAGCTCTCAGGGAAACTGGAATAGGGAAGGGAGTTGCACAGGCGAGAGTTGCGAGATATGAAGCTATTGGAGTAGAAGAGACGGCTACATTTAGTAGTTTCGACGGTGAAAGGGTGAGAGCGGAATGCCAGCCTCGTAGGGTGCTTGAATTCGTGGAGTCTGGGAACCAGCGAATGCATCTCCTCGGAGCAATTACCATGAAAGTATTTCTAAAAAAGACAGAGAGAGGCGACGGCGCGTCTGTGGGAGAGCGACTGTAGACGAGATACCAGAACAGGGCCAATTATATTGCATATCAGCCTCTGGAGCTTATCAAGAACCCCGAGGCAAACAGAAGGGGCTCTAGACCATATATGGCAGCAATACTCCATGCAAGGGCGAATTGTTGATTTGTAGACTTGCTGCAATAAACCTTTTGCCATCCTTCAAGGACGTTATTAGTTCTAAGTAAATCAGCATTGACTCTCTCAAAGCAAGACCACATACGTATTTCAAAAATAGGTATTGCGAATAATTATCATTTAATATAATTATCCTTTCGATTAATTTTCATTCAAACAATTTACAATTCGAATAAATGTTTTTCGAATAATTGTTTTCGAATAATTGTTTTCGAAAAACTTTCTCATGAGTGTTTGATGAAATTGGAATGGTTTCTTGCAAATAATTAATGCTTTAAGATATATAGAGAAATTTTAAAACAGTAAATTCAGAACTCCAAGAGCTTTTCTTTTCATGAATGGAAATGGTGTCATTTTGTTACAAGATAACGTACACTTCATTTTTTAATCGATTCCTCCCAAACAAGGAAATAATGCCACTAAGGCGCAAGGGGCTACTGGGAGTGAAAGAGAATGAGAAGACTCTAGAAGGAACCGGGAATCCGATCCTAAACAGAAAACAAAGGATAAACCTCTACTCCTGTTCAAAACGCAGGGTAGTAGTGTGAACCAGGTGATAGGCGACTGACTATTGACCTGACATTTCACCTACAGACTACTTTTTTTTTTCAAGTATTTGTCCAGAAGAGAAAAAATTATAAGAACACAAGATAAATTACATCAAAACTTAACCGCTGTTTATGTATATACTAGCAGTAGTGCTCGGCATTACCCGGGGATGTAACAGTAAGAGATAGATCAAGTATCGACCATCATAAAGACTGAAAAATAAAATAGACAAAGATTATTGTTTAAGGTTGACGGACACGCATGTCTTAATTAGTTTTTTTTTGTTTTGTTTTTTTTACGAATTGGTCAAACTCAAACAAAAACATTGTTTTCAATCGTTATGAGTCTACCGATTGAATAGAATTTTATTATAAACAATTGTCTTGTAAATTAAATTTTTAAAGCATTCTGAATGTAAAAATAAAGTAAAAAGTGTTCAAGACAATAAGAAACACTGCCTGCAAAAAAAAGTGAAGTTTTGTTGAAATCGGTTGAAAAATGTAGGAAATCCGATCCCATATATAAACGAACACACACACACACACACAAACAACCTGGGTTTTATAATAAGTATAACTCGATATGAGTTGTCCCCCTTTCATTCTCGTGATGCCTCTTAATCGTGTTTTCAAAGTGATTTCGTGCAAAAACAATTGTGTTTTTTCAATTTTTGGCGCTGTTAGAACCACCGCAAGGTAATTTTACGTAGTCCTGTGAAGTTTTGTTGAAATCGGTTGAAAAATGTAGGAAATCCGATCCAATATATAAGCGTACACACACACACACACACATACACACACACAATCTGCGTTTTATAATAAGTAAGATATATATATATATATATATATATATATATATATGTATGTATGTATGTATGTATGTATATGCACGAAATCCGAGGTAATAGTCCTATAAGAATTAATGTAAATCCAATTAATCCGTTTCACACGCCCCCAAAATTAACAGAAGTACATTTTATACAGAATAACTATAGTTTTAAATGCAGAAAACAGTAAGAAATTTGATCTCAGTGTCCACTCTTATATTTGCATACATTCCTTCGCAGATATTGAGCACCTTTACTCATAAATATAGTATACCTTAAAATTATATTTTTATCATATATATGTATGTATATATGTGTGTTTCGTGTGTGTGTGTATGCGCGTGAAGATAGATAAAAAAAATTGGACGGATGAATACATTCTTCTGCTAGCCCGTGTTCCGTATTTGACTTTCATATTTCCTTCCTTCCATCCAGCAATGCTGAAAAATATCTCAGCGCGTCCAACGCGCTCCCTGCGTTTATAATGAAAATGTTGCGAAACTTTTTGGCGTCATGCAGCGCCGTTATCTATAGAGTACCAACAAAGGATATATCGCTTACATATTTCTTTCTCTATTTCTGTTGTTTTCACAGTGGGTGTAAAACAACCTTTTTGTCTGTTTAAATATAACTTTATTAATTGACATTCAACTCTTTTGTAGACTCAACTTCTTTTATACGCACCTTTTGTAATGAGCCTTCCTTCTACTGTTTCTTCTTTTCTACACTTGACCTTTACTCTTTACTCTTCGGTTATAATCTACATAGTTACTAAGCTTAGCTCCATCTCGCCGAAGAAAAATGAAAATCGAACTGACGTCAAAGAGCTGCTCACGTAGCCTTCTATCTATAGCTATACAAAAAGAGCTTCCTATTAAATGCGGTAGAGTAATGGATTCCAGTCGAGTTTATTACATTCATTTACGTGTTAATACACTTGAGAAAGGCATGAATCCAAATCTGCGCCCAGATATGGGTAAATAGTAGATAGAATGTGTCTTGGAGGAGGAAAACTGTATGTAGCTATGGTGAAGCACATACTATGCTTCTAATGAAAGGATCTTTCACATTGACTCGATGATCTCGACTATGGTCGACTCCATATATGTACATGGCTGTATGTGTCCGATAAATATTTTGGTAAACTTGAATCTTCGTGCCCGCAAAAAAAAAAGAAGATTCAAAAGGAGAGTTTTTTTCCATTGACACCGCTATTAATTTAACAACCTTCACTCCTCAGCAATGTTTAAAAAACGATAATGAGAATTGCAATAAAACAGTTAATATAAGTTAATTTATACATTTTTCTTTCTTCAAAATTTACAAGAAAAATGTTTAACACTATCAGATTGTTTATTTACAAGAATAATTTTATATTTATAACATTCTAAAAATTAATACAGTTCAAACTAATGCAATGCAATATTATCAATTGAAAAAGAAATAAATATGAAAACAATTTTTTATTCACAAATTTATAAACATTTACTAAATTATTAAAATATGGGAAGCAACTATACGGCAATTCTTATTACTTTCCATTTCATAAATTTCGAATCAATTAGTCTTTCTAACCATTCCGATAAATAATATAATAAGTAAATAGTGTAAATAAACAATCTAATAAATAAATACTGTTTATTATTTTTGTTGTCAATTCTCAAGAACAGAAAAAATGGATAAATTCACTTTCATATGTTTTGGTTTTATTACAATCCTAACCATACCTTTTTAAACAATAAACGTTGCTGAGGAGTGAAGGTAGTTAAAATAATAGCAGTGTGAAGGGAAAAACCATCCTTTTGATGCTCCGTTTTTTGCGGGCATGAAGATCCATATCTTCAGAAATTTCCGTGTTATTTTTCAAGTCTGACTGTTAATGCTGCTACTTGAAAAAACAATTATGCTTCAGTATGTTTCACCCACAAACAACCTCTGCTGCTCTTTTCATTATTAAATGTGCCCTATCTCCCACAAATTAATTTCGAGATAGCCGGTTTAATAAAATAGTGAGGTATTTTTTCGACTAACACAAGAGTGTACGGCCCTGTCGGCTGGGGCTTTAGAATACGCCGACTGCACCTCTGTAGAGGGGTAAGACCCCCCCCCCCCAATGAGGCGTCCTGGGTATGACGTTAAATTGCATCCAACAGCAAGGCCTCTGATCTGGAGGTTTTGAGGAGCGTGGAACCAACACTTAATTGCTGGTGTTCCCAGGTCCACCTTGACCCGGGGTGGTAGCACCTGTTAGGGTCCCAGCTATGGGTAAATAGTGAACTCTAAGCTCTAAGTTTTTGAAACAATAATGTTGCCAGCTCTAAGTTTTTGAAACAATAATGTTGCCAGCTCTAAGTTTTTTTTGTAGAAAAGGAATAATGTTGCCAGCTATACGTTTTTTTTAAACAATAATGTTGCCAGCTATACTTTTTTTATTCTATACAAAATAGGCATTTAAAATTCATATAAACTGGATTTGGCATTAAATAACCCACAGTGGTTGATATGCCATAAACCCAAACAAACAAACAAACAAGAGTGTATATATTGTGGGATAGAAGTGGAAAGATTAAAGTCGTTAATAACTAATCTATAAGTGTATTAATGATTATTCTCTGAAAACAAAAGTATCGCAAACTGTAAATTCTTTACTAATCTTGTTCTCTTTTGTCTCCTTGGCAGGTGAGCCCAACGTCAACAAGTGATGTACTAAGTAACAAGAAACTCTATCCAAACTTTATGCGCGTTGTGCCGGCTGATCGCTACCAAGTGGAAGCCATTTCCGTCGTCTTAGAGTATTTCAACTGGTCACACGTGTCGGTTATTTTTACAGACAGTAGCTACGGACGCGAAGGGGTGAAAAGACTCAAATCCGTGCTTGGTCAAAAAGGTATCTGTATTTCAAAGACTCTCGAGATTGGCTACGAGCGATCAGCTGATGACATGCGAAAAACAATGTCCACTTTGCGTGGCCCCAAATCTCCCAAAGTTGTCGTCCTTTATATTGAAATCGTCGACGTAGAATTAATTCTACGATCCGTGAAGGCGATGGGGATAGAGCAAGAGTATATCTGGGTTGCCAGCGATTCTTTCAGTCTGGGGCTGCCGTATGATCTACAGCACATGGCTGTAGGATCCTTGACCGTACGGCCATATTCGGAGCTGGTCGAAGAATTTGAGCAGGAGTGTGATAGAAGAATGAAAAGGCGATTTCCGCCCACGGACAAAACGGCGTTCGGAATACACCCAACTGTAAACAGCTCCATCAATGACGATTTTAACATGTACATACCGGCTGGCTTTTATATCGACGCTGTGAACGCGCTGGCCACGGGAGCAGATTTACTTATTAAAGAGCGATGCCCCGGGGCGATCGGGGAAGAGCTACGTAAGTGTGTCCAGCCCGTTATCCTGTGTCAGCATATGAGGAACCTGACGTTCAATGGTTCGTACGGAGAGATTTCGTTCGACCAGAACGGAGATGTAGTCGGAATGTACGAGATTATTCAATATCAGGTCGGCCGGAACGGTCAAGTAGAATACGTCTCGGTGGGGTCGTGGGACATGCGAACCAACCATTTGGAAATCGAAAATAAAAAACTTCTCTGGCCGGTACCGGGAAGCCACCGTAATTTCTCGCGAACGCCGCCTGTGTCAACATGCGGTGCCCCATGCCCCGCTGGATCCATCTATTACTACACAAAAGAAACTTGCTGCTGGGAATGTCGAAAGTGCAAAGAAAATGAAATCACCGCCGGAAACTTTTCTAGTTGCAAAATGTGCCCCATATTTTATTGGCCAGTAGACGAACGGCAGAACAACTGTGAGAAAATAGCACCACATTTCTCGCAATTCGGTGATAAAACGGCCATTATTGCTTGCTCGGTGGCATCGTTCGGGTCATTTGTCTGTATATCGATTGTTATGATTTTCTTCCAGTATCGAAACGACAGGCCAATACGAGCTTCGAGTCGTGAACTTAGTCAATTAATGCTTCTTGGCATTTCTGTGGCCTACCTTCTCGTTTTCAGCTTCATGGCTACTCCCAGCGATGTCGTCTGTTACATTAATTATGTTGGCTTTAATCTCAGTTTTACACTAGTCTACGCTCCGCTTCTTGTCAAAACAATTCGAATTCACCGGATATTCAAATCGGGAAGGAAATCCGTCAATCTGCCGCCATGCACGAGTTCCTGTTCACAGCTTGTCATTGCAGGCACGTTAATATTAATACAGGTAAGATGCTTTGTTATTATTGCTTGTTTTTCCTCTTTTCTTAATCCTTATTTATTCTTTCAGGTGGGAAGATTTTTTTTTATATATTGTATAGGTGTTCATTTATGGAATTATGAACAAAACTGAAAATTTAATGAGTATAATTTATTGGAAAACCAAGAGAAAATTGTTCTGCTTTCTTTTAAGGAGATTACAAGATAATTAACTTCATCTTAAGATTTAAAATCTGACATTTAAAAATTTGACATTTAAAAATTTGACATTTAAAAATTTGACATTTAAAAATTAGACATTTAATTTATTACAAAATATGAAATAATTTGCCATGTATATCTGTAGCTATATTTGTTTATGCAGATATTATTATTATTATTATTATTATTATTATTATTATTAATATTATTGTTATTTTATTTCCTTTGATTTCTGATGTGTACTCATTTCTTTCCGGGTCCCGCCCAGGGACTTAAGGTTAGAAATGGCATCATGACATTTTCCACTGGAAAAAAATACATAGATAAAGCCCTTTGTAAGGTGTGGGCTGTACTCTTGAGAACAATTTTTTGTATTTCTTTAAGGCATGGACTTCCAGGAATCCCTTCAAATAGTCTACTGGAATCTTTTCCAACCAATCCTAGGGCTCCAATTACAACAGAGATTGTTGATATTTCCATGTGCCACATTTTTGAGATTTCTATTTCAAGATCCTTGTATTTTGACAGCTTTTTGAATATCTTCATTACATTGCAGTCAACAGGGACTGCCATATCAATAAGGAGGCACTTTTGTGTTTGTGGTCTTTAATAACAATGTCTGGGAGGTTGGCTTTGATTGTTCTGTCAGTGTGTATTGTGTAGTCCCATAGAATTGTAACAGGTCCTATCTCCGTAACCGGGTCTGGGTGGTGTTCATACAATTATTATTATTATTATTATTATTAGTAGTAGTAGTAGTAGTAGTAGTAGTCTCCTCTTGCCAGAGAGGAATTTCAAATGGCTAATTGCCAAGACATCTCGAACTAAACTGCACTGGACATCTCGAAAGCCTTTGGCAGGCTCTGTCATTTAGGACAAGGTGAAAAGTTACGGTGTCTCCGAATACTTTTTTGAACTGATTCAGTCCTTCCTATCAAATCGTGAAATGAGAGTTATCCTGGACGGTCACTTGTCTAAATCTTTTCGTACTAACGCAGGTGTCCCCCAGTGCACTATCTTTAGTCCTTCTCTGGTTTTAATTTTCATTAATGACCTTCTAGATGACATCAGGTTCTCAACTTGGTATCTGCGCTGACGACACAACAACTGCCTCTATAGTAAGGCTTATCAATCTGTCAAAATCAAAATGGCAGCCGATATCCAAAACGACCTCAAGTCCTTAGTTAAATGGGGAAAAAAGATGCCTTATTAATTTTAACACCTTCAAAACTAAACTACTCTCCAGTAATCATCTGAGAGAACCCTGGCTGCTTTCCATCAGCTTGGCTGATGCTATCCTCCAGAAAAGACAGATAGTAAAGAGGTTGTAATAGATAGATAGATAGATAGATAGATAGATAGATAGATAGAAGGTGTGCCATTATTCTGGATATCAGCATGGACAAACTAACTTTATTCCTTTGCCCGAATCAGCTGACTCACTTCATTTACACGCATTAAGTTCTAATCAAATAAGATGATTTCTTTGCACCAGAATCAAAATTAGGCTCTTTTTCCCGCCTATCCGCCTGCTATTGATGCTTGTCTTTTGTCCGAAATCCTTTCATTTTCCACCTTCTCCTACTCCCCCTTCTTCAATATTTCCTACTCCTCCTCTTCGTTTCTCACTCGAATAATATCAGTTAGTTATATATATTCAATGAATTGCTAAGCAATTTTAGGTCAAATATATAATAAATAATCGAACGATGCCAATAAATTGCAGGGCTGGGCTCATAATTTCAGTAACTAAATATGTATCCATAAAATTCTTTCTTTAATCATTTAATCAATAGTTCTCCCCCACCACGACCAAGACCTATCGATATCGAATATATAAAGAATCCAAAATTGGTCTCCATTTTCATTGCATCCATTTGCGTTTTCTTTCTCGGTCACTGATCCTGACCTTTTCATAATCGCTCCGAATTCTTTAACGCCTGTTAAGCATTCATTTTATGCATTTGACAACGCATGACGCAAGGATCTATCTGCACTTCTAGGAATAGCCAAGAACTATGAGCAAACCACCTGCATGCGGATAGAAAATAACTAAGTAGCTACACAAAAATAGAATGGAATAGAATACAAGGAAGTGTCTTCTCCCCAGATTTACACAACCTTTACAGTGAAGCTACCCTAACGGAATAAAAACACGCGATAAAAAAGGCTAACAATCAACTGAAAGAAGACGGAAAGTATGGTTGTAAATATAATACGTGATCCTCGTCCCGGTTTTTCATCGACCAGCCAACGTCCTGGGTATGACGATAAACTACATCCGCGTCCTGTGTAAGACGATAAACTATGTCCAACAGCAAGATCAGGAGGTTTTGATGAGCATGGAACAACCTCTTAATTGCTGGTGTTCCAGGTCCACTCTGACTCGGAGTGGTATCACCTGTTAGGGTCCCAACTATGGGCAAATAGTTAACCCCCAAATTGGGGTCAAAACACTATGAAAGTGTAAAAATAGGTCATAATACCAGAAATACTTTGTAAAAGAAAAAAAATTACTACCATTAATACATTATTATCAGCAATATATTTTAGGCAAAAAAAAAAAAAAAATTACCAGCAATCCTTTTTTGAAAAAATATTATCAGAACTAGATGTTTTTGAAGGAAAAATATTACTAGCAATACATGTTTGAAAAAAAAAAAAAAATTAGCAACAATAAAAATTTTCTCGGCATTAAATAACCCATTGAGATTGATATGCCGTAAAACAAACCAAACCAAACCATTCTCCGACCAGCCAATGTTCACTCCAGGTTGCATTTCAATCCTCAATTTTATCGGTGTGCACCGAAAACTGTGGAAGAACTCACTGATCAAAACGTAATACAATGAAAGATAAACATCACGTTGAGAAATGAGGACTCGAACCCTGTTTTCCATATTGCATGTAGATATTTTATACTTCACATTACCCTTTGTTTAAAGTGGATGCCGATTATAAAACCGAAATTCAAAAGGAACTATCTGCTGGTTCATCAAACAAAAATAATTGAGATCGGGATAAAAACCATTTCTTACCTTTCTAAGTGAGCGTCCATAGTATCGCATACGCATCAGCAAGAGGGGAAAAAAATCAAGATGCGTGTTAGAAATTGAAGATACCAACATCAAGCTTGTACGGAAGTTTAAATGATGAGTTAGTGTTTTAAACAGATGACGGAAAACGCGAAACTGAAATATTATAAACAAAAGTAGAGTGCTGGATTGGAATGTGATATCCATCCTCTTATATGGCAGTGGATGCTAAACAATTTCCCCCAACGGATGTGGATAAAATTGGAGGGAACAGAAATGTGGTGCTACAGAAGGATACTGAAAATTCAATAAACGGAGCGCGTAAGCAACGATGAAATCTTAAAGAAAATGGCAACAAAAAGAAAATTTATGCTTAGAATCAGAAAAAACAGCTGAAATTCCTTGGATAGATAATGAAGTCTTGGAAAATTTAACCCTTCACGGGGCATATTGAAGGTAAGAATTTGGTGAAGGTATCGAGCCATTTACTTGAAGGGGTTGTGTGATGAATGTCGGAATGAAGTCGGAGCAGGAGCCTTAGCAAAGGAAGAAAAACTGCTAAGGGGCATAAGGGATAGGAGGTTGTGGAGAGCCATGATCCACCATGTCCTGAAGTGACGCGGCACATAGAAGAAGAATTCTCTCTCTTATTCTCTCTGGTATGTTCTCCTCTCCTCCTCCACTCTTTCTCTCTCTCTCATGCGCATGCGCACTCTGACTCTCTCTCCTCTCTCTCATCTTGTTTATGATGTACTGACTGTACATGGATACAAATTAAGTGTATAAAATGAAGGGAAATGAAATGGAATTTCCTGTGAGATTTTTCTTGGTAGGCATGCATCAAACCTCATCCTGCTGATAGCTTAGTTGTGGCACAAGGCCGAGATTAAGGAGCACCGTGGGAAGATCGGACTCACTATTCACTCGTAAATCCTCTAGTGAGACAAGTTAGCTAACCCTTACACCACGTTGAAGCTCCCTTCCTGATTCTTGATAATTAAAAAAAAAAAAAAAAAAGAAAAACAATATTCATTGAATCCTAAAAGAAAGAGACCATTGTTAATCGACAAGTCTGGGTTTGGCCTAACTTTGATAACAGAGTAGGATCTTTCAGTGCGCCCACGTCGCTACTGAATGTGACACAAGGCCGAGGTTTAAACTGGGCTTAACGGCAATACCGCCGGAAAATTGCTAAAGCAGCTTCGACACTTCCTCTTTTGGGGACGCCTCATATAACTGGTAATCATCCCAGCCCCAACCCGAAGAAGAGGCACGGCCTAGGGTGATGCCTTCCCCACCCCGGGGCCTTGAGCTAGTATTAATTTCAAACCACTCCAGCCGAAGCTAGGAAACATTGGTGACATAGTAAATGGTCTACTCATTTTTCATTCCCTTATTCTAATATCTATAGTTATATTTATCTGTATAAAAAAAAGATAAAAACATGAAAGTAACTACAATTAAAACAAAACCTACCATTAAGAAAATACATACAATAGTACTATGAAGTGTGTCCATGTAATTTATTAATCAGTTACAGACCAGACGGAGACTTGAGAGAACCTGAGCTATTTGTAACCGGCAAGTGTTTGTTCATGAAACGCATTTGCAATTCAGGCAAATGTTGTTCGTAATTAATATATTAACTGTTCCAGCCCAATTTTATTTCCATAATTGTCCTCCTCCTCCTCACGGCAAAGAAAAATGATTACCAATGGTAGAAATTTAACTGAAAGTAATTAATAAACTTCTTTCTTTCCACAGGGTGTCTTTACGGTGTATATTTGTGATTTGACTCTGTATGTATGTCTGTTGATATGAGATGTAGGAATATTATTATAATTATTATTATTAATAATAATAATAATAATAATAATAATAATAAATAAAAATAAAATATAAAATATAAAATAATCATAATGAAAATTATAAATAAAATCAACTAGAACAATAACATTAGAACGTTGTATAAAATGAATTAAATAAAGATAATAAAATACTCCCAGCATGCAGCAAAAACTGTTCCTGTCGGAAATACGTACATCCCGCCAAAAGAGGTTAGATTCAATCTCTACGGTGGAGTAATGGATAGCGGCTTGGATTGAGGAATCGAATTCCAGTCGAATCCATTACATTCACCTACGTGCTAATACCCTTGGGAAAGGTATCAATCCTCTCCTTCTCCCCCCAGCTATGAATAAATAAGACAGAACTGGTTCTGCAACCTTGGATGAAAACTGGACTCCCTCAGAAAGAAATGGCAACCTACTGCGGGAATAAATCTGCCTTGTCAGTCATGTATTGAAAAATACATGATCGCTTAAGCGTGTATCACGCATAGTACATCATCATGAACTTTGGTATGGGCAATACGTGTCCGACTTCACTGTGTGATATGGCTTGTAACACTTTAGAGAAAATTCTCCCTTTTATAACAGGTACTATAGATCACTTGTAACCTAAAAATACACACATCAATACACACATAATTATAAATATATAGGTATGAAAGTAATACACAATTTACGACGCATTCCTTTTATTTCTGTATGTTTTTTTTTTTTTTTTCTGTCAAGTATATTTTGATCTTCGTGAACATGAAGCTAATTTTTGCTGCTACGATATCAGTGGATCCCCGACAAAATTTTGTTGACCACCGGCGTGAATAAGAAAAAAGAATCTATTCACCCACATCATATATGATTGTCTCTTCTTTTGAATCATTCTTTTCATTAAGTCTGTAGTATTCGATTTAATATATAATTAAATATTTTGTAATTTTGTATGCGCTAATTCAACAATTAGAAAACTGTTACTGTTGGTTAAAAGTTATAAAATATTTTTCTTAAAACAGCTTTCCAGAAAATTAAACTCAAATTCATTGTTATCGCTCTTTCTAGTATTGACGGTAGTTTTCTTCCAAAAAATCTGTTGAAGATAGAGAGATAACTCAACATCTTCATTATATTATTATATTCCCTTGTCGTTTTAAGAGCCATCTATTTTTGTTCTTGCTGTTCGAAGCTTTTAAGTGAGATGGTTTTTATTTCGTAATGAACACATTTTCTTTATTATTTTTCGTGTGCGTAGGCCGATAGACGTAATATACAGTGTTTAAACTGAGTGTCTATTTCAAAGATGGGTATCCACGAAAAATTAAGTTTGAAGTAATAAAAGTAAATCCATTAATTCTTTAGTAATTAGTAATATGTATCTTACATACATATATATATATATATATATATATATATATATATATATATATATATATATATGTAAGATACATATTACAAAATCCATTAAATGTGCACTATTGTATTCCTGATAAATCAAAATTCGTAAATAATTATATAGGCCAAACTACAACATGTTTGACACGCAGACTCACACTATTCTTTTCTGACTACAGCTCAATTAGATCTCATTTAAATATTCGTGGAAACCTACAGGACATCTACATGCAAAAAAAGGCGAAAATTAATTATTAATAAACAAAAAAAAACAACAGTCAATAATATCAACTATGAATATGGACACAATCTCTTGACCGTGATTTAAAAGTGAAAACATTATATAAATACATACATACAACAAGCTATTTATTGGTAACAGTTAATATAATTCATCCTTGAAAATGGCTAAATGTATAGGCGAAACCACTTTGATAAAAAGAACATTCGGACAGTCTTTATATAATTTATGATCTGAAAAGAAAAAATTATTAGATCACATGAGAAATTGTATAAAAAAATCAAAGCACCTTGTCTGTCGTATTCAATGAAATGTCCGTGTGTATATATATATATATATATATGTGTGTGTGTGTGTGTGTGTGTGAAAAGTGTGTGTATATAAATATAAATAAATATATATATGTGTATAATTATTTATATATTATATGCGCGGTACTTATTAGAAAGCGCTCAATATCAGAGATAGAGCTAACATATATGGTTGGATAGATGTGAGCTTGTGACCCTGTGTTTCACGCTTTAGCGATCGTCAGACAAACTGATTAATTTTTTAAACGAAGTTTCCCCCCACCACTTCCACAATAACACCAATACACGCAATCTACATAAAACCAAAATTTAAAACAAAAAATTAATCAGTTTGTCTGACGAGCGCTAAAGCGTGAAACCCATAGTCACAAGCTCACATCTATCCAACTATATATATATATATATATATATATATATATATATATATATATATATATATATATATATATATATATATATATATATATATATATTTGTTCTATATATCTTTATCTATATAGTTTTGTAGCACGGCATCAAGTTGCTTCTTTAATGTGAAAAAAGTGTGTTGTCTTCATCTTTACTCTCACATTCACGACGTATTGGCTGTTGCATGCTCCGGCCGTCTTTTGGGTGATATTCATTGGAATTCCGAACCGAAAACCTTTATTTAGTCCACAGCGGTCGGTAGATTGATCTAATGCCTTTGTATATCTTTTAGTTTTAGTCAATTCGCCTTGATAAGAAGTTTTTTGTTCACTCCGCTACTGCCAGAGATTGAACTCACAACTCATTGGGTCAAGTCACATTTTCTTGGATCAATTACCCAATGCTTTTATCCACTGACGTATACCGTTCGAAATTCCAACAAATATCAACTGAAGAAGGCTGGAGCGTGCAACAACCGAAACGTCGTGAATGTGACAGTATGGATGAGGGTAACAGTTCGAACAATGTAAATAGGATAAACAGTTACAATACCTCTGATAAATATAGACGCAAAAATGTGTTTTTATCATTTCGCCTCAAACAAAGCGCTAAAAGCCATTAAGACACAAAGACCTAAAAGGTTATAGACAATGACGTTACCGAGGAATAATGACAACAAAAACAACAGAGCCCTACTACCACATGACAATGAAACACAAGTTAAGCAACATCGATCCCTGTCAGTATTTAGATGGGTGACCGCTTGACAATACTAAGTAAGCTTGTATGTGTGGGAGGTGTAATAGAAATTGGATTGGAATTGTTAATCGGATAGCCGAGTTTCAATTCCAGTTGGGTTCGTTATATTCACACCCACAAATACTCTTGAGCAAGTATGAATCCATATATATATATATATATATATATATATATATATATATATATATATATATATATATATATATATATATATATATATATATGTATGTATGTATGTATATAATGTCTCGTCTAGACAGTGAATAAAGCGTCGCTTCTTGTACATAATTTGAAAGTCCTTCAAGTAGAAGCAAAAAAGAAAATGAGAAATGGTGAGTGGAAATCTTTTTCTTGCTGCAATAAAACATTCAGAAGTATTAGTTATTTTCCTTTCATTTTTTTTCAAATTCTTTGTCCAAAATCAGAAAAATATTATCAAAAAATGATTGAAAAATTCCACCATCTTTTCTTTAAGTTATTCGTTTATCATGAACCGGGCAAAAAGTAATTAAGTTTCGAAGAATATAGGAAGCGTTTGGCGGTGAAGGGCCGTATTCAACATTTGATAATTTTGCAGCAATACGCACTAAAAGGTTTTAGGCAGTTTTGATCAACATATTCTTTTCTTGTTTAGCCGTAAGGAATTGTAAATGTAGGACCACCTTACACTTAAGTAAAATAATAACAAGAATAATATTCATTAAGAATTTATTAAAAGAAATATCAAGTTTTACGGAAACATTGTTGGCAATTATGTATTTAATTACAAAACAAATAAATAAAAATAATATAAATTTTGATGCAATATTCAATTTGTTGTTATGCTTTTTTTTTAAATTTTCTCCTTTGTTATTGGCAGAATTTTAAAATACTTTGGCTGCAATGCTAAGTTTCCTAAGTTGAACAAACTGGAACCTATTTCATTTATGCTTTGTTAGCTCTCTTTTCCATTGTTGTTTTTAGACCGCTTTCTTCCAGTCATTTTCATGAGCAATAGCGAAATTCTGAAATTTAAAATGATCTTATTCCATTTCAAAAATAAAACCTGTGAAAAGGAATATTTTAAATTAATATACGACCAAAAATAAGCATTCTTTTGACAAAAAAACCTTAATGATTTCATTATAATTATGTAACAATAATGTAATGATATTCCGCAGACAAATCTACGGTTGATATTAGGTTGGTGCAAAAATAATTTCGTTTTCTCAAATAGTAACATATGTTAGAAAACGAAATTATTTTTGCACCAACCTAATATTACCTCATCTTATTTTATGGTTACGAACTAAAAACCTAAATTGAACTTGAAATATTGTATAATCGGTTCTAATTTTCTTTTTGTAAAATACTTGGATTTGATATAATGAATAATTTGCAGTGAAAAAGCAATTTTGTTACATACGCCCCTCCTCCGCCGAACGCGTCATATGTATGTGCGTAAATTTGAACAGAATAATACATATTTTTTTTTACTGTTTGCATATACCTTCACCTTTTTCTTGCTTTTCTTTCTGCTAGTCAACTCTCATATATAAGAAATATAGGCTAAATGTTTGAGTCAACCCTTTGAATTTAATAATGAATAAGTTTAACACTTTCTTTGATTAAATTAATTCCTAATATGCTGGAATGTCAAAACTGTTGCGGGTGGTATATAGGACCGCCAACAGATATTAAATAACAGAATAAAACAAATAAACCTGAGTAAAAAATATATTGCCAAATTTATTGTCGTTAAAGAAAATACATCAACAAAAATGTTACAGAGTCTGTCTATATTTCTGAGATGAGGTATTATGTACAGTATTTACATTAGTCGGACTATTGTCCTCATCTTTGTCGCCATATTTGTCACAACGTTTCGGCCTTCTTCAGGTGGTTGGAATTTCGAACTGAACCCCTTATTTCGATCACTGGGGTAGACTGTTCTAGTTCCACGTGCCATGTTTGATGGATGTCAGTTATCTCCTGCCAATTTTCCCTCTGGAAGTTCTCTACTGCCTTAATCGGGTATTGAACTCACACTCTTTGGGTCTGTCACTGGATCTAACCAACGCCTTTATCCACTGTGCCATGTGTCCTTGAGGTATTATAAACCTAATGTTTTCAGCAACCATTTTTTACCAGTGCTCATATTGCAATTTTGCTGTTATCATTGCATGTTTTTACCAGAGCTCATATTGCAACTTTGTTATCATTGCTTTTCTCTGGCACTCCTTATTACTGGTTCCCATATTGTATTTATTTCTATGCTTGGTCGGCTCAGGAGATTTTTGTGGCCTAGCATATGTGCTGAAAAATGTTACAGTGCACTAGGTAAAAAAAATTACTCTGCAAACTCATGTAGAAAGTGAGAAGAGCGTTGTCCTAAGAAGGACAGTTTAATGCATATTGTTGCTGAAGGTGAGGATGTCTGGAGCTGGAGCGTTGGACGATGGCCCGTTGGAGATGATGATGGCCAGCTGGCTGGAGGGCTGGCTAGTTGGAACCGTGGAGTCGGGTTCTGCTCGAACAATACTATACTTTGATCCTTGTCATCACCACCGGGGAATGCCTGGGTATTTATCCACAACCTCCCCACCCCACTGGAGCAGGATGCAACAGCAGGTCAGTTATTTAATGTGGGGAACCCGACTGCGTACACTCGGGTCATTGATCAATTTTTACCCAGTCCCCACTTGCGCGGGATCCGGCACAAAGCTTATCATGACAGCGGAACAAATACTATGTGACCATAGTCTCTGAACCGCGGAACGACGGTATTTACCCATACGCCCTCACTGAGAGGGGATGCGACACATGGTCTGTTATTTAACGTGGGGTACCCGAGCGATTACTGTCGGGTCACTGGTCAAAATATTGGTCAATTTTTACCCAGCCGCCGCTTGCACGGGAACGGACTGAAACCTTGTCTTAACTGGGCATGGCAGCGGAATAGTTACTACAGTCTCTGGATCGCAGACCGCCTGTTTTTTTTATTTGTTTGTTTTTTGTTTATTTTTTTTTTTTTTTCTTTTGAGGCCTCTTTATCCAGAATCAGTCTTATTACAACAACGCTGGCTAAGCATTTTTTCCAGTTGTTTAAAAAAAAACGTGGTAGTGTCGACAGAATACAACAAAGCTATTTAATCTATTGGTGCATGGCATTCAATTTTTTTAGAAATGGGGTTGCCTAAAATCTAATTTCTTAGATTACCATTAACCACCAAGGTAGATCAGGGAAAAAAGAGCTAAAATTTTAAAGACTTAAGTAAGGAGTTTATTTCGTTATTATTATTATTGAATATTTTATATAAAAAAAAAAAAAAAAGAAAAAACCTTCAGGAAGAGAATCTCACTGGCCAGAGATGAGCTAGAACATTAGTTTTGGAAAAGGCACTAAACATAAAATTTTTAGGGGATTTTTCGAAATTCAGAGTTTTGTCAAAATCCTTTAGTCTAAAATGTGCACACACACACACACACACATTTTTAAAATGTAAAACACGAAAATAACTGTAAGGAGACAGCTAAAATAACCAACGTTTTATCGCCCAACAAACCAGTGTAGTTGCTTTTGCTAATGTTTTGATGTCCAGTCATCATTCGGAGTAGGACAGTTAATGTCTTGTTGTTCCTTCATGTTTAGAGAGGGAATTATTTAAGCAACAAATATATTAACAAATTCATTTTTTTTAAATTAATTATTATAACTGACATCCATTATGTTACAATTACAGTGTATCAAACAGTGTATTGAACATAAGGAGATGTTCTGACTGATGTGTATGTGCACGCACGTATACATAGATGTTTGTGGCAGTGTAAAGCGTTTATTTGGGTTAAGAAAAAATAAAACCTTTCTGTCACCGTTTTGTTCCACAATTTTACCGCTATCTTCGAGGCAATTTCATAATTCTATCTTCCGAAGACATTTTTTTTTTTACTAAGGTTCACCCAATGCAAGAGCCACTCAAGTTATAGGCTTACTATGTGGTGTTCTATGATCATAAGAAAGGACAAGATGTGATGTCCTCGGGGCCATGAAGGAAATATAACAGCTAACTCTAAACCTGAAGAAGTCAAGATTTAATTAGTGAATAGTATTTCAGAATTCAGCCAGAGCCGTTAGAAGTATATTGTAGAAGTAGACTTTAGAAGGAGGCGGAAAACCCAATCCTAAGCAGGAAACAAGGCATAAACCTCTACTCTTTTTCAAAGAACTGAGGAAGAAAGTGAACCGGACGCTAGGCGAACCTATCTTCTCCTACTAACAGTTAACAACGTTTCATTATTAGCCAACAACAACAACAACAACAACAATAATAATAATAATGATAATAATTGCTGATGTTTTTTTGTTTTTTTAGTAGACAATTATTTCGTTATGCATTAACTAACTAAATTCCACTTAAATTTACATTCATCATAGGAAACAGCTGAAGTATGGGTAGCCAAAATGAGAGAAAGCTGTTTTTTTTTGTGTGTAAGAGTTCGCATTCTAAAAAGATCTTAAAGTAAACCAAAGTAAGAGATTTCTTCATGTGTTAATTACACAATTTTATTCATTGGATTTTGATAAGCTTTATATTTCACGATTACTAACAGTTAACAACGTTTCAGTATTAGCCAACAACAACAACAACAATAATAATAATAATAATAATAAACAAAAACATCCCTGAGAAAGTTTTTGAAAAACTGAGTAAATACACAGACCTGAAGATGAAAATAGAAAAAAAAGTCTGTCACTTAAAAGCTAAAACTTTTCTGCTGTGGATCTGATAAAGAAAGGATCTCAAGAATATATCAGCAATATCCCTGGTGTTCCATATAATCCTGAAAATCCAAAAATTAATTCTAACAAGCACAACCGATATCCTGCAAAGAGTTTTGCTCATTTAATATTTTTAATAGCTTTTTTTTTTGTTTACTAAAGTGGAAACAAAATAAAATCATATCTCTCGCTTGTCCTAGCTTCTTTTCTTTTTATGTGACATGTTCTTTCATGGCGTAGGCGATCAAGGCTCTCCACCTCACTCTATCCCTTGCAGCTCTCAGCAAACTCCTTCTTCTCCAAACCACGTTCTGTCATCCACCTGCTCAAGTTCGTCAGGTATATCACGCGCTGCTTTCCCTTGTCTCTCTTTCCCTCTATTTGACCCGTAATTATCAGATTCTCCAGGCCCTCTTTTGTCATTATGTGTCCCAGAAACTTCAGCTGCCTCTTTCTGGTGTTAAGTATAAGCCTTCACCTTGTTTGCAACCTCTCTAAGACCTCATCGTTGCTCACATGCTCGGTCCATGATATCCTTAGCATCCTTCTGTAGAATCACATCACTGTTGCCTCGAGTCTCTTCATCTTTGAGGAAATCGTCCAACATTCGCTGCCGTAAAGAAGAACAGATGTCACGTAACAACTCCGTATTCTTTTCTTTGTTACCAAAGAAATCCTGCTGTCTCGTAATACTTTGCCCAGCTTTTGTATTGTGTCCTTGGCCATCCCAATACGTCTACGGATGTCAGTGTCGCACTTACCGTCCTCTGTCAAGACGCTTCCGAGATATTTAAACTTCTGCATCTGCTTGATTTTAGTGTCCCCGACCTGAAAATTGCATTTCGGGCTAATCTTTTTACTGATGACCATGCATTGTGTCTTCCTGTAGTTTATGCTTACTCCTTTCTTCTCACTTTTCGTCGCTATCTTCTGTAGGATATTTTGTAATTTCTCTTCTGTGTCTGCCATCAGAACTGTATCGCCTGCGTATTTTACGTTGTTAACGTTTTGGCAGACAATGCTAAATCCCGGTAGGATTTCCAATTCTTTCAGAATTGTCACGCTGTATAGGTTGAACAGGTCGGGTGAGAAGACGCATCCTTGCCTTACGCCCGTGTCTATTTTCGTATATTTATTGAACTCGTTCCCTATGCGTATGCATGCTGTTTGCTACCAGTATAGGTTCGTGATTATTCTGATATCCCTCCCGAATATATCAAGGTTGCTGAGCAGTTCCATCAGATCTTTGTGGCGTACTTTGTCGAAGTCCTTTGCGTAGTCTATGAAACATAGGTACACGTCCTTCTGAATTTGTATCACTCTTTCTGGTAACATTCTGAGCATGAATATCGTGTTCCTTGTTCCGGTATCTTTAACGAACCCCGCACTGTTCTTGTCCTATCTCTGGCGTGATTCTGCTGCGCGCTCTATTCAACAGAATATGGATGATGTGTTTTATCGTGTGGCTCATCAGGCTTATTGTTCGGTGGAGTTCGCATTCGTTTGCACCTGTTGAAGATAGGTCTGCTCAGGTCTTTCCATATATCCCTGCTGTTGGAGATTTCATTTGTTATTTCGGTGATCTTGTCTATGCCAAAGCCATCTAAGGCTGTCAGCGTTTCCTCAACAATTCCGTCTGGCCCATCTGCTTTGTTTCTGTTCAATTTGGCCAGTGCGGCTTTTACTTCGGTTTCCAGAATTCCAGGTCCGTTGGTAGTTCTGTGTATTGCATGTTGTTCCCTTTCGTCGTCAAAGAGTTCTCCAATATACTCGCTCCAGCGTTGAAGAATTTTTCCTTCTCTAATATGAATGTTCCATACTTTGATTTTAGGCAGCCTGTTGACGAGCATGTCTTCTATTCTGTTGTCTTATTTGTTTGTTCACGTCTCTTTTGTTGGTAATACTCAATCTTTCTATTTCTGCACATTTTTCGTTTAGCCATTCTTCTTTACCTTGCCTGCATCTAGTCCTTATTTCATTGTGTAATTTTCTGTACTCCGTCCAGTATCTTGGCAGGGTTTTCTGTCTCCTTTCCATCATTTCGAGAATCTCATCAGTCATCCAGTTGTTTTTCCTTTTCCGTCCTGTCTCCTTTGGGATGATAGCGATTGCTGATGTCACTATAGCGTCTCATAGTGTGCGCCATTTTGAGTTTCCATTGCGTGCCTCCGTATCTTTTCTCCACGTTGTCCATATATTTTTCTTTTAGGTTAGGATCGTTCAGGAGTCTGTCGATTTGCAGTTTGGGTGCTGCGTTAGGCTTCTTCGGTTTCCGCAGTCTCACTCTTAGTTTACATATAAGAGGGCGATGATAGCTTCCGCAGTCGGCACTTGGGTAGGTTTTTGCAGTGAATCATTGCATTCCTGAATCTTTTGTTGATGGTTATATAACCACTTTGGTTTTTAGTTTCTCCTCCTAGACTCCTCGATGTCCATAGACGCCTCGGAAGATCTTGGAACTATGTGTTGGTCATTGGCTGTGCACCATTGGATCCATTTTTATCCGCGTTCTTTGCGGGTTCCTCTTCCGAATCTTCTTGCTATATCCCCTGCACTCTTTGCTTTGTGCCGTCGGTGAATAAACTACTATAATAGACACGTTGAACGGCTTCCTTTTCAGCTTCATTACCAGAATTCTCTCGGAAAATTGGTGGTATCCTAGAACGCATTTCTGAAATGTACTATCTAGTATTAGTCCTACTCCTTTGTCGTTCTTCTCGCCGCCTGCATAAATAATCCTGTGTTTGTCGCTGACGAAATCACCGTTGTTTGGCCATCTGGTTTCACATACACCTAGAATGTTGATGTTAAATCTGTTCATCTCTTGCTTAACATTATCAAACTGACCGTAGTTATTCGATGTTTGGACATTCCATGTCCCGAGAATTAATTTGTGTTTGATGCGAGCAGTCGCAGGATAACGGTCCGGTGACACCTGTCGCTCATATCGTTTCTTTCCGGGAGAGGAATCGGTTCCGAGGAATTTTATCCCTTTTACACCATTTATGCTAGCAGTCGCTGAATGACGGTTAGTTGACACATGTTGCGCATGTCGGTCCTTACCGGGCAAGAAGCTAATTCCCATAAACTTAACCCCCTTCACGCCGTTAGGTTTCGTATAATCTGAGTTGTTAGCCATGATTTGTCTTGGGATAGATAATGGAGTGGTTTCTCGTTGCCTTCTCTACGGTGGTTTATGGAGACACCACCTCTAGTTAGCTGGCCATTGACTCAGAGAGTTCCTCCACCCTTTGTTAGGTCTTGTTTTTCGTCCCACTGTTTTGCTAATGAACCGCTTCACTCGTAACTTGGAGTAGGATAGTCGGTTTAGTCGCCGACATTTCGACTAGAATACTTACCGAAAAAGGGGAGGAGAAAACAATTTTTTTATAATTAAGTTTTAACTTAGTATAAGTCCCGTTGCTCCATACTAAAAAATCTGCGATTATCCAGCATTTTAGAAAAAGTGCTTCTTTCTATTAATATATGGGGATTTCGTTTTCAATTCTTACTATACTCGAATCAAATGGTCATTTAGTGAAAGGTTGTGGCTAGCTTTAAGAAGCTTCTCCATTTTCAAAAACCACCGAGCTGTGGTAGGTGTGATGTGATTATAAAACAAAAGTAGATAGAAATCGAGAAAATTGCATAACTCTCAACTGTGATAGAGAGATAGATTGATAGACAGACAGATATCAACAGATATAGATAGATATCAATAGATATCAGTAGATAGATAGATAGATAGATAGATAGATAGATAGATAGATAGATAGATAGATAGATATTAGGTTGGTGCAAAAATAATATCGTTTTCTCACATAGTAACATATGTGAGAAAACGACATTATTTTTGCACCAACCTAATAGATAGATAGATATAAATGGATAAAGATTGATAGATCAAGATAATTGAACAAAATATCAACAGCAATAGATAGATAGATAGATAGATAGATAGATAGATAGATAGATAGATAGATAGATAGATAGATATCAACAGGATTGTATATATATCAACAGAGTTAGATATCAACAGGACTGGATATATATCATCAGAATTATATAGATAGGATAGATATTAACAAAATTAAATAGACAGGCAGAAGATATATATCAACAGAATTGAATATACATGAAAAGAATTGTATATATATATATATATATATATATATATATGTAAAATTTTGATAGATGGATATCAACGAAATTGGATATCAACAGAATTCAGCCCATTCATAGATAGATATCAAGAGAAATGGATATATATCAAAAGAATTAAACAGATAGATAGATAGATAGATAGATAGATAGATAGATAGATATTAACATAATTTGATAGATATGAACAGAATCAGATAGATATATACTGTGTTACTTCAACTGATGTTATTTCTAAATTCAATGTCCTTTTACTTATTTTTATTGATTTATTCTTCGTCGTATTTTTTTTCGTTCTCATTTATTAATTTATATTTCTTTTATTATAACATTATTTCTTCTCGTTTTCTTTCTCCCCGTTTACCGTTCGTTTCCTATTCATTTTTCACTGGGTGTGTCCTTTCAAAACAAAATCAACCCCTTATCTTTCTAGATATCCCCTTTTATCTTATTCCTTCCTCGACTCCAAATTTCCCAAGTCCATTCAATGACTCGACCCGAACTATCCCCATCAACTTGCCAAAATCGTTTCTCTTCTCTTTAATCTATTATCGGGGCCTTGTGTCAAAATGAAACATAATCGAACTGTCATTTTAACTTCATGTCTTCAATCATTATTTCCTGTAGAGGCAAAAGAAACAAAAAAAAAAAAAAAAAAGTCAAATTTACTGCCTCGTTTTGAATCACAGAAGCTCTCATAATAAATGTTTTAGGCGCGTTTCTTTTAAAATTGAATTGGATTTGAAATTTATCTGGATTATGTGACCAATGATTGAGCAAGGAAAATATGAGTGGATGTTAAAATGTCGATTGATGGCTTTGCTCTTTTCTTATTCAAAAGTTACCCGGTGTAAATCAAAGACATATTTGAATTTCGGACAGAATTAAGGTGTGCCCTCATCGAGTTGAATCATAGAACAAAAATAGATTTATTTAAAAGCGCTTGAAGTTTAATCTATCAGTTAAGATGATTGCTAATTAAAAAGTCGTCAATCAAAAATGCTAGGTTTTTCTTATTTTCCTGGGTTTTTTTTTTGTTGTTCTTTCTTCTTTTCGTTTCCTTGTATTTTCTTTTTTCGTATTTTAGCTTTCAATATTTGTTCTTTTTCTTAATTTATTCGATTTTATATATATTTTTTAATCTTTTCATCTGTTTCATTTCTTTTGCTTTCCCTTCAAATTTTTTTAAGAAATATTTTTCATTATTTGCTTTCCAAATTGCCATCGTTATCTCCGTTATTATATTAATCTCTTTAAAATGACCTTTCATAATATAATACAATAACCACTACACAGTTATTCTATTTGACCATATTTTTTATTCGAGTACAAGAGAGTAAAGCCACTAAAACACAAGTGGTTACTGAGTGTGAAAGAATAAGAAAAAAGTGAAACATTATTAAGGAGAGAGAACAATAGAAGAATAATCAAGAAGACAGTTGATAACGATTAACATTGCATTTAAAATTTTCAAGATCAAAGTTGGCTGAAAAGCATGAAAACGGAAGAAAGTTTGCAGGGACATTATAATTATAAATAAAAATAAAATAAAAAATAATAATAATGAAAATTATGAATATAATAAAATAAAGCAGTAACATTTAAACTTTGTATAAAATATTAGGTTAGTGCAAAAATAATGTCGGCTTTTGACGTTAAAAATACGTCAAAAACCGACATTATTTTTGCACCAACCTAATAAATTAATAAAAGATTAAAAAAATAATAAAAATACTCGCAGTATGCAAATAAAACTGTTCTTGTTGGAAATCCGGACATCCCACCAAAAGGCGTTAAATTCAATATCTTCTCCACGAACCCTTGGACATGCAACATGTATCCATCTTCTCTCTTTAACATTGCGCGTAATAATACGAAGTAACTTCCTCCTCTCGTTGCATGTACCATGAAACATTTATAGCCCAAACTACACATACCAGTACACATAAAATATAAATAAACTGTATGAAATTAGCATACAATTTGCGATGCTTTCCTATTATTTCTGTACCTTTTATTTCATGTCAAGTATGTTTTTAACTCTGTGAACGCGAAGATAATTTCTGTTGTTTTGACGTGAGTGATCCCACAAGTTCCACAGAGGAGAACTATAGGAAAAAAAACTGTTAACATAGAACTTACGGTCGCATCTAGCCAATTTGAATGTAAATCTAGCCGCCAATCTAGTACTGCGCTTAAATTCATAAAGTCTAGGTACCCTAGCGAAGAGTTCATCATTACAATTACCATGAAAGTATTTATAGAAAGGCACAGGGAAGCTACATTACGGCGGTGGGAAAGTGACTGAAGCCGAGACTCCAGGTTAGGATCAATAATATTGCTGATTCTTCTTTGGAGTTTATCAAGAATCTCTAAATATATATCAGGAGTACCGGACCATATGTGACATCAATATTCATAGGATGGACGAATGGTAGACTTATAAATATATGAGATAGATTCTGGAGAGAAAAATTGTCTAATACGATACATTTCATGTCAGCCGAAAATATTAGTTACTCTTCTGTGGGTATTTATTTTAAGTTTATTAGTAGCTGACTAACATTTAACACCATTTTGAAATTTAACAAGTTGCAATTTTGCCATCTCTGGTTATCGCCCTTGGATTGGGAATGCTTGTTTCTGGAACATCGTAAACACAACGGTTAATTTTTAAATAATTATAGCCGAGCTCGCTCGCGCGTGTCTTCAAAATCACTATCGCAATGATTACAGGTACATTAAGGTTGTCTTCGCAATTGAACCCTGAGGATGATCTCGGAGGAGATCAAAAGTACTTAGGTTAACAAAAAATATGCCGCCTTTCTTGATGAATTTCAACATAACATCAAGAAGATAATTAGAGAAAGAGAAAGGATTATAAAAAAAATAGACATAATATGCCTATATTATTTAATGAAACATGCTTGAATAAAGATATGCTGCCTATATATATATATATATAGAGAGAGAGAGAGAGAGAGAGTGTGTGTGTGTGTGTGTGTGTAAAGCGTCTCCGCATCCTTGTAGGCGACGAATTATGTTCCATTCTGCAAAACCTTTTTCACAGGCGAGACGTCGCAAGCCTCTTGCTGCCCTATCGTTATTTCTTCTGGCGAATATTCAAATGAACACTTTTGTTCTACCAGTCCTAACCTTCACGACAAAGACTTCGCATGTCATGCACATTGTAGCGGATCACCCTCATTCCCTTCATATCGTCCTGGTGAGATGCAAGTTCCACTCAAGCAGCTTCTTCCCACGAGCTGCTGCGTTGTGGAACCGGCTCCCACGATTACTACAATCTTAACCTGTTCAAGTCTAGGGATAATTGTTATCTTACACACATATCCGAATAAGCTGTGCCTCTTATATGTAACCCTCTACCTCGAGTGCCTTCCGGGCGTTGTCCCGAGTGAATACCACTGTAATAGAGACACACAAACGCACACACACATACACACACGCACACACACGCGCATATATATGTGTGTGTGTGTGTGTGTGTGTGTGTGTGTGTGTGTGTGTGTGTGTGTGTGTGTGTATTGTAATGACAAAGGAATGCAGGGGTAGGCTTGAAGAAAGCTTTATTCAACTGAGAATACAAGATAGCTCTCTCTCTATATATATATTGCTTCGTTCATAAAATTGGAAATCTTTTCACCCTGTCAACGGACAAGATTTTAAATATTTCTAGATCAGTTCGCTACCAAAATCTGAAAGGTTCAAAATAAGTGTCGCTTGTTCATTTGATTGCTTTCACTTAAAATAGTCGAAAAGAATAAAACTGATCTTATTGTCAACCATATAAAGAAGGCAATTAGAAGGATTATTTTAGATATAAATCGATCGATATGAATATCAAATCAGTTCAAACAGTTAATACACAAAAACGCATTTTTTTCTTTTAGTAATTATTAATCTGGTACTTATAAAATCTGTTATGTTCTGGGCAGTAGAACGCAAAGTTAATCTTGTTAAATCATAATTTTTTCGCAAAAAAAATTCTCACCATGTTTGCGCTCAAAATTGAAACAGAATTTGGTCGATTACATTTGTAACAGCAAAAAACATCATTACATTTTTCACCAATTAGGGCTCCGTAAAAATAAATAAAAATTAATACGCTTCCCTTTTTAATTGGCTAAATTTAGAAAAAAATGCAAAAAAACTTTTCATTGCATCTTTGTACTTGCAAGAATTATTATAATAGAATTAGTTGAAACATGGTCAGAGAAGGAAATAGAAATTACTCAAAAACTCCGCTAAAAACGTATAAAAGTACAAAACCAGAAAAACAATGTGCTTCTTTCAATGAATTTGGTGTTTCAAATTTCAAGAAAGAAGCGGTCGGTAATCCTTCATTGTCAACAAATGGTGACAAGTAATTGCCACAAACAATTCCTGACTGAAGAATACAGTTAAAGTAATTCTTTTGGGGGCGCGCTTGACAACTGTCTTTTTTTACTTTTCTTTTTTCTTTTTTTTTTTTTTCCCCATAAGGACGTAAATTATCAAGAAAAAACACATTTGGGCAAAAGAACAAATGAAAGAAGACAAAATTCCAATGTGAAGAATCTGAGAAAACAATATAAAGAAAACGGACAATTCAGTTATAGATTCGTTGTTTTTCTCTTTTCGGTCAGAAAGAGCATAAGAGAAAATACATTTTGTTTTGTTTTTTGTTTTTTTTTTTTGTTTTTATTTTTTACAAACAAAGGAGACATTCCGCTAGCGTTGATGCTAAAATTATTTGAATATCTTATATTTTCCACGTATAAGATCACCGAATTGAAATTTAGGAAGACTTGTATCGTTTATACAAGCTGATTTAGTCTTTTCACCGTTTGTGTGTCCCACTTTTAATAAATAAAGAGTGTTTCATTAAAACGGCTTATATATAAGGGTGTTTCATTAAGACGGATCAAAGTCAGCAGTAAATAAATCAGTTTTATTGGTGACAATTTATTTATTTCCCTATTAAATCATGTTATTTAAGTCATGGCAATTATGTGTGAAAAATAATATCGCCCAAATGTTCGTCAAATCTGAAAGAAAAAGAAAAAAATTATTAGACTCTTAAACTTTATTCACATTAAAATCGGTCAAAGTTATTTGAACACTCTTGATAAGTACAGCTACGATAGACAAACATTTTTTGGGGGGTGGGGAACGATTTTTCCCCTATTTTAGTTCTTTTCACTTTTTGAATTTTGAAAAGTTAAAGTTTTTAGTATCATTTTTCTTGAATTGAGTTGATGATGCTAATATTTAGCGATTTTATAGCTACATTATAAAAATTGGAACGAAAAAATAATGGTAATAATTTTTATAACGTTTGGGAACGGATAAATATTAACCATTGTAACCAGTAAGTTATATCAGCTGCTGTTTTTTTTTTTTTTTTTTTTTTACTTTAACCTTTGATAACCAATTAAAGAGAAATTATTTGAACGCAGATCATTCAAGCTGAAATTAAGATAATTATTATTCAATTAATATTCGGGTTAATATCCTCAATATATATAAACTCTTATCTCGATTATACTTATTGCTAACATTCGCCATCATTCCATTTTTCAAAGTTCGCAGAAATGAATAATACTACTACAGTTATAACTATTCTTAAATAAATGGTAAACTTCAGTTCTAAAAACATTAATTCACCTTCAGTAGTATTCACTTAAACAACAATCGACAACTTCTAACCAGTACAGCAAAGACAAGAATCCCAACCAAGTTATCAATTCATTTAGCGACTATCATATTTCCTATTCAAAACAGTGACTTATGAATTTGATTACAATGACATCTAGTGGCGCTTCTAGAAAGTGAAACCAGAAAACATTGATTACATAAGATGGCTGAGTTGATTCGAGTTGTCAATAGCAACTTTATATTTCTGTCTTCATATGCTAAACCTTGCAAGAGGCTGAAGATTAAACATTTTCGAAATGAAAGAGCAGTTGCTAAACTACCAATTAAGAAACAATGATCTTCTGTGTACATATGGCATGTCGATCAACAATATAATCATAGAGGAATTCAATCATCTCCTATGCAATATAATGAATGCTTAATAGTGCTGAATTTTAAGCAAAAGTAATGAGATTATCTTCAGTGTAATTGATATCTACCTAATGGATTCTTTTCATGGTCTTCTTTACTAAAGGCCAAGTCATGGTGCAACTGAAGAACTGAAGGCTTATCTCAAATTTCGACGTTCCACTGGGAGGGAAGATTTATTAGTTTACGTTTAGATTTTCAGTACTCTACTTTAGTAGAATGCCATAGTCATTTTCAATAAAATACAAGCGACTGCTGAAGATCTCTCAGTTCAATACATATCTGAAAATCTGACTGAATAATGACATTACAGAATTCTTTTGGAAAAGCTTCTTGGTCGAAACGAGAACTATTTAGCATTCTTTTGTAAATACATAAAAATGGGAAATCTTAAACGTGCTCACAAAAAACTGTGTCAAAAGGGCGTTTTTTTCTCATGACCCATCTATTATTTTAACTACCTTCACTCTTCTGCAATATTTGCTGTTTTAAAAAGTGACGATTAGCATTTTACTTAAACATATGAAAGTGAATCTATACATTTTCTTTCTTCTTGGGTATTGACGACAAAATATGAAACTATTTCTTTATTAGACTTTATTCACACTAATTATTATACTATTTATTGGTAGGGTTGGCAAAACATCGGCCAATTGCCAATCGATTCGAACTTTATAAAATGGTAAATAATGAGGATTTCGTTATAGATGGTTCACACATTTTTATAATTTAGTAAATGTCTATACGTTTACGTATAAAAAAATCGTTTTCGTATTTATTTCTTTATAAATTGGTAAATGATAAATATTGCATTGCCTTAGTTTTAATATAATGGTATTCATTTTTCGAATGTTGTAAATATTAAATTATTATTGTAAATAAACAATTTTTCCCATCTTCAGAAATTGACCAAACACAATTACTTTATACCAAAACAGTAAAGATATTTGTATGCTTATATAATTTTCCCCGTTCAGTTTAAATAAATATATATATTACTTCTTTCTGCATTTCCGACAAAGTCTTACTAGTAATTTATGTGGAAATATAGATAGCGTATCATGCTACTTTTGAAAACTTAATTTTGAAGCTAATTTTAAGGGGGTCGTATCATACACGTGATATAAAAATTAGCGTATGAAATGTTGGCCCTGGCAGGTGACTAAACTATATATCCATTGACTGTTGTCAGCTTCAAAATTCGGTCTTCAAAAATCGCATTATACGCGAGTATATACGATATTTAATTCTATCGATAGAGATGTATTATATCGAGCAAATGGTTTGAAACTCTAGAATCAAACAAACAAATTGAAAGACGGGGCAGCGTGTTACGCATGCGTGATTACATATCTTAGTACATAATTACGTTTTAATCTAACCACGCATTAGAGCAGCTTCTCTCAGAAAGATTCAGTCGATTATGTGCCATGCGTGATACATGTTTAGGCGATCATGTATCTTTCAATACATGACTGACGAGGCTAATTTTTCCCGCAGTAGGTTGCCATTTCTTTCTGCAGTAGATCAGTTGCCCTCCAAGGTTATAGAATCCGGTCTGTCCTGCTATTTACCCATAGCTGAAGGGAGAAGAAGAGGATTCATACCTTTCCCAAGGGTATTAGCATATAAGTTAATGTAAGGGATTCAAGTGGAATTCGAACTCGATCCCCCAATCCAAGCCGCTATCCATTACTCCACCGTGCCTTCCCGCAATCCATTACTCCACCGTGCTTCCTTCGAAAAAGGATTACTCAAGCTATTTTGATGACTTCTACAGTTTCATTCATTATTATTCTCGCTAAACATGTATTAAATTAATTATTATGTGCCGCTTTCCTCCAGGGCGTTGGCGATCATGGCTCTCCACAATTTCCTCTTCTTTGTAGCTCTTAGTAAATTTTGCCCCCTAAACTTTGTTCTGCCATCCATTTACTCAAGCACGCTAGATATGTTATGCGTTGTTTTCCTCTATCTCTGTTCCTTTGGGAATACCAGGTGATGTAAGCTTGGATGTGCGGGTGGTGTAATTGATAATGGCTCCGAATTTTAATCGGAGTGCCGAGTTCCAATTCCAGTTAGGTTCCTTATATTCACTTACTCGCAAGTACACTTTGGAAAGATATTAATCAACCTCTTCTCCCCCCCAGCTATGGGTTAATTAGTAAGACTTGTATCACAAAACTATTATTATCTTCCCCCGCAACAAAATATTTTTAGATTGTAATAATATTTTCCGCCTTTAAATAAATTTCAAAGAACTGATAAGACAAAGAAAACGAATCAATCAATTAATCTGTTCCTCTTTCCTCCAATATGTCATATAAGTGTGAAATCTTCATATGATGTGCCCCAGAAATTTCATCTGTTGCTTTCTAAGGTTAAGTATAAATGTCCCTTTTGTTTCTATCTTCTCTAAAACTTCGTCGTTGCTCACATGTTCAGTCCATGTTATTCTCAGCATCTTTCTGTAGAAGCACATTTCTATCACTTCAAGTTTCTTCCTCATCTATGCCGAGATTATCCAGCATTCAGTGCCATATAGGAGGAACGATATTACGTAACAGTTCAGTATTTTTTCTTTGTTTCTAATAAAATTCTTCTGTTTCTAATGTATTAAAATAAACTGTATCAGCAAATGATGAATTTCAAACCGTTAGTTGAATGTATTTCTTTTTCTTTGTTGTACATGATTTTGTCATGGCAATTGCTAATATCGCCATGTTAACATGAATTATGAATATCAATCTTTTATGTACGAAAGAAAACATTTTAATATAAAGACGTTTTTTTTCTCTTGGTCATTTCTGATTGAAAGATATTTGAATGGTTCTTAGATTTGTGATGCTTCGAACAAGCAACCATTTTTCCGCATAATGTCGCTTTTCATGATCACGATTCCCGTAACACCTTAGCGCACAACATGTACCGAAGCCGCTGTTTTCCTGAACAAGATAGCCTGACGGAGCCCAACTCTACTGTAATTCGATTCCTCAATCCGAGTCGTAATTCAATACTCCACCATGCTTTTTTGCGTTATATCAAAAGATGTTGACTAAATGCAAGCGAAAAAAGCGGACGATAATATCGCCCAAATGATTGCAAGTCATATTGTTTGTAAATATTCATTAGGCAATTAATGTGCAGTTTGAGAATCCGTTATCCAAAATTCTTGGGAGCCGAAGAGCTTCAGTTTTCAGATTTTTTTCGGATTTTGGCAAACAGGTTATTTAATTTATGCATAGCATCTATAAAATGGGACAGCTTGGGAATAGAACCCAAGCATAAACACGATATTCCCTTACATTTCATAATACAGTTTATACATATAACCTGAAGGTAGTTTTATATAAATAACATATACCCTGAAAGTAGTTTGATAAAGAATTTAATAAATTATGTGTACATACAGATACGGGTAATGACGCTAGTCACGTAATTCTCCCAAGGATTTTTTAAGTGGTGAAATTAAGATTTCACGTAAAAATAATGTTTTGTACTTTCTGTGCGTGTAAATAATATGATCACGACTTAGAAAAAATATATAAATACTGGACTTTAACATTTTAAATAATATTTTTACTGAGCACGAAACACATGGCACAAGTTGGGTATCTTTTACCCGAAATTCTTGGGACCGGAAGTGCTTCGGCTTTCATTTTTTTTGGGGGGGGGGGATTTTGGCATACAGGCTATTTAATTTGTATAAAGCATCTACAAAATGGGACAGCTTGGCAATAGAACCCAAGCATAACCACTTACATTTCATAATACAGCTTATAATACAGCTAAAGGTAGTTTTATATAAAATTTAATAAATTTTGTGTACATACAGATACATGAAATGACGCTAGTCATGTATTAGTTTGGTGCAAAAATAATGACGTAATAATGTCGTTTTTTGACCTTAGAAAATACGTCAAAAAACGACATTATTATGTCATTATTTTTGCACCAACCTAATAATTCTCACAAGGATTGTTTTAAGTGTTGAAATTAAGATTTCATGTAAAAATAATGCTTTGTACTTTCTGTACATGTGCAAAAATATGGTCACGACTTATATGTAAATGCAGGACTTTTTGATATTTTGAATAATATCTTTACTGGGCACGAAACACCTGGTATTAGGTTGGTGCAAAAATAATGTCGGTTTTTGACGTATTTTTTAACATCAAAAGCCGACATTATTTTTGCACCAACCTAGTAAATAATCCACGTAAGAAGAAGTTGTTGTGACGATCGCTATCCTAAAACTTGCACCAAAGTAGGCTACGTAGCTGGGCTGGGGCTCCCAACTATGGCAGATGAGGTCAGTTACAACAGTTGCACATCACCTAGGAAGCTTCTCAGTGCTTTCTGAAATTTCCTTTATATGGCAAATCATGTCAGCACTTGAAAAAAAATTTTGGAGCCTTTCAGATTCTGGAGTCTTTCGGATTTCGGAGCCTTTCGGATTTCGGAGCCTTTCGGATTTTGGAGCCTTTCGGATTTTGGAGCCTTTCGGATAAAGGATACTCCTGTGTTTCTATAAAATTGACAAATCCTTCATTTTAGAATGTTAGGGATTCGGTGTGTGTACCTAATGTTATTAGGTAAACGCATATTTTATACAACGGTGCGGTGAAAAGTTCTCAGACCGACCAAAAAAGATTTTTGAAAATGTGATAGTTGGTCAGATTTTGAAACTGGATCGAGTCGATCACTTTTCAGCTATGCTTCTGCTTTTAGCATATTTTTAATCTGTGACTTTAAAAGAAAAATGAAAATGGTTCTCACAGTGACAATGTTTCAAACTGTCAATGAAAATGTACATTTGAAATTTTAAAGTGGCCGTACACCTCTTTCGCCACTGGGCATAGGATAGGGTTAATCTCTGGAGACTGAGGCGTTCCCAGAAATGAAAATACCGAACGAGATTTCAGCAACTTTTATCTCTAACATCATGTACGCATGGGACCCATGCTTTAATCTCGGTCCTGTGCCATATTTCTTTTGAGTGGGTCTGCGGATAAGAATAGTAATATTAGCCAACAAGGAAATATTTGGCATTTTCTGACTGAGGATCTATTAGGTTGGTGCAAAAATAATGACGTAATAATGTCGTTTTTGGACGTTAAAAAATACGTCAAAAAACGACATTATTACGTCATTATTTTTGCACCAACCTAATAATTCTCACAAGGGTTTTTTTAAGTGTTGAAATTAAGATTTCATGTAAAAAAAAATGCTTTGTACTTTCTGTACATGTGCAAAAATATGGTCACGACTTATATATAAATGCAGGACTTTTTGATATTTTGAATAATATCTTTACTAATAGTTCTGCTTTCAGTTGAAATTTATAAAATAATTCTCTTAAAAAACAAGTTTTCTTGGAAATAGTTTTCAAGTTCAGTAGCAGTTATCGTTCTTTCTAATACTGATCGGGGTCCTCCCTAACCTTTTATTTGAAGTCGTGTGAAATGTTAACATCTGGATTATGTCATTATTTTCTCTTCGAGTTACATGTGCTATCCTCTTTAGTTCTTGCTGCTGTTGGTAGTCTTCGTGTGATATGTTTTTTGTTATTTGGTAAAGTTCTTTTTTGTGATTATGTAGCGCCAGGCCACGATATCAAAAGAAGTATAATCTTTGCCAAGAACCTCAGAATTCACTCGCTCAAAGCCATTTAAACTATTGGTTTTAGAAAGAGGTTGTATAGAGATGACAGTTTAGATATTTCTGAGCCGGTTTGGTGCCATCCTTGACACCCATTTTAAAAGTTTTGATCTGACGAGGCTATCAAAGAACATTACTCGTGTTTTCAGGTTAATGTTTTGGTTTTGTAACAACTTATGGTGTTGGGAAAAACTAACTCTAACGCAGTCTATTCCATGTTCAATTTCCTTTTCTCCTCTACTAAACTTGGTATAACTGATCCATACATCGAGGTATTTGAAGTGTTTGGCATTTACAAATACCACATTCTGAATTTTTATGATGTATTCAGAATAGGTGTCATAAATGCTTTTCCAATTCCAGATCATAATGCTCTTGAACAGAAGATCAGCATCCTTCAAGTGTTCCAAGAAATGGGACCCAAGATAAACCATTCCAAAAAGTTTTGGAATGGTTTATCTTGGGTCCCATTTCTTCGAACACTTGAAGGATGTTGATCTTCTGTTCAAGATCATTCTTAACCCAAATATGAATATCTATATCATCAGCATTGCCACCCTCATCATAAGTACATTGGCCTCGGGAGGGGAAGCAAGATCTTTGTCTTCTATTGGGAGATTCGTTTTGGATGTGGTATGCAATGCTTAAATGATAAGTGACATCTTTTCACTTGTGGAATGTGCATCAATTTCTTTTTTTAGGCAGCAAAAAATGTTGTAATGGGCACCATTTTTTTTCTCGTGAACGTATTTGTATCCGATCGATACTGTAACGAAAATGTCCGTTTTCCACTATGCGTCACTCACAACGTTTTTGTCTTGACTCATTAAATCGAACACTCTTGACGTCACTCAGCATCCGACTATTTATAGATGAACTGGAGGAAATAACATCACAGTAGCGGTGAGAGTAGACTTCAGTCAGCAATATTTCAAGGGTTTATATTTCATTCTCTTTTTCTGAAAAAAAACTCACTTGCTCTATCTTTTTACCTTTCTCTCTCTTTCCACCCACACACAGACACACACACACACACATATATTTGTGTGAATTTTTACATGTAAATGTTTGTGTGACTTTGTGTACATAACTTTGTGTGCTTTTTGTGTATATTTGTACGCCTGGTTTTGTAAATGTGTGCGTATATATGTTTATACGCATATTACTCTCTATGTGTATGTGTACGTCCGTGATTTCTTGTGATTTTTATTTTTAGTATCTTGTCTGCATGGATGCCTACGTTTTGCGTCTGTGCCTGGGTTAATATATGTGCGTTTCTGTTTTTATGCACCAACTGCTGTATGTATCTGAGTGCATGTGTGTGTATGTGTAAAAATTCATATAAAATATATATATATATATATATATATATATATATATATATATATAAATTTTTCGATTGGTGATACCGTTCGAAATACATACGGGTCATCTATAGCGGATCATTTCATAAATAGTCCTGGTTGTGCGGTGGACTTCAGTGTGAATTGGTTTTCTGTGTTGTCCACTTCACGCTCGTTGTTTCATCTGAAGGTGTTGGAGACGCTGTTTATCAAGTCTGGGCGATCTTCTCTTTGTAAACAGAGAGATTGTTTGCTTGGGTTTGCTCTTCTGGGTCTCTAGCATCTTTAGGTGTTACAACTGTCCCTTCCGTTCATTCACGTCACCCATATATTTTTTTTCTCCTGTTTCATAATTTTTCCCCCGTTTACAGCTCTGAAGAGAGGGGGCGAAACCGGTTGGCTGGTATTTTATTTTAATAACATCATGGTCCAATAAAAATATTCTTGTTTTTAACGCCGTAATATATATATATATATATATATATATATATATATATATATATATATATATATATATATATATATATATATATATATATATGGAAAAAGACTATATGAATAAAGACAAAAAGGAAAACTTTTCTTTACCAACGCGTTTCGTTCTGCGATAGACTTTATCAAGGCAAATGTAAAGGATTTTGTTTCGCAACATATTATCGTTAAGTTTTCAAACTTTTAAAATTTAAGAACGCTCATGAATATTCTTCAGGCTAACTGTGTTTAGGCACCTAATTTGTTATCAGCTCCCGTTGTTTTGGTTCGAGTGGTAAAACGCAAATTCAGTTTTAAAACCATTTACTTCTGTCTCAATAGTAAGTCTGTTCAGTTCGATAAGGTGAAATTGCCAGCTGGTCTCAAAAAATGACCTGCTGTTTGTTGTTAATTGGGACAATTGATGAATTGTTTGTTTTAACGACTCCAAAACTAAGCTTCTCCCTATCAATCGCCTGAAAGACCCCTTCCTGTATACCCTTGCGCCTTCTCGGGCTTACATTCTAGGCTGATATGAAGTGGAAAATTATATCGAATCCATTTCTACGTCCGCTGCTAAAGTTGGCACACTGTATCGTGCTAGACATTTTAACTCCCCAGAAAATGTCTTACATATTTATATGTCTACCACTCGTCAATCCTTTGAATATCGCTGCCCTATATGGTTCGGCTCTCCTACTGTATATTCAGAGATTCTTCCCTGTGCCTTTTCTATAAATACTTTCATGGTAATTGTTCGGATAAACTCTTTTCTCTGGTACCTAGATTTTGGTACTAGATTGGCGGTAAGGTCTCATCAATCCATAGTTGATTTGGCTAGATGTTCTATGCTAACAGTTTTTGTTTTTGTTTTCTCTCTCTCGCACGTCTTCGCTTTAGGAACTCTCTTCTGGTTCCATGCATATCGGCCAACTTTGATCTTCAAAAATGTAAATGCAATATCAATTGTTATCTACTGACTGCTTAATTACTCTTCTATTGTTCGCACTCCTTAATAATGTTTCTCTTTTTTTTTTTTCGTATTCTTTCACACTCAGTAACTCCTTGTGGCTTTACTGTCTTGCATGTGGGGAAATCATTAAAGATATCATCAAGTGCTCTATGAAGCAGCTCGTTGTTTCAGTTAACTCATTACCATTTACTTCTTTCGTCAATTTGAAAAGTATAACACTAGCTCAATATAAAAATCCATTTATCTGTTTTTGTTCCAGTCTGGCACAAAATATACTGATAGCATATCTATGGACTTAACGTATCTAATTCTCGAAGTCAAAACTCTATCATAGAAGAGTTTCAGAACTACTACACTGATACTATTTCTTACTAATTTTTCTATGTCTTGCGTTACTTCGTGGCATGAGCGATCACGACTCTTCACAACGTCCTGTTTTTGTTACTCAAATAATTAAGCCATGCCTCTTTACTGCCATACTTTGTCTTTCACTCATTCATTCACTCTAACTTGTAAACTGGGCTACTGGTTGTTTCCCCACCTACACCAATTGCTCTCAGTATGTCCTTTGAGTCTTAAATTCTCCTTGCCTTCTTTCTTCATTATGTAAAGGATGTGAGGATGATTTACTGGAATTCAAACTCAACTTTCCAGGTTCGAATTCCAGTCAGGTCCGTTACATTCACTTACACGTAAATAACCTCGGGGAAGGTATGAATGTATCTCCTCCTTCCCAGCTATGGGTTAAATAGTAGGACTTGTATCAGGAAAAATTATTGTTATTCTCAAAAAATAGTGTTAATACAATTTTTACTCAAAAAAAATATTTTTACAATCCAAAATATGTCTCGGATTTAAATAACCCACAAAGGGTTGATAAGCCGTAAAAAACAATTCTTTGTGTAGCTATTTTTTTTTATTCTTTAACTTTTCTTCCACGCGCTTTCTTTTTATTTCTTCTGTTTTACTCTATCTCTCTCTCTCTCTCTTTCTATCATCATCGTTTACTGAGTTTTCTCACCAATGATATCGTTTACTACTCATTCTCTCACCCCTGTTTTAGAAAGAAAGCCTTCATTTCCTTGAGATTTGATTATTTTTAAGAAAGAAAATATCAAAATATTTGGAAGATATTTTTTTCTCTTTCATAAAATTATTATTGCTTAAGGATATAAGAATAGTTCATTTTATTTTCTTTGTGAATGTTTTATATGAGATTTTTCAATGGAAATATGATTAGAGCAAAGATTTATCTTCATTAAAAAGACATCGCTATGTTATCTTGTCAAGCGACTGCATCAAATATATCTTCCTTCTCTTTCGAGTTCAATAGATAAGCATCCGTATTCAACTTCTCAGGTTTAGTGTAATTGACCAAAAAATAACAATAAAACCAGCAAAAATAACAGTTTTAATACTTTCCCACATCTTAATCTATCTTTTTTCTTAAATTTTATTTCTAAGAATAGATTATTCGTTTGCAATTCTTACCCGGATTCTTATGACTCTGCCTCCATTTTGAGTCCTTACTATTATTATGTTTTCACATATGAGTCATTTCAATGTATTTTTTATATCAATATGTAGTCATTCTGGGAAGGATTAATTTATTGCTTAGTAACAATAGAAAACTGAATCACCACTTTCTGTCCGGTAGAAAGAAATTAATACTAGTTTACGCATACCACAGAGAATGACGCCATATTTCGTTAAGTCCTTTACTGTAATTAGGTATTCACGTGGCGGTTTCGAAATTCATATTTTCCAATTGTTATCGTTTTTCTCACATCTTTCACATATTTATTTATTTTAATATCAGTAGACGTGTCACATATCGTCCGGATCACGCTCCTTCTCGGTCTTTTGAAGAGGAGCATAGGTTTATTATTCCTTGTTTTCTGTTTGGAATTGGGCCTTCAATTTCCTTTAAAATCTGCTTCAACTCCATTCTTCTAACATTTCCGCCTAAATTCTGAAATTTATATTCTTATTAGGTTTCTGGTTCCTTCTAAAGTCTTTTTCTTTTTTTTCACTTCCAGTACTCCCTTGCGTCTCAGTGGCTTTATCGCCCTACTTCCAGTGAACTGATTAAAAAAATCCGATTCTATTGTTAATCATATTCGTCAGGTCAGGGGTATTACAGTTTATATCGTCAGAAACCTGCTTGATATAGGGTTTGTTGTCCTCTGCTAGCACTTCCTTGTATTTTTATATAAATGATTGGAAAAGCTTAAATATATATTAATATCAGTGCAAATAATAATTCTTGTAAGACTATAATTCTCAAATAGTACAAGATTTAAATCCTGGGTAGTTGAGTATAGCTAAAGTTATTGGCAAACTTTAACTTTCCAACCCTCAAAAAACGGTGTGCCAAAAGGATATTTTTTCCCTTGACACCGCTATTATTTTGTACATCTTTCACTCCCGCGTAAATATTTATTTATAAGATTATAAAAATATGCGAACTAATTACGATGTGACTACAGCAAATTAAAGAAATACCCGGAAAATGCTGTTTTTCAAACTTCATACTTACTCGTCGTTACCTGCTTATTTAAATTGTTTTGTTGACAGATATTTTTATAAATTTATAAATAAAAATATTTTCATATTTATTTAATTAAAAATTTAATAAATGATATGGAGTGCATTTTTAAATTTTTAAGGTTTGCATATTTAGAATGTTGTAAATATAAAATTATGTGTAAATAAACAATCTAATGAATAACTAGTGTTTAATATTTTTGTTGTAAATTCTCAAAGAACAAAAAAATGTCTAAATTTCCTTTCATGTTTGGGTTTTATTAAAATTCCAATTATCGTTTTTTAAAGCAACGAATTTTGCCGAGGAAGTGACGATAGTTAAAATAATAGCTCTTGTCAAATGAAAAACTGTCCTTTTGACTACCGTTTTATTGTGTGTACGAAAGATTAAGATTGCCCAGATATTCAGCAAGAAAATATTGAATTTCAGATCAGATCAAAATGCTCCACTGTAAGAAAATAATTAATACTGCCAATTTACACTACGTTAGAGCGGTTACCTTAGAACTAGCCTTATGTAGTACTTGGAGAACTTATGTAAATATTGAGTATCTACTTTACAGATATGCGATATTTATTGTAAAGGAATGATTACTGCTCGTGAGAAATAAGTTAAGCTGATTAAATATCTGCCGTAGAGCGGTAGCTGGCATATTAGACCTCCAAGATGCTGCAAGCGAGCGAGCAAGTACGAGGCTGACACGGAGCCCCACGAACGTAATTATTATGTATTAACATTCTACCAATGTTGAATTTGTTTCAGAAATATCTTTGTTTGAAAACTTACTAAAATATATTTCAGAAAGTTGATGAGTAGCCGCAAATTTCCGAAATGCGAAAATGTTGTCAATAGAGAAAAATGATTAACTTATTTAATCTTATTATTGAAAAAGTATATATAAAAAAGTTCGTTATGAACTAATGGCGGTGCTTTATTCAAAGAGAGATGCATTGCTATATCATTATTCTTACATTAGGATGATGACCTCACTACAAAATATAATCACGAAAGAGCTGAGATCGAAGAACAAATAACTTTCATTAAAGTTTCTATACTAACAAATCCTGTAATAAATGTTTGTCTACAACAGAAACAGCAATATCAATAGGTTTATAGAATGTGACTAGATCCATAGCCTAAAATCTTATGACAGGAGAAACGTTTTAAACTTTTTATGTGGCTGCTTTTAGACACAAAATGGAGGGAATATCAACACAAAAATCTATTTCAGTCGATGGCCTTTCAAAGAATTGTAAATGAAATAAAGATGCTATTCGTAGAGTTAACATGAAGTTTTCTAGAATGGAAAAAAAGAAAGAAAGAAGAAAATAGCAATGAACTGGAAATACGAAAATTCAATAGGAAATGGGAAGATATCAATAAAATGTGGATTAGAAGAAAGCAATGTAAAGACGAAAGAAGTTTTTTTCTTTTTTTTTTTAACTATGATAGATACATAGTGAACAGACATAGATAGATAGATAGATAGATAGATAGATAGATAGATAAGGCCTACATGTGGGTTGACAGTTGTGTAGGGCATCCTGCACCGGGGGTTGTCAAACACATTGCTGACGCCATGCTGTATATATATATATGGTAAGTATGTATGTGTAAATAGAAATAACCAGCAAGTGTTATTTTTTAGAATAAGAAAACATTATATGTAGTTTTCTCTTTACTTCCCTCTCCCTCTTCTTTCTTTTTCCTTTTTCTTTTCTCCCTTCTCCCCTGCTATTTCAATATATCACTTCCGTTAAGTTAACCGTCTAAATAGGTCATGGTCTAGTCACCAATACAAAGTATGCTTGAGAGAGATATGAAATTAATCCCTCCCTATACTCTACCATGTCTCTTTAACTACTCCTACTCATTTTACACTCTCTGTCAAATTACAAAAATTTACACTACCCATCAATTTTAATTTCATTTCATCTTTGGAAGTGCTATCTGATGATCCGGCGTCCTTTAAAAGGGCTCTGGTGAAATAAATTATTATAATGGTACCTTAAAGTGGTCTGTTTTCCTTTTAAATATTAGGTCTGGGTTTACATTGAACTCTCAGGATTTCATCCTCCTTGGGATTACCCATACGGATTACCAAGTTCTTCATAACTTAATTATATATATATATATATATATATATATATATATATATATATATATATTAGTAGTAGTAGTAGTACTCCATATATATATATATATATATATATATATATATATATATATATATATATATATATATATTAATAGAATTTGTTAAAAGAGAAATAAAAGTTTCAAAAGACTTATCTTCCAACTTTAAGTTTCGCAGATGCGCCGCCCTTCTAAAGTAAGGCAAATTTATCTTACCTTGATGAACAGTGCATCTGCAAAATTTAAAGTCGGACGATAAGTCATTTGAACATTTATTTATTTATTAATTATTCTTCCCCTATTTTTTGTTTTTTGTTTGATTGTTTTTAAATATCGAGCACTTTGTTTACAAGCATCTGCTCGCCTTTAAACATTTAACTCTGGTAATTTAGTGACCGACATGTTTTGTCATACGTTAACGATCAGTCTTCTTTTCTTTTCTTTTTTAATCATCTCACCCCATGCAAGGCAGCAAAGCCACTAAGACACAAGTCGTTACTGAGTGTGAAAGAATAAAATAAAAAAGAACCATTATGAAGGAGCGCGAACAGTAGAAGAGTACTGAGGAAGACAGTAGATAACGAATGAGATTGCATTTACATTTTTGCAGATTAAAGTTGGTTGGAAAGCACAGAGCTGGAAGGTCATTGGCGAAAATTAAAAACAGAACCCTGGAGGACATCTGCATTAGAACAAAAAGATCTAGAAGAGTGGCCGTTCAGGATAACTTCCATTTCGCGATTTGATAATAATGAGTGAGTCAGTTTAAAAATTCGCCCGAAAATACCAGAATTTTTCAACCTATGAGGAAGATCAGTATGCCCAACCATGTCAAACGCTTTCGAAATGTTCAAAGCAGCAGCCCGAGCTTCACCAATCTTATCTCAAGCTTGGACTCTTTCAGCAATAATCGTTAATACATTAGCAGTTGACCCAGAGAAGCGAAAGCCATATATACAAAATTAAACAGATAAATGGATTTGAGAAACAGATTTGCTGATCAGAGAAATATATAAAAAGAAAAAGATACTATATCGCAATTGCCGATTTTAAAATACCCAAAGGTACTGACAATGCCGTAGCGATTTAAGGGAAAAATTTAAATCCTGTATAAATTAAGACATAAAACAAGCAAAATACATTCAAATTATAAAGGACACATTATTAAAACTTATTCTATCAATCAACAGTTTCTAATAATTAACAATTCAGTAAAAATAAAAACGTCTTTTTATTGAAAGTTATTCACAAAATGGGATATTCTTATTGAGTAGATGCCAACTTAAAATTTAATTATTATTTACAGAAAAAGATAAAAGATTACACAACATTTAAAACGTGTCAAATTATTAATCTGCAAAGTTTCAACTTTTAAGCAAGTATAGTTCTTAAGTTATTAGAAATGTTATATCCTCCAAGTAATATACATTCAAATAAAGCCAGGCATTTTTCTGTTAAATATTTGCGCGCTTTTGTGGCTACTATTATGTTTCCGCGATAGATATAAATAAAAGAACAACGTTTCACCTGGTCAGCCTCCAAGCAGTCCGCGTGATAGTACGTGTAGTAGCCAGGTGTAACAGTGCTAATCGAAAAGAAATCATCCTGTGTCTAGTAATGTTTCCTGTCGTACGTAAACTGTCTTCATAAGAAGAAACTGAACTTAAAAAAAAAAAAAAGCAAAGAATTTGTCAAACACCTCAACAATTTCTGGAATATAAAAAGTTTTATTTAAAATTTACGTGCTTTCTACTTCTTTTCCTTTCCTTTTTCTCTATGTACGCCTTAGACTTTTTTACAAGGTCAAGTTTTTACCCCACCTCAATATTCCACAGTGTAGTCTAGTTGTTTATCACCAGCATTTCATCGGCTCGAGATCTTACGTTGTTAAACTGACCGAATGTAAACGATTAACATTTTAATCCACTAAGCATATTAATGGTGTATGGAAGTCCAATATCCCTTCACTATAGATGACCCCACGCTACAAAGTCATTTATGTATCAAGATGCCATATCATTCTTGAGCGATCAGTTATTTACTAAGCTTTTCTATCTGAAATTCTTCTAGTGAGAAATAGAAAGATGAAACCAGTTGCACACTAAAGTTAATGTTTGAAGACCTAATCCGTGCAGAAGTTAGGAAATTATGCATGGCTGATCATCTACCAATGAAACTTTTATTTGTTTCTATAAATAGCGAGATTATCTACCTATTCCGACTTATCTTCCAAAATGTTACATTTTTCATAATGGTTTAGAATAACCAATAATTTTCATACATTTTTCAAACTTGCTTAGATTGAAAAAAAAAACCTCTTTAAATTGCCTGATGAGACAAGATTAAGGCGAATCCTGAACAACTTCAAATATCAACGGCAAAAATAAAATATTTTTTGTCTACAGCCGTGTCTAGTTTCACAGACAAACAAAAAGATTATTTTTGGATCCAGTTGTTTTCCTATGAGAGAAGATCCGTTTTACTGTCAGCCACCGCCTAATTTAAACTTGGCTATAAAACAGTGAACCATACGAACGAAAATAACTACGGAGCAAGTCGATAGTATGAAAATATGAGTAAAGTATCTTTAAAATATCAACCCAAATGTACTTTTTATCACGAACAACAGTGCACAAATACGAATTGATGGATCTCTCTTACTTATTACTCGTTATAGTGAATGTCCCTAAAATCCGCTCCACACATATTGACGTTGTGCATGACGAAAAATAAACGGTCGACGAGAGTATTTTTTACTTTTTAAAGTAAGACTTCATCATTTTACAATTGAAATTGCTTGTTGTAACCGTAAATTTTACGTAAACCGTTGCTTCTCTTTTACTTCTCGTTTGTCGAACTTTCTTCCTGCTTCTTGCTTTTCATTTAACTTCAAGCTTCAAAAATGTAAATGCAATGTCAGTCTCTCTGTTTTCCTGTCCCTCGCATTATTTAACACTCAATAACCCCTTGCGTCTTAGTGAATTTATTACATTTCTTGGAGGGTGGGGGAAATGATTAAAAAAGGCGGTTTGAATTTTTAAATATAGTGTTCAATATCAAGAGATAGAGTATTAATAATTATGAATACAATTAAATATAACTGGATGAATCGTTCATGAAACTCGGAGTAGGGGCAACATAAATGAACATTTAACTTCACACACACATATTATATATATATATATATATATATATATATATATATATATACATATATATATATATATATATATATATATATATATATATATATGAACATCTACTCACTGGACTTTTGAAGTTGAGTAAAGGTTTATGCCTTGTTCCATGTTTATAATTGTATTTCCCGTTCATTCTAAAGTTGTTTTTTTTTTATTCTCTCTCACTCCCAGTAGTGCCTTGCATCTTAGTAGCATTATTACCTTGCTTGGTGTTAAATGGTTTTAAAAAATGTGTATATATATATATATATATATATATATATATATATATATATATATACATTTTTTCCTCGCTGGTAGCAACACCCTAATGTTGCGCTAGCGGTAAGGATAAAAAGTATATTTATTATTAATATAAATTATGGCTCTGTTGTTATACATCGAGCACTATTTTATTACCACCAGCACTCAATACACGATATTCAGTGTGCGACGGATAAATTGTCGTCTAAATTCCGCAAAAATGAAAATAACACTGGCATTTCATTCTAACAGATATATTTACTAAAATTACAAAAAAAATATATATCTTGAAATACTAAAGAGTAAATTTATTCAATAAAATTGCCATTGGCATCAACCACAGCCCCCAGACGACTTCGGAATCTCCTGCAACTCTTTTGGGGGTCTCCTTGTTTAAGTTGGTGAATGCTGCCATAATCCTTGCCTTCAGCTCATCTGTGGTGTTACAAAGAGTTTTGTTCATCTATCGCTCAACTGCGCTCCACACATAATAATCAAGGGGGTTGCAGTCTAGGTGACCAGATGGAAGGGGTAATGTTGTCGCAGAAATTGTCTGACAGTCGGTTTCTCTTGCTTGTGTAGCATGGTACAGAGTTCTGTTTCCAGACACTGGGTCTTCCAGCAGCTACTATCTCAAAGCACTTGAGTCTGAGGCCCTCACCAACAAATTCGGGAGTTCTTTTCTTAACAGAACGATCAGAGTGAGTTTTCCGAGCTGCTGTACCTGTTTGGGGCTTCAGGTGAGAATGCTAAGCAATACAGCAAACCGTTTCAAAATTTCTGTGGTATGAAAAAGAGCATCACGACACAATTGCGCCGTGGTGTTCTTTTTCTTACCGACGATGCCCAACTGACCGTAATATAGTGTGCTGTAGATAAAATAAAAAAAACAAACAACGCGCATGCGCGAAATTAAAAATATAAAATAGCGACAATTTACCAGTCGCTCCCTGTATATAATCTTATTATAATTCATCAAATAACTCAAGGGCGCCGAAATATATGACTACCAAATTTTCTATGATTACTAATGAGACTATACTTTCGGACATTACCAGAACCGTTTTAATATTTTTGCGACTGATTCGATTTACAGTCAAAGTAAAATGCTAAACTGAACACTAATTCTGTGTCCGTTTACTAAATCAAATCTTTATATTTTTTCCTTAACCGTATACAGGTGAAATCTGTATAAATTTTTCCTAAGCGTCATTATATTTTATTTCCATAACTTTTTCCTTAGGTCATTGGAAAATCCCGTCATTAGAAAATCTTTTCATTGGAAATCTCGTCATTGGAAAATCAAACTCATGTTGTTATGTTTACGTTTATGATACGAGCAATGGCATCCAGAGCGCTTAAACTGTGTTCTCTCGATAATCTTATCCTCTGTTGTATTCATATGCAAATCTCCATCATATAAATAGCAGTTGATACAGCTGGAGGCTAAACTAATCCTGAACTTGAAGACTAAACTACTAGAGAAATAGTAGTGAATACTTCAAACTAATTATAGCTTACGACATTCTATTCATTGCCAATGTTTTTGCTTCGGATATCAACATGGACAGTGTAATAACACCTAAAATTCTGAATCTTACTATCTAGATCCAGAATTTTAGGACTCATCTTGATCATCCTTAGTGCCAGTAGACTCCGGTGGAATATAAAGCCACAGTCTAATGATGCTTATGTTCCCGTTGTGATTTCCATAGTAAGTAGGCTTTTCACGGGCTGAAGCGGCTAGACTCGCACCCAACCGGTTTTGAATTCAGTTTTCCTACTAAAAGTCTGGTTGCCAACCAAGGTTAAAGAGCTAAGTTTGCGTTACTCTTTAACCCATAGTTTGGAGTATAAGATTTACACCTTTCCAAAGAGTATTTGTTCGAAGGTAAACACAACTAATTCAGCTCGTTGGTCGGATTTTCCATCATCATCATTAACAACAACAACAACAATAACAACAATAACAACAATAATAATAACAGCAGCAAAGCTATTTCGACTTAAAACCAGTGTGATTTCTCATTTTCACATCCAATAGATTTTTCGTCCAGGACGATCATGTACTACTCACCAATCCCTCCGACCAGGGGAAGGGGATGTAAACTTGATTGTGGGCTCCGGGAAGTGTTCTGTGACCCTCGCTATCTTATCCATATTCGACTTTTTCTACTTACATTTATATATGTTACAAATTAAACCAAGGACATCTGACTATTAATGGATGAAAAATTTTCGCGGATTTTGACGTCATTCTCGGATGTGTGTTTTTTTTTATCCAAATTCGTGAATTTGCTAAGTCATGCTAAGTCTCGAACAAAAAAGACTATAAAATTCAATATATTATATCTATAATGTTAAATGTGTTAAATTATTCAAATTTTTACAAGTAAAATCTCAAGTTGATGTTAAAAATTGCCGCAAAACATTGATTTATTTAAGATGGAATGATCTATTATGACATGTCTCTAATTTATATTTAGATACATTGTATTTATTTTCAAATTTTCTAGTTGAATCGTTCACTTATATTGCCTATGATGCATTATTTTACATAATTAGGATGTACGAATAGAACTTCCTTCTTACAGAACACAGACCAGAGAAACATATATAGAACCTCTCTGGGGAACGGGTTGTAGCGTGAAAAAATAATTCATCACTAACAAAGCCGCGTAGATGATTTTAAACTCTATCACAACAGGCAAATGAGAACTGTGCTGTTCCATACAGATATGGCAGCAATACTCCATTTTTAATCTGATCTTACTGGAAAGGTACAATGAACCAACTATTTTTTCGACACCCTTACCAATAGATCGGATATATATTCCACTTGGGGTCTGGGAAGAGCTTAGTGTCCCCATAGAAGTTCAAGACAAGAAGTTCTCTCCTTCATGATAGGTGAAAGTTTAGGGTCTGTTCGGCGGCGGTTGAACGTTTTTTAATTTGGTTTTGGCCCTATTGAATTTTAGAAGCCAGTCTTTACTCCCATTGAGCACCGCACCCCCAACCGCCGCGGGCTAGGTAAGAGGTGAGATGAACTACTAGGTTCTGGTCTTTAGATGTATCATCCGCATAGATACTCAATATAAGCCGTAGTATGCTCTTAGGCAAATCATTAATATGCGTTAGAAAGCGAGTAATATCAAATATCAGAACCCTGTTGAATGTCGGCATTTACCTTATGGGCTTCCAACGACTGACCATTAGCAATGACCTCCAGTGACCTGTTACAGGAAGGGCTTGACAATTGAGAGGAGCCCTTACAGTGATTCCATAGCTGGAGAGTTTATGCAGCAGCCACCCCTTCCCTGATGCCACACCTTGTCAAATACCTTGGATATATCTGGGGAAATGGTTCTCATGATGGATTTATTATTTCGTGCCTCGCTGTGAGTAATGACAGTTAAGACATCAGCTGTGGACCTAGCAAGGTGAAATCCATACTGGTTATCGGCCAGGAGGTTGTTCCTGTTATGTAAGATCACGCCACAGTACATTTAACGTATAGATAATTATAGCAACACGTTTTAAAAGCATTCGAACGCTAAGTGATCGATTTTGTTTGTTTGTTTGTTTTGTTTTTGTTTTTTTTGTTTGTTTTTTTTTCCATTATCAAAATTTAAATAAGAAAACTTACATTCTAGACTATTGGTCCAGCACTAAGTTAGGCTCACAGATAGAATTTTCTATTTCTGGTCAATATAATTGTTTACAGAAAAATCAGTGGTTAAATAAAAGTGGTTGCGTTCACTTAACGATTTTACTCTATGTATTTCATTTGCATGCTTATATATCAGGTTGGTGCAAATATAATGACGTAATAATGTCGTTTTTTGACGTTAAAAAATACGTCAAAAAACGACATTATTACGTCATTATTTTTGCACCAACCTAATAATTGCTTCAGATTATATTTCTTTTCAGTTATGAATTAAGTAATGTCAGCTTATAATGTTTCCCAGTTCTTTTTCATCTTTATACCTTCTTCATTTTTTAATCTGGTAAACAATTACTTATGCCCAAAGGTCTTAATGTAGAAAATTACTTTAATGATAGACTAGCAGTTTAACCAGTCTGTGACAGGATCTTTCACTACTGGGAATTTTTGCCTTTCAATTGGAGCAGTTTAAGTTTAAAGTCAGCCCACCCGAAATTTAATATTAGTAACAACAATTGTGTGCAACTGAAACACATCCCCAAATGAGGGATTAATAATTTGAATGGGTCGTGGCCCCGAAAAGCGAACTGTATAGTAATAAATAATTGTAATAATTTAAATTATGTATTTTTATTAAAGATTTTTATGAAGATATATATCTAAGAACAGATAGTAAATAGTAAAACGTTTCTGAGAGTTATAATGGACAGAAAGTAGTGGAGAGCCATTGTCGCCAAGAATTTGGACTCGAAACCGGCACTGAAGAATCATCTATCAAAAAAAAAAAAAAATCATAGAAATCGGATGAAAACTGTGGAAATGCATAAACAACGTTCGATCACACACAGACACATACACATACATACACACACACACACACACACATTTTGAGAATTGTAAATATAGATTAAAATGATCGCTCATGGCATGAGTCAACGTTAATAGAATCTTTGAAAAGTTCTCCATGTATTAGGTTGGTGCAAAAATAATATCGTTTTCTCACATAGTAACATATGTGAGAAAACGATATTATTTTTGCACCAACCTAATAACATTCTTTCAGTTCATTAATATTCCAGTAAAACTAATAGCCATCAGTTCTCGACACGGTACTTATGCTGATGACACACTTATTTACTCCTGTCTTAATAATGGTAACTCTGATCGGTTCGATAAAATCAAATTAGCAGATGATCTAAAAAATGACCTACAATCTGTTGTTAGCTGGGTCATGAAATGGCTTGTTAATGTTAAAAAACCAAAACCAAACTGCTTTCTTTTAATCGTCTGAGAGAACCCTTTCTGCCTTCCATCAACATGGCCGATGCTAACCGCCAGGAGAGTAACTCATTGCGCCTTCTTAGGCTAACGTTTTCCACTGAGATGAAGTGGAAGGATTGTATTGGATCAGTTGCTATGTCTGCTGCTAGGAAAGTTGGTTTACTATGTCGTGATAGACAATTTTTCTCGGCAGAATTTATCTTACATAAGTTTACATTCGTCCTTGCTTTAAATATTGTTACCATATCTGGTATAATGCTCCTGCTACATGTTTAGAGATTCTTGATAAAATCCAAAGAAGAATCTGCAATATTATTAGTCCTGACCTGGCATCTCGCCTTCTCTCACTTTTCCACCGTCGTAACGTAGCTTCAATGTGCCTTTTCTATAAATGTGCCTTTTCTATAAATATTCTCATGGTAATTTTTCTGATGAACTTTCCCCTATAGTATCTAGACTTTATGAATTTAAGCGCAGTACTAGATTGGCGGCAAGGTCTCATCATTTTACAGCTTGATGTAAATATAATTCTATGCTAATAGTTACTTTTATCGCACTTCCTGCTTGTCGAACTCTCTTCGGCTTCTTGCTTTCCAGAAAACTTTAATCTTCAAAACTTTAAATACGATGTTAGTCGTTATCATTTGTCTTCTTAATTGCTGTCATTTTATTGTGCACTCTCTTTAATATTTTTCTCATATTCTCTGACCGTCAGTACCCATTCTTTGCGTCTTAGTTGCTATATTACCTTTCTTGAGTTGAAATTATATATTTCTTCACCTCTCTACGATGGCAACATGTGACACGAGGTCGTTTTTTTTTGTTGCCCTCTGAAAATCCCCAAAATTGTCCAGTCCCCGTGACCAAAGTCATACTGGCATTGATATTCTAAGTCTGTTACAACAAAAATATGACATTACTATTTAGACGCTATCTGTTGTTAAAGAGTCCTACTGCTTATGTTCTTCAATCGCACGAATAGAAATACCACGGTGTCTCAGCGTGAGATAGTGGTTGGCGAGGCTAGTCTAGTTGACCTCTTATTATTATTGAGCTTAATTCTCACTGGACGTCACCTACAAAAATTGGCAACGATGGTTGGCATTACGTAATTTCATTCAACAAAAAATAATACTATTTCAACTTCGGTCATACTAGATCTGATGCAACATCATATAGGTGTAAACATACATAGCTACCGACCAGTGATCACCCTCCTTAAATTTCAATGCTTGATCGCGTCGGTGTTCCCCTAAAGCTGGGAAAAGGCGCGATGCATGCTCACAAGGTAACAAGATGAATTAAAAAAAATCACGTCTAAAAATAAGAACGCGAACTCTGTTTTCCATATTAAATGTAGATATTTTATTCAGGATTTCGCCTGCTAGTCCAGGTGGCTAGGTAGATGATACTAGGGACAACTACTGCTAAGTCAGCTCTTCTACTTACCAATTCCTCGTCCATCTACTCATCCTTACGTGATGGATGGCAATACGGAACCGCGACACAAACACATCCGTCTCCCGCCAAGAGTAGACCAGCACTCACCCCGATCCCAAGTATTATTGTTAATATAAACCAGCAACCGGATATAGTATATTTCCGTTTTCTGCCACTTGATTTGCAAAAAATCCCTCATCCACCCCTTTTCTTATGATTTAACCTACGTTCAAAGCAGATGCTTCTTAGATATCCAAACTTCAAAAGGAATTATCTGCTGGTCCATCTAATCCGCCTCTTCCCCTTTTATGTGAGTATCCATTTGAACGCGTAGGGGTCAAGGGTTTTGGCAAAGATCATCCTTCTTTGAACATTGTGAACTGACTGGCGCTACAGAATCACAAACATAGTACTGCCACATCACTTGCGGACTACCAACAACAGCAACAACTAAAGTGGATAGCACATGTAACTAAAAAAAACGATACTGACATAATCAAGATGTTAACATTCCACACCACTTCAAATAAAAAGTCAGGAAGGAAACCCACATCAATGCAGGAAAGAGCAATAACAGCTACTGGACCTGAGAAACCTGTTTTCCTAAAAACTTGTTTTAAGAGAAAGATTTCATAATAATATTATTTTATATAATTTATATAGTACTGGCTGCTCGGTCTCTGAAAGTTAAGTGTTTCCTTGTAGGGAAACAATTAATATTATCATTAGCATTACCATAGTTTCACATAGGCACAGATTTTTGTTCACTTTTATTACAATTTAGGTTCTATACAGCAGAGCAACAATTTGTGAAAAATGGTACCATTTGGGCTGTAGTTCATCGCCTCGAAGTGAAATTAGTAAACACCGGCTTTATAGCGACTTAACCAATTAAAAATACTTCAGTCTGGGAGAGCGTCTTTAGTTCTAAAAAGAAATTCTAGTTTTAAGAAAAAGAAATTCTAATTCTAAAAGAAATTTTAGTTCTAAAAGAAATCAAAATCTTTAAATTCTATCATTATTTACAAAATCAGTCATTCAGTTATGCGATACACGATTAGGCGATCATGTATCTTTCGATACATAACTGACGAGGCAGATATTTTCCCGCAGTCGGTTGCCATTTCTTTCTACGATAGACCAGTTTCCATCCAAGGCTATAGAACCCGATCTGTCCTGCTCTTTACCCATAGCTGGAGGGAGAAGGAGGGGATTCATACCTTTCGCAAGGGTATTAGCACGTAAGTGAATGTAATGGATTTGACTGAAATTCGAACTCGGCTCTCCGATTCCTCAATCCGAGCCGCTATCCATTACTCCACCGTAACAAAATACTGAACAGCATCGAAAGTAATTTTTTTTTCTTCTGGAAAATATATTGACTGAGGACGGAATGTTCGACACGGAAATCAGAAGGTGCATTGGGATAGCGAATGTTGCCTTCTAAAAACTGAGGAAAATATATGGCAGTGAATGTTAGACAATCTTCCAACAGATGAAGAAGAGACTTGAAACGACAGAAACGTGATTCTACTGAAAAAATGCTGAGAATACCATGGACCGAACATGTGAGCAATTACAATGTTCTAGAGACATGGCAACAAAAAAGACACTTATACTTAATACCAGGGAAAAGCAGTTAACATTTCTAGGGCACATAATTAAGAAAGAAGGCTTATAAAATTTGATACTCACAGGGCAGATTGAGGGTAAGGGAACAGAAGAAGACAACGCATAACCTACCTGGCGAGCTTGAGTAAATGGATACCGGAGCAGGATTTAGGAGAGATGGCAAAAAGACAAAAAATATTAAGAGCTACAAGGGACATGATATTGTGGAGAGCCATGATCGCCAACGTCCTGATTAGACATGGCACATAGACAAAGATACTTTTTTATAGAGTACGTTAATCTTTCGAAGATAAAAGAAAGGGCGTGATTTACTTCATGTCTCTTCGTACATTGAGAATGTTTGATTAATTGACTGATCTAAATGCTAAATAAATATATTTTTAATTGGAACCAGCTTAGAAGAATGGAAGGAAAAGAAGCAAGCAAAGAAAAGAAGAAATTAAACAGTGATAGAAGGAACAACAATATGAATAGTGTAGTATCTGTATCCTATAACTTCTACAAGTTAGGCGAATAGGAAGATTATTATTTTACAAACAAAACAAAGTTCATTTTACTCTTTGGGAGTTGATTTTCTTATTCTTTTTTTATAGTCATCCAATTTTATTTCTCCGAAAATGTTTCAGTGTCATTCGTTAGATCCATTGTCCATTGTTATCCTTTGCAGCGGCCTGTTTCGTTTAAAGGTCACGTTCGTCCTGGCGTCTAGTACAGTAATCTTTCACTATCATAGGCGCCAAAAATAAGTGACCGAGAAAATTCCGGAAAGTAGACACCAATGGTTAAAAGAAAAAGCTTCAAATCTTCTGCATGATCATCCCTCAGATCTATCACACAAGTTACGATTATTATCTTTCTCACGCACAAAGGAAATTTAAAATCTGTAAATATGCAGAAAATAAAATTTATCATCATCCTCATGATCATGATCAGGATCATCCATCACTTGACTGCTTCAATCGTCAGAGGAACCAAGGGGCAGCAGAAACAAACAAACTCCCTCAGGCTGATCTGTTCGCGGTAGCTCTCAGGAGTTCCGACATTTTTCATGTCCGTCCACTCTTTGATGTTGTCTTACCTACTTTTGCATTGCCGTCCTCGCTTGCGTCCGTCTTCAACGGTGCCTTGCATGATGGTATTGCAGAGGTTGTTATTCCGTGTGGCTTGGCCAAACCAAAGCCATCTTCCGACGCTTAACAGTGGCGAGGGGAGATTCCTGTCGGCGGTTGTTAGCAAGGTCGAATTACTGCTTCCTCTGAAGCTAAATAGTATTGCACATCAAGCTATTAGGTTGGTGCAAAAATAATATCGTTTTCCCACATATGTTACTATGTGAGAAAACGACATTCTTTTTGCACCAACATAATATATGACGGTTCCGTGTAGCATACAGGATCGATTTCTGTCGGAGGACACATATTTTCTTTGAAATTTCTCGGATATGTTAATACTGTTTATTATAAACAGAGCATTTACTTAAATATTTGTATGTATGAAATTAAATATAAACAATATATATATATATATATATATATATATATATATATATATATATATATATGTGTGTGTGTGTGTGTGTGTGTATGTGTATGTATGTATGTGTGTGTGTGTGTGTGTGTGTGTGTGTGTGTGTGTATTAAAAATAGTTTTACAAAATTTTGGGTCTGGTTCCTCATACCAAAACTAGGACAAAGTCCACATAAACATATGTCCGGAAATCCTTCATTTTTGAGTTATTAAGCTTCAAACACTTTACAGTGGATGGCACTGTATTGGTATGTATACTAGGTTACATTTGTTATTCGTGTATATTTGTGGCTAGTCTGTCTTCATTGTTTAACGTATGTAGTAGTTTATTGAGAATTGCGTCGTTTAACAATGCCACGATATTCATAACGTGAGCAGGCAGATATGATTTTTGCCTACGGCCGAGCGAATGGTTATGGACCCGAGGCTACATGGCTGTATCAGATTGTGCTTCCAGACCGAAGGCAGCGGAGTCATCCAACCTTTGTGCTGTTTATTGTTGCGTTGCTGAGACAGGATTCGTGGAACCACAAACTGTAGATCGAGGTTGACCGAGATCTGCTCGTACACCTGACCACGAAAAACACATTCTACAGGCTGTTAGAGACTATCCAGTTATAAGTACACGTTAAGTGAACCTAGCATGTCATACATCTCATAATACCGCATCGTAGTACTTCGAAAACAGCTCCTATATCCGTATCATTTGCAATGTGTGCAGGGTCTTTCGACCTCTGATCACTCAACTCGGGGGAACTTTTGTCGATGGTTTATTGCTCAGTCTGCCGATCCGTTGATTGTCACTTCACTTGCTTATAGATGAGGCAACCTTTAGAATATGAATATCCTAAAATTGTTAAACGGAATACCTCACCGTTAATTCACTGTTACACACGTTAAACGTTGAAGACAGACTAGCCACAAATGTATACTAATAACAAATGTGACCTAGTCTTCATACAACACGGCGTCACCTACCGTAAACTTTCTTTAAACTTAATAACTCAAATACGAAGAATTGGCGGATATATGTTCATATGGACTTTTTCCCTTGTCTTGATGTGAGGAACCAGCCCCACAAAACATTCTTGATGCACACACACACGTACACACACACAAGCTATATATATATATATATATATATATATATATATATATATATATATATATGCATATATGTATGAATATTCTTCTGGTTCCTTGAATCCTGTTCTTTTTAGTCTTTTCTCCTCTCCAGGGTTTTACCAATTTCCTTCGCGCTCAGTTACCCCTTGCGTCTTATTGACTTTATCTCTTGCTTGGGGTAAAATTATTAATATATATATATATATATATATATATATATATATATATATATATATATATATATATATATATATTTACTCTTTAAGTGTAGCAAAATGTTATACAGTTTTTTCCAGAAAATTATCCACTTAAGCAACTTCTTCCTGTTTTTAAATAAAAGAATAAAATTGTTATGATAAGAAGGTCTTTGACCTATAGTTTTTTCTGGAAAATCTCCTCCTATCACCCAACTCTAGCAATTCCATTATCCATTAGACTCAGAACGAAGTCTATTTGTGTAAGATAATCTACAGCCCATCCCCAGTCTTTCAATAGAGTTTAATGTTTGCATCTTTGTATTGTGCAATGTACAACATCTAAGTGCTATTTTCTGATATGTCAATTTGCTGCCTCCGTTAGGATAATGTGGTAGGTATACGTCATTTACTAATCTTAGCTTCATCTGACAGAAGGCCAGAACTATGGAGCAGCTAAGAAGACTGGACTCTCTAATCAGTATTAATGCCCAAACCGCTTAATTCATTAAACATTATCCGAAACTAAGGCGCCCATATAATTACTAAGCGTTGCTTACTTTGACACAAGGCTAAATGTGTAGGGCGCCCTGTAAGGATATATTTCTCGAAATGGTCAAACAGGCTTATTAACTATTACTCCACGCCGACGGGATTAATATAATAGTTGTGAGGATCAAATTTTTCAAGCTCTTTTTCCTTATTATATGTGCTAGAAATTTCGACTGTCTCTTGTTAAGTATAAGCGTTCTTCTTGCTATCATTGTCGATACAACTTCGTCATTGCTTACATGTTTGATCCATAGTATCTTTAGCATCCTTCTATAGA